>OZ010795.1:251352175-251425035 GCA_963932465.1 Maratus speciosus | reverse complement strand
CTAAGGTGCAGTTGCAGATGCGAAAACAGTTAGTAGTCGGAAGGTGCCATGTCCGGGACTATATGGAGGATGTGGCATTAAGTCCCATTCCAGCATGTATAAGTTCCAATTCGTCCACGCACTGACGTGTGGCCTGGCATTATCCTGGTGAAACATAACCACCTTGCGTCGGAACTCCTTACTTCGCTTTTCCCTAATTGCTGCGTCCACTTTATGCAGCATGCTGCTGTACGACTCACTGTCGATGGTCTGGCCACTTTTTAAGTACTCCTTGTAGATAATACCGCGACTATCCCAGAAAACACAGAGGAGGATTTTTTTATAGGTCAATGTGCGCCTGGTTACGGTCCTGACCGGTACACCTGGTTCAGATCATCCTCCTTTTCGACTGGTGTTGTCGTAATAAACCCATTTCTCATCACACGTAACAATCCGGTTCAAAAAATCACCCTTTCGATGATATTCGAGCAAGTTTACACAGGTCCGTTTTCGTTTTTCTTTGTCATTTTGTGTCAGATCGTGCGGCACCCATCGATTGAATTTGTATGTCAAACCAATGTTTTTTAATGCTCGAATTATGGTTGTTTGAGAAACATTGAAGTGAGATGCAAGTTCCCGTGATGTAGCATTTTGATCTTCATCGATGGATTTCCGCAATTCGGTCTCATCAATCACAGTAGGTCGACCAGCACGTGATTCATCTTCGATGTCGAAATTCTTAATCTTAAAATTTTGATACCATCGTTTGACTGTACTAAGTGATACAATATCCTCACCTAAACGTGCACACATGTTACGGTGACATTCTGTCACTCCGGTGTTGCTACAGAACTCGTAATAGATGATGGTTCGAAGCTGGATACGTGATAGTTCCATTTTCGAGGCTTCGTGGAGGCTACAGATGATAATTTTTCAAAACAATAAATACACAGTGTTGTAGCACACGTCTTCTTCTTTCGAAACCAGAAAACCGTATGTAAAAATGTCACTTAACTTGCGAACGCCAGCTGTTTTAGTAGCACTATTCTGCGAAAGGGTCAAAACTTTAGACTCAAAGTAATATATATATATATATGTTCATATATATGTATATATACATACAGATATATGTATGTACATGTAACACTGGCACCGGGCTAACCGAAAAGTGCCCATATTTTAAATAGTCTATAAATTAATTTCTTCTATAAATTAATAGTCTATAAATTAATTTCTGGGCATTATATTAAGCTTCTTAGTCATACTATTAATAAATTTATGTAATTTTTTTTTATTTGCTTTTGTTCAATTTGTGCTTCCATAAAAGTATTTTTAATTTATATTTTTAGTGTGTACGGTGTTATAAATCAGGTATTTTTACACATATGTTATTATACTTTATTCTTGTTATTCCAATATACACTTTCTTTAATCTGATAACTATCATACAGAGTAACTGCATTATTCCAAAAAGTTAATATATTATATCTTAAATGTTCCACAATTTTTAAGGCTTTTATTATTTTAGTTCCATACTAATTGAGAAAAGGAAAGAAAATTAAATGATTTTTTAAAAATTTGTTTATTGTAAAATATATTTCCTTTGCTAATCACACGGTTGAGGTTAGACCTGAAAATTGTAAATTTTATTTAGTAGCCAGTGGCCGGTAGACCCTTTTAACTTAGTAGCCACTTTATTGCAATCTTAATTATTGTTGAATTGGATTAAATTTAAGTTAAGCATGATCAAATTTCTTATGTCGGTTTCAACAATTAATAGAGCTTCTGCTAAAATTGATCACTTAAAATGTGAAGTCCTGACACTGCTAGGAATATAAAAAATTGTGGATAAATTATTTAAAAGTTGCAACACTTTAAAAAATGTTTGATAAAAAAAGTGGCTGGTTGTATATTTTATTTAATCAGCACTTTTTTTTTTCTTTAGTCACCATGCGGTGGCTTGATATTTTCAGATCTGGTTGAGGTTAATTGCATCATCCCATTGTGGTGGTTTCTGACTGAAAAATTATAAACTTCTTATTCTTAATTAAAGTTAGCAGTAGTATAAATTTGATAGTTGTTTTAAAATTATGATAAAAGTAAGAAAGACAGAACATGAATATGGAAAGGTTAAGAATGATATTGGTTACTGTAGATATTCAGGACAGAAAAAAATATTTAGCAAATAAGGGAAGAATAGATAATATAATTTATTGTAGTCATGACAGCAACAATTAAGTATATTGCTGTCATGTAAGGGGCTGTGCATAAATAATGTTATCACTTTAGGGGGAGAGGGGGTGTCTGAAACTTGATATTGAAAGATATCTCTAGGGGGAGGGGAGTTTACTTGTATATATCGTTATCATTTTTCCTTGAATCAAACTTTTGTTTTCTGAATAACTTTTTCTTTACATCCAAATAGTCTGTGACCTTTTATTTATTATTATTTTTATATGTTTTTCTGAAAATACAAAGCTATTATTAAAGCCATTAAATGTTTATAAAATCACTAGCCGCCCTTGGCGACCAGTTTGGTCTATCCTTAAATGTATGCTAAGAATTGTATCATGTTACCTTTTATACATAATTTAATTTACTTGCTCAATCCTTCGCCAAACCTGAAGATTTTGATAGAGCAATCAAGAACTCGGTATTTTTATGTTAGCTGGGTGCAGGTGATAAGTTGCCAAACCTTGTTCCCGTGGTATATTTTCGTATATCATTTATTATATAATCCTTTCACTCATCTATTTAAAATACAAAACTTTCATTTAAACAAAATCGTTTAAAATTTATTGCTTTCATTTCTTTCTTAAAAAAAAAAGAAGAAAATAATAATACCATAAACCATGACCTTTGATTTCATTTTCAAAGCATTGTTTTAATTTAGCACGCGAAAAATAAAAAATGTTAACTGGCGAGTTAAAAAATGCTATTGATGAGATTTGCGCCCGGCTATCATAAATGTATACCAAGAATTCTTTGTGATCATGGCAGGGTTGGCACGGTTTAAACCAAGTGGTTTTAACCATGGTTTAAACCACGGTTTAAACCAATTGGTTTTTTTAGAAAAAATTTAATATAATATTTTCTCTTTTTTGTAATTTAATTGTTTTAAATTATAGATAGAAGTAATTTCTACTTTTAACACTTCATCTCAACAGTCAACATGAGACATAATGCGCCTAGGTCATGTTTCTATGCATGTAGAATGAAAATTAGCATGTGCTGATGAACATATCTGGCACCCTAAAGGTTTTTCTTAAAACATGTGAAATTAGAAAAGATAAAATAGCTAAATAATATTCAATATTTAGCATAAAATATTTTCATTTAAAAAATGCAGATTATTTACAGCAGTTAATAACAAAATACAATGATCTTTTAAGATTTTGGTTAAGTTGTAAAAGAAAATTTTCTGGATTGAGATTGGGGAAGATTATCTTTAAAGAATTTAAAAGAGTAACTAAAGATATCAAATTGAATAACACGGCTTGCAAAAATTGAGTGCTAGTTATAGCATTTCAATAATACTAATCAATCTTTTCTGTTAGTTGCTGAATCTAATGGCCAAAAATGTTGACTTGGACACTTGGAGTTATCACTCAGAAAACAAAATAACCAGAAGTATTTGGATATTATAAAAATAATAATAAAATAATAACCACAGAATAATATATTATATTCATGAAACTGCATCAAATGTTTGTTTATTATATTATTAATCAAAGGATTCTTCATACGATTTTCAAGGTATCAATGTTTCACTGTGTAGAGCAGTTTACTTTGAACATAAGATATAGCTGTTACTTATAATGTTTAAATTAGAAATGATTTCAATTTTCTATATAATTGACTGTAATTATTTAATTTAAATATTTTCAAAAGTTATATTACTTATATAATATCAAAAAATGTTTATTTTATCAACAGATATGCATCTGTATGCAGTAGGAAATTATATTTAAAAAAACCCGGTTTAAACGAAATAAACCGGTTTTTTTGGTTTTTTACAAAAAAACCCGGTTTTTTTCCAACCCTGGATCATGGCAACTTTTATGTAATTTTAATCAAAAAAATTATTTTGATTTTTTTTGATCAAAATGGAAGCCTTGCGTATGAAAAGCGAAGGGGTCAGCCCATAATTGTTTGTGTCAGTCATATAACTTGCACTATTATAATATAAATGAAATGGTGGCGATGGAGCAATATTTGGTGGTTTATCAGCAGTGCCTGGCTAACATTAAAGTAGCAAAACAGCCGCCTGGCATATAAAAAGCAAAGCGGTCATCCCAGAACTGTTGATGACAGTCACATGACTTAGGCTTTCATTATATAGATTTCATTCCAAAATTCGCAATACCCCGATGTTTGGCATTCCTGCTGTTCTGCCGTATGCACATATAATTTGTTGTTAGAGAAACCAAGAGCATAATAAGTTTGAAATTATACTTGCGTTTACCAGTAAAGAAAGAGAAATAATGTTATCTACTGTTTTGTTGGTAAGTTCTGCTTCTACCCTTCCTGAACATGTGGCAAGTGCAAGAATCAATATTACGGTTGAATTTCGGTACAAAGTAAAATAAAAGCAGTGTTGGGCACGCTCAAAAAAAAAAAAAAAAAAAACGAACTAATTCAAACTCAAACTCAACTTCTCAAAAATGAGTCAAGTTCACGTTCAAATTCAAATTTTTTCAAACGAACTCGCTCAACTCAAACTCATCTATGAAAGTGAGCGAAGTTCACTAAAAACTCGTTTTTTTTTTAAAAATTAGAACTTTATTGTCCAAATTTACAAAATTTTATGAGTAATCTTCTGGTTATTCGATGTAAGTGTCTTCATGGGCCCGGCCCAACTTTCCTTCCGGACACTCTGTCCGAGCTGGGTTTGAGGATTACTTTTTTCTAAAGCTTCAGACCGAGATGGCCGGGACTGGGTTTATTTTCCGGCCTAAGTTGGGGCTGTACTGAATTCGTCTTGAGGTTTGAACAGGCAGAAATTTTCAGTCCCAGTTCCAACATAGCTCGTATGAAAATCATTGCACCGGCATGGCTCTGCCCTGTCCAGTAAAAATATCAGTAAAATTTGACCCTGCCCAATTTTTTTTTTTTTAAATGCACATATTTTTAAATCGCTATTATTCCATAATTAAAATTGATACATTTATTTTTATTATTTTTTAAGGTGGGTAGATGCAATTCTAGGCAATAAAATTAAAATATGGTAAAACCTGAGAAAAAAAAAACTGCCTGTGACGGAACCCTGTGTTTAACGAAATAAAATAAAAATGTCGATCTATTTAAAATTAGAATAACAGTACTTGTGAAAAGAATGCAATGCATTTACAACAGACAATGCTCATAGGGGAATCAGCCCATAATGGATTTTTCTTTTTTTTCTATGCAATTCCGTCTTAGAACATTTTATTGTATAGACTTTAAAATTTTTAAATCTCCAAGCCATAGAATGTGTATTAACGATATTAATGGTAACTGATAGTCACGTATAACCAGATGTATTAAAAAATAAATACCACAGCTCAGAAAACTTTATTTTAAATGAAGAATATAAACATCATGTAAAAAGATAAGTATTTTTAGTTAGGACTTCTCGTACAAAACAATTTTAACCTTATAGGCGTGTCTAGCTGAGCCAATTAATTTTTTGTGCAGGCTAGGCCGAAGTTTTAGTTTTTGTACCGTGTTTGATCAATAATTTTTTGGAATGGGTGGAGTTGTGCTCGGAGCAGTTTTGGCCAAACTTGAACATTTTTACCGGGGTAAAAGAAAAATTGTCTACGGATCTACTCTATACGAGGTGAAACAATAATAAATTTAGTTATGCGCCAATAAAATTCGAACTATACGGAATGACTGTCAATTTGCAACAATGAAACATTTTAAAGGCTTAATTAAAAGTAACAAAAATTATTATAAATAAAAAAAGGAAGCGTGTGATTTAATAATAATAATACCCTTTTATTAATAATCACAGTTTACCATTATTTAATTTACGATTGCACATTGAGAAATCAATTTAGATATCCTAAAAAGATAGTTTAAATAATGTTTATTTTGTTTATTTCTTATTGTTCTATCTTAACTCATTCTCAAATTCCCTGTTCAACAGCACGAAACTTTCTGACACATTCTGTTACTAATTTTTAAAAGTAAAAGCATAAAATTGGCAAGTTTGACTGCTGAAGCGATTTCGAATCGAATAGCCTTTTTCATTTTTTCATAAATGGGTTATAAGTGATTCTTATGACGTGACAACAAGTTCTTAACCTTTCATTAGTTGCTGTGTCGGGAATCCGGTTCAAAACTCCCACTTTGACAGTATTTTCTGGAAGATATTCTGGCTTTACCAAAAAAGGAAAAATGCCATTCCTTTACATAATTACTGAACAAGAACACTAGCCAATTTCATGCATTTACGAAAAAAAAAAATTTAAAAATGTCACCGAAAGTAGCTCCTTTGGAAAACAGCCATAAAAATCACAAGTAAAATCATATATTTTCCAATAAATTCACTTGCTTGCGCTTTCCACCAAGCACGTAAAATAAAGGTGAATTTTTCACAATTGAGTTCGGTGCCCCCGCCAAATTAATGTATTATAACGGAAATTTTTAGGAAAGAACATGAATTGCTGTCAAAAGATAAGGCTTAACTTTCAAGATGAGCATTATATGCTTATAAAAAAGTGTTTATAAAAAAAACTATTTTTACTCTTATGCTTATTTGTTTAAGGGTATTTGTGAGTGAGATCTTAAATTCTCTTCATTAATGTTAAACCTATTGACATGGAATTCATTAAAAAAAAAAAAAAAAAAAAAAAAAAAATATTGCCCCAGAAAATGAATATCTTTAACTTTTTTTTTTTTTTTTCTGGGTAATTTTCGTAAAGGATTTCTCTTTTTCTTTTTTTGCTTATAAGCAATCGAAATTTTATTACTGAAATACACATATACATATATATATCAGGAAAAACTTTAGCATGTTTTAAGTTTCTTTACAGCTTTCATTAATTTAAAATAAATTAGATGTTCTGAGGTTTATAAATTTTACACAGTTGGTCATATGTTACAATCTATGGGCCAGATTTCGGGTCATTGCTTTCTAAAATTAAATGGGATAAAAATTAATCTCAACTCCATTCGTCATAAAATGCATTTATTTCTATTTTGTTATATTTTTTACGACTGAGAGGCATTTAAAGGCAATAATTCACTTATTTTTATTTATCTTTCAATTTATATCTTTAATTTCTTAAATCACTGCGTTAAAAACTGTGAAAAGGAATAGAATAGAAAAAAAAAGAAAAAACGAAAAGAAAAAGAAAAGATTCTTTGAAAAGATGCTATATTTCCTTTTTCTTTTCTTTCTTTTATATTAGTTAAAATTAATGCAGTTTTTTAAATCAAATTCCATATATCGATTTGTAATCCCTTGCTCATGCAAGATTTATTTTAAAGATATTCTTGTTACTGTAAAATCCATGAGAGTATACGGCCAATTCTCAGTCTCTGCTTTTATTGTTTAAATAATGGATATGCAGAATTGGAGGGATAGTGCTGTCACAAAAGCTATCTATGACCTCCCGCAGCTCGAAAATCGTCACAGTGCCAGGGAGGTAGAATCACTACGTTTTATGATACCCGTGTATCAAGAACACAGATGAAGTTACAAACAATCAAAGGCCCCGAAGATCATGCACTTTGAGGCTCTATACCCATCCTGAGTTCTGTTTTTGCGCTTTTGGAAAGAATTCACCGTAAATAATCAGCTTGAATGTAAACGTTTGTCCGCCCCTTCTTACAATGAAATAACATGTAGTTTGAAAGCCAATAACACGAAGATTTCTACAATAGAAAAGCAGTCTCCTTCGTTTTGTTGTGTCATTGTGAAATTTGGTGATTAAGAAACGTATATATATAAATATATAAAGACATTATCTGTCAAAATTTAACCATGGCAGAAAGTAAAACACAAAATGCTCTTTAAAGAGAACCAGAACCTTACAATTAAATAAATTTAGATAAATATTTTTTCCTCAATTTTAAGATATCCTTTTGCAGAATAAAATCTATGAGATTTTATATCAATGATACTTTAAACGAAATTAAAAGAATTTTTTACCTGAAGACTTTATCTAATTTTAGTTTGAACATTTTAATAATCTTCTTTGTAGAGTTTTTCATATTAAACAATACACACCAGATAAAACATGAATAGTGAACAATGAAATTGATAAAACATGAAATTGTATAAAAAACTTGACGAAAAATAATTTATTTATATTTAAGCAAAAGAATCTAGTAAATAGACTTTTTCTGTTAAGATTAAAAATTCAAAGTTTAATAAAGTTAAAACAAACACAGACTAGATTATTAAAAAACTTTTATATATTTGTATTGTTATTTTTCGATTACTGGATTAACATACATGTGATTTTGATTTAGGAAAATCCGCTTCTGTCCCATCAACCCCCCTCCCCCATCCTTCCTTCCTGTGGTTGGTTGGCTGTGTTTATGACGGCCAATTATCAACACGAGGGATATAGGTCCTGAGGGGGGGGGGGAGTGCCCTCCGTGGGGGTCTTTCTAAGGGAACCTAACCCGTATTTACGCATGAAAATCCACGGTTCGAAGAAAACCGCGAAACTCCGAACGATTAGGCCAACGGGCGCAATTGGGTTCGAATACAGCACCTCCCGTCTACCAGCTTCGAGAGCAGAACCTCTTGGCCACTGGTGAGGCCCTTCCTGTGAGTTAGTAGAGTCCGGCATCGGCTCGGGTTATCCGCTTTTATCCAAACCCAGCTGTGAGTCGGGTGTGCAATATACTTTTTCGTTGTGGGTCGGGTTGAATTCTACTTTTTTGCTGTGGGTTCTGCAACTTTCATTGTTTAGACATTGGTTTAGACTACTGCGGGTCGGGTTCGGTTTGACCCAACATTTTAAAAGAATGCCAAAAATATTTTTTTTATATTCAAAATCCATAAACAATAAGATCTTCATTATGGATATAACCGAAAAGTACACATCTATTCAGCGAATACTTTTTCAATTCTTAATATATTTATACACTTATATCGCTGCATATGGGGCCCTTCCAATCTACACACATACAACGGGTGTGTGCAAAGACTATCACAAACTCTATATATGTGTTTTGTGTGTGTGAAAACGAATTGTTGATCCCATTTTTCATATTCCGAGAGAAGAAAAAATGGTTCTTAACTGTACCGTAAAGAAAGAATAATCTATGATCACATTCCTTATACATTTTATTTCTCATGCAGTAATTTGAATATATAATCTTCAACCTTAAAAATGTATTTATTTTCAGCTGAAACATAGTTTTTCTGAAACATTTTGTGAACATCCAAACAATCCAATTTGGAAAAAAAAAAAAAAAAAAAAAAAAAAACTAGACCCTGCAAGAATTATTCTAGGCTAACCCAATCCGGAAAAACAAAAGTTAATAACATTAAGGCCAGAAACAGAAATTTCTGGACAACCTGATCCGACGTAGGAAACCTATTTAATGATCCCACCATCTCTACTATCCAGAGGTTTTAATATATTTGAATAGTTAAAGAATGAATTTATGAATATTTGAATATTAAATATTTGTACTCTTTTCTATAAAAAAAAAAAAAAAAAAAAAAAAAAAAAAAAAAAAAAACCATAAGATTGGCAGAGGAGGTATAATTATAGATTACTTTTCACAATATCAGTAAAACATAATTTGCTTTCCTTTTATTTCGGGTTCGATTCGTGTTGCTGGTCGCCGAAAATTATTTTGGCGCATTCAAGTCGGGTTGCAGATCTAGCTTTTTTTTTTTTTTGTCGTGTTTGGATCGGGTTGACTTCAAATGAATTTTCGGGACTATCTCTGATGAATTAAAAATTATGGTAAAATTTACTCGTCGTAAATGACGCAAAAAATATTAAACACTTAAAAAACCAAGAATGATAAGTTTGCGCCCTCAACACCTTGTGGGAAACAATTTTTTAATTATGTTTTTCTTTTTATGTTTATAAGTTTAATATTTATCTTAAACAGACACTTCAGGAGGTCAAGTAGAGTTCTGAGCGGGTCGGGTTGTACCCGAACCGAACCCAAACATTTCATTTGAAGTCAAGTCTACCATCAACCCCACCCGAATTCATCAAAAAAATTTCTGGACTTGCAACCCGACAAAAAAATTTTCGATGATCGCAACCCCACATATTTCAAGCCGCACCTGTTTCGAACTCGAAATACTTCAATCCGCAACCCGATCGAATCGAACCCGAAACGAAAGAAAAATAAATCATTTTTAATGCAATCACTGAAAATAATCCAGAATTATATGTTTAATACCAATTTTATCTTTTACAGAAAGAAATGTCCATATTTATTATTATTCTTTAATATTCAAATATAGTAAAACCTTTGAATAGCAAACAACTCCCGATCGTTGAATAGAGTCCTGCATCGGATCGGGTTGTACCTTTTTTTGTTGTTGTTGTTCGGGGCGGGGTTATTCTATTTAGAAGTCAGCACGGGCCGAAATTCCCAGACCCGGGTCCGGCCTGACTTATAGAAAAAAATTCGGCTCGGCGCGCACAAAAAAATATTGGCCTGGCCGGGCCCAGTTAAAAAGTTAAAATTTCGGCCCGAGTCCGGCCCGGCCCGGTATAACATCTAAAAGTTCGACTCGAGCCTGGTCTGGCCCGAAAAGAGTTAAAATCTCGGCCCAACCTTAGTGAATTTCTACAAAACATTGATTTTTAAGTCGATTTGGTTAAAAATTTGTCTCGTACAAGGAGTTCAAGCCAAAAATATTTATCTTAACTTTCTTTTTCATATTCATAATATTCCTTTTTATAGAAGCGCCGCAGGGTGCGATATTCATTTTTTAAATGAATCTCTATTTCTTGTATGTAAATGTTTCAGTTATCATTAATATTGTTAATCCATGTATTGAAGTGTTAAAAATCTGAAAAATGCTATAATAAAATCTAAGGCGGAATTACTTAGAAAAGAAAAAAAAATGCGTTGGAGACAAGTTTCCTTCTTACCTTCTTAGCAAGTGTAAATGTATTATATATTATAAATGTATATGTATTCTTTTCTTGTGTATTAGTATATTAATTTTGCATGGATGAACACTTTTTCAGTTTAAAACAAGATTCCGTCATAGGCATGTTCTTTTTCAAACGTTTTACTATATTTTAATAAGCGTAGAAATCTAGTATTCTTTAAAAATAATGAATTTTAATGTTTAATAGTAGTATAATGGCAATTTAAAAATGTATGGATTTTTTGAAAAAGTTTTTGGGCCAAACCTAATTTTACTGACCTTTGAGTGGACCAGGCTACGCCGAGAATGATTTTCATACGGGCTGGGTCAAAACTAGGACTGAAAGTTTGGGCCTTAAAGACTAGGAATGAAACCAGTCCAGGCTCTGTACAGAAAAAATAAGCTAGGCCGGGCCCGACCCGAACCTTCAGGAAAAAAAGAAGGGCCCGAGCCTTCAGAAAAAAATATGGTCCGAGTGCCGTGAATGAAAATAGGACCAAACACCTGGGCCGGACTCGGGCTTCGGGGACACGGGCCGGCCTGTGCAGATCTCTGATTCTATTTTCTTTCTGTGGGTTGGTTTCACTCTACAATAATTCTTAGGGTTCAGATTTAAGTTTTTTGCTAATCGGGTTGTTGGGATTTTCATAAAAAGTTTGAGCAGAATTATATTCCGGATGAAAATACATAAGCATTTCATCCGTATGAGCATATATTCAATTTACTGCTTGTGAAATAAAATGTATAGATGAAACGCAATTATAGATTATTCTTTCTTTATGGTACAGTTAAGAACCATTTTTTCTTTTCTCATAATGTTGAAAATATCATTTAACAATTCGATTTTGACATGCACAGAACACATATACAGCGTTTGCGAGAGTTTATGCACACTTAGACGTGTCTATAAATTATAAGATGTGTAGTGTACAGCGGTAAAAGCGTATAATACAAATACAAAATTGTGTTAAAAATTGGAAAGTGTTTGCTAAATAGAAGTATCCATTTTCTGTGTGTGTGTCTGCTTTGTATGTCTTATTGCATATAGATTTTTAACCTTTTATTTTCGACATTCTTTTGAAAAAACGGTTTACCCGAATTCAAATCGCAAGAGTCAAAACCCAGACACGAACCTGAAACAGAAGTCAAACAGAAACAGTAAACAAAGAAACAGTGTACTATTCTTTAAAGAGAATTTCAATTATAGAATAATAGTAATTTAAAAAATATGTATTTTAGGAAAAAATTCTTGAGCCAAGGAAGCTGTTCCTTAAACAAATTTTTACATATGTCAGACAGGGATGGGTCAATGATTTTCATTTAAGCAGGGTATTGGGGGGCCGATAAATTTCAGTCGGTGAAAGAATGAAAGGAAGAATAAAATGTCTGGTTCGGCATAGATCGAGCTTGCAGAGAAAGCAAGACCCAGGCGCGACCCAGTAAAAGCTATGATCAGATTCGACCCGTCCCGAGTCCGTGTAGGTCTCTAAATGGCATTTGAATGAAAAAAACGTGTTCTTAACAGCTGGAAAATTTTAAAATAAATTATGAAAAAAAAGTGAGTTTGAGTTGTAAATTTCGTTCAAACTCACGGATTTTTTGAGTTTTCGTTCACCTCACGTTCGTTTATCAAAAAGTGAGTCAAGTTCAACTCAAAGTTCACAGAAAGTGAACGAAACTCAAGAGTTTTCGTTCAGTGAACGCGCTCATATCCAACACTGAACAAAAGCAAAATGAAAAAAATCATAAAATTGGATTTTTTTTTAAATTATTAAAATCAGTTAAAAATAATAATAATTTTTTTTATGGTTATTGAACAGCAAGAGTTGTAAAGACTGCATATAATAAGTTCCAAAATAATTAATCTTCTGGTTAGATAATATTATGAAGCACATAGCAGAATTGCAGTGATATGAGGAAAATATCACAGAACAGCAAAGTTCAGAAAGATTTTTCATTTGGGAAATGAATTATGTTTTGGGATGTATGGACGAAAAATCCATGCAACAGTGCAAAGACTGAATTTGCAAGATAATCTTCTGTGTTTCAGCAGATTTAAACTTTTAAGTTTTTTTTATATAAATCCTGAAATTTTGGCTCTCTTCCCCTTCTTTCTAAATATTTTCCTCATTTTACATACTATTGTATAGCTGTGCTTACTTTTTCTAGGGATGGTTCTGTGAATGTTGTGAAAGAACCACCTGTAAAAAGAAACCCGTTTTTAGAGACTGAAGCAGATGATCTACCAAAATGTAAATTATGTATTTATTTTTTCTTTTAAGTTTTTTTAAATACGACTCTAAATGTACTGTCATGTTTTCTAGTGTACGTTTTCTGTAAATAGTGCAGTTAATAGCCTTTTTTTTTTTCTTAAAGACTAATTGAAAAAGTAGTCAGTTTAGACTGAAATAAATAAAAATGACTGAGGAACAGTATTAATAAATTGTCCACAAAAGTGTTTAACTGGTCATTTGGCTGATTTTGATTTACTGTAAAGATTTGAATACCATTTTATATTGCGTTATTACTGTCATAAAATACAATAATTTCATCTTATTTATCTAATTAACAGTTCTCAACCTGTCTTCCTTACTGCATTAAGTAATCCACATGCACTTATGATATAGGTCTGATATAAATCACAATAATTTCTCTTTTGAAAGTATGATTATCCTTATATATATATATACAGGGTGTCCGGTCTCAACGGTGTCCAATGGCTAATTCCTAAACCGTCAGTCATAGACATATAGTTCCAATTAGAAAAATGCTTTAAATCAGGTAAAGAAATATTTTAAAAGCGATTTGGGTCAATAAAAACATTTCTTAAAAAATTACGAAATTTAAATTTTTATACGGTCCCCCGGTCCTATAAGTTATATTTAGTAAAATTTTCCTATTACACTGACAAGACAAAAAAAGCCCCATTCATATAACACTAAAATTGTGCGAGTTATGAAACTTTAAAAATGCATGACTTATGCCACTTTTCTGCTCTGTAAACAAATGAGTCCGGCTTGGCTTTGAGGGGTCACATTCCAAGTGCTTAAAGTATTCGAAGATCTCATTTCATGTGTATCTGCGCTTTGAAAAAAATCGTACAAGTATTACGATTAAGTTAACATTTATTAAGTTTCAGATTGGCTGAAATAACATATGTCTTATTTTGTCAGGATTTGAGACTGTTTCTTTTATGATTTCTTTTAATAAAATTTTGTTATTTTTATAAGTTTTTATGTTACTTCAAAGATCTTATGTATGTTTTTCCAGTTCAAAAATTGTATTCGAACTTTAACCCACTTTCAAATATCCGATCGAGATTACATTTTACATACTGGCGCATATCCGATAACAATCTAATATTATTATGATTTTTGGTGGTTACCATTTATACTTATTTTACAGGATAACACAAAAAATTTCGGATAGATTACCGCCCTGAAGTTTAAGAAAAAGTTTTAGATTAGATAATACAAGACTGCAATTGTTGGGTTTTTTAACTTTTACGCATTTTTTAACACTGAATCTGAAAATTAAGTTAATTTTTAACCATCATGTCAGGATATTTCGCAAATCATAAATTGTTCAATTTAAAGAATAACAAAAATCGGATACTATAAAGTAGAGGAGGTGGTTGTATTTTTTAACTTTTGATAATTGATTTTTGTGTACTTTTTGGCACTAAATCTGAAAATGACTTTCATTTTTAACCATCACGTTAGAATTTTTTTGCAAATGTGTAAGTTAAAATATTGCGAAAATCTCATACTATAAAACATATGTAAAACTTTTTTTTTTTTTTTTTAATTCAATAATTTATTCGATATTTTGCTTATCTTGGGATTCTTACAGCTGGGTGATGTGATGAGATGGAGGAAGAGATTAAATTTTAACTTTGAACTTTTTAACTTTGAAATTTACAATTTGCGAAAAGTCCTGATGTGGTGGCTAAAAATGAAGGTCAATTCCGGATTCAGCGGTACAGAATACATAAGAATCAATTATCAAAAGCTAAAAAACATGAAATAACCCAACTTTTGCAGGCTAGTGTAATCTATTTTAAAATACGTATCATTTTGTAAAGAATTGAGACTGATAATTTAGCATCATTTTATTTAACAAAAATTCTGTTTTTTCCTTTCTTCTTAAATGTTTATTATAAATTGTATATTTTGAATTAATATGTCAGAATGACTAAAGATTTCAAATTTATATTGCAATGTTAATTTTACTCTCAACCATTTTTTAAATATATCTGACGAAATTATATTTTGAATAAATTTGTGAATGACCCCCAATTTGCAATAAAAAATATGCTCCAACTTTAAACTGGTATTACTCGGTCAATTTTAATCGTAGAACAACGGGACTTTTTTTGTATTACTTGTCAGTGTAAAAGGAAAATTTTACTAAATATAGCTTATAGGACTGGGGGCCGTATAAAAATTTAAATTTCGTAATTTTTTAAGAAATGTTTTTATTGACCCAAATCGCTTTTAAAATATTTCTGTACCTGATTTAAAACATTTTTGTAATTGGAACTATATGTCTATGACTAACGGTTTAGCAATTACCCTTTGGACACCGTTGAGACCGGACACCCTGTATATTTTAGAAAAGCTCATGAAAATTCAAACTATCATTTATCAGTTGTGGTAATAATGTATTTGAATAATTCATATAATATTTTATAACACATATATTGCAATGAGTGTTAGTAAATATATAGCAGTAATTGGCATAATCCAAAAAGTTCATGTTCATGAGTGAAGCAAAGGTTTTCAAGAACTGGTGCTTTCATATGCAATAGTTGCAAAATATGCTACAACTTAAAAAATATATATGTAAAATAAATATAATAATCAATATTTGAATCTCCAAATCCAAATATAGTAGACCCTTTTTTATACCAACTCGAAGGAAGCACAAATTTTTTTTTTAAAGTAGCTAAAATTTGAATTAACAAGAATATTTGATTTTAAAGAAAATTGAGCAGTGAAACAATATGATCAAACGCAATTAACGTAAAGTGGTCATTAATTTTTAAATTGTCATCTTATAAAAGCAAGAAATGCAAACAAAAATACTTTCTCAAATGTTATTTCAACCACCATTAAAGAGAGACACAAATAAGCGTAATATATCTTATTGCCACATATTATATAGAAATATGTACTATGAGTAATAATTTAATTATAGTCTCACTTGTGTAAAAAAGTTTGTAGTCTTTGCTTGCTTTTGTTAATTTTTATAGATTCATCAAAATGTTGAATCACTACTTCAGTTGAGTAAAGACTTTTATTATTATCTGTTCGATTCTTAAAAAAAGTTTTGTGAGTAGGAGAGGGGAATCAAAGGCATTATAAAGACCCACATACAAAAAAGTGAACATTCCTACAAAAAGAGGGTGAAAGCCATAAACAAAACAAAATATTTTTTCTCTAATGACGATTGAGGAACAAAAAGAAATAAAGTTGCTTTTCTTTTTTTTTTTTTTTTTTTTTTTTTTTCCAGAATTGAAAATTTTGGTATTCCATAATTTAATTACCATATAATGCACATGTAAACTTTCAGACTACATTTGTCTTATTTTAGGTATGTTTAGGTATTTTACATAGTATTACATGCACACCTTCGTTTAAAAGAAAGTTTTCTGTGATGTGTAGCAAAAAATCCGATAAAGAATATTAAAATGCAGAATAACTAGTACTTTTCGGGTAATCTGATGGTGTACATTATTAAGCTCATACTGTTCATAATTTTGAGTCTTAATCCTTATGTTCATCTTTTTTTTAATCTTTCATTTTTATAACCGCATTTAATCCACATCTGTAAATTTCAATCACTTTTCTAGTTTGAAAGTGTACATTATAGGCTAGAATATATAATATATGACAGTACTTAATTTTTGGAAATACTTAATAACATACATTGAATTAATCAGTTACATATATTAAAAAGCTTTGAATTATCCAAAATAGTAAAAAAAAAAATGGAATTAGAAAGTAATTTTTAATATGGTTTTCAATTCTACTTTTAACAAGAATTAACATCAGTTTGAATTATCCTATAATTTGAATTAAACAGTGTCTACTGTGCAGCCTTTTTTTCCCAAGAGGTAATGAAAGTTTGCTCGTATTAAAAATAAAATTAATTATTAATCCTCACTTTTTAATTTTTTTAATTTTTTTTTTTTTTTTTACTGTTATTTTAAGAAAATGTCTTTTAATGGTAAAAATGCACAAATCTTTGATTTAACTGCTTCTTGTTCCATTTCAAAATCAATTATTATTATTATTATTATTTTAAGGTTCTGGAGACATAAGTTCAGGAGATAATACAGGTCTTAAATTGGAAACTTCTCATGATTTTGATGCCCCAGAAACTGGTTGGTGCGACTTTTTAAAAACGAATTTACATCCTAGGAGTTTTTGTCTTTTGCAAGAAATGACTTCTGAGTAAGGAATTTTTTCTTAATATTGTAATGCAATTTTTTTTTTTTTTTTTTTTTGTGTGTGTGTGTGTGTGTGTGTGTGTGTGTCACAATTGTTATTTCTGTTAATTCTCAAAACTTGACTTTTTTGTAAATTGACAGTGATTTATTACATGTTACGAAATTTTTTAAAAGAAAAAAGATTGTCTTATACACACCTTGTATTTGAGTAAAATATCTTTAGTGTAGTGCAAATTTTTATATTGTTAGTAAGCATTGAAAAAATATTTAGTCAGTGCATATAAATTATTTAAGTTCAATCATCTGCAAGGCTTAAACTGTATTTTTTTCAAAGTAAATTTTCAATGGTATAACACCAGTTATTGAAAAAAAAAATGTATGTATATAATCTACAAACTTGACTTAGTTAATTGATTTACACAGCCAGGCAAATTATAAGTAGTTTTCCTGATTTTTAATGTGGTTTCAGGGAAAGGTAGGCAGCAACAGTAACCATAATACCTGCTGCAAAGATTCCATCTTCAAAATCAGTTGTTAAATTGATCAGTAGAAGGCCTCAAACTTTGGACACGTGACCTCTCCTTCGTCTTCATTTATGAGACCAACATATTTATAGTGAGTAGACTTTAGTCTAATTCTACATTTAACATCAGCTAGATCAAAGATACCTTTTTTAATTTCTCTATATAAATATTTGTATGTCATGGACAACTGGATCAATTTCTTAATGTGTGGCATTTGTAATGAAATCTGTCAATGATTCTTCATGACTATCATGCAGAGAAGGTATTTCTTTACTGGTTGTGCAGTCTTTGAATGATTTATCAATCAACTTCTTTTCCTTCTGTTTTTGACTAGAATTTGTATTTTCAATTTAGTCTACCAATATCTCACCTGCCATTTGGGCAATAATTTCTGTATTTGTGCAATCCTTAGCATTTTTAATTTCTCCTGCATAGCTTTCAACATTTGTATCTTCGTTTTCTCTCATAGTATCATGATTTAATTTGTCTTTCTTCTGAGTTTTTTAAATTTTGCTTTCCTTCTTTGGCTCCTTTCCTGTACTGCACTTGTTAAGGGATTTAAGCTCTTTTGATTTTGATTTTTCTCCCTCATTTTTTTCTTTTTACTTTTTCTGTCATTATCCACTCTTCACTTGCTAAGCTTTTGAACTAGTATCTGTTCTTTTCCTTTTCTTTTTGGGGCAGCATTTTTATTTATTACCTGTACAAGCAACAACTCAAAAGAACTTGGAGAAATTGATGAATCTTTGCTTGCAGGAATTATGATAGAAGATGCAGAATGTGAACTGGTTTGTGTCGTCATAATTTTATGGCACTAAAACAGTATGTCTATCTTATGACTTTAAGCTAAACAATGTAATGATTCACCATTCAATATCCTTATTTTTGGCTTCATCTAAAATACTTTGGTGGATGAACTCTCCTAATTCCTTTCAGTTTGTAATTATTCACCATTTTCAATCTTTAAAAATACATTGGCTTTAACCTTCAATCTCACTTTATTAGGCTTAAAAAAGAAAGAAAAAAAAAATATAGCTGGCATATAAAACAAAAAGACAATTACAGATCAACACTTTCTGTTTTTATTTGTGATAGGTGTTTCAAGCTGTATGATAGAATTATTATTATTACAGCCTGAAGCACTGTCTCATATTAGACTGCATGCACTGTTTCAGATTAACCCCCTGAGTTTGATTGTTTGTAACTCAGACTATGTTAAACATATTCCAAATTTTAAAGGCTAAAAAGAACCCACTTTTTATTTTTTTACTGAATAAAGGCCTATTAGAATATTTTATCGAAGGGTTTTTTTTTTAAGTATTGCGCATTTAAAGTTTTGAAATCGGACAGATTTTTTTTTTCTTTTTAAATGAAGTAAGGTTATGTGTTGCATATTTTTTTTATTTTTCTTATATATTTTGAGTGTGTTCATAATGGATGTAAGTAAAAGGGTGTATTGTTTAGAAATAATCACAAAGCCAGTTTCCAAAAAAAGTTTTTGCATTTCACATTAGCTGTATTTTTTTTTTTTTTTTTTAAGTCTTGTATTAACCCCTATTGTGACCCTATTTGAAACTATGAGAATTTTGTTTCTTCATTAAAATTTCATGCAATTAACAA
This sequence comes from Maratus speciosus, assembly GCA_963932465.1. Taxonomy (NCBI): domain Eukaryota; kingdom Metazoa; phylum Arthropoda; class Arachnida; order Araneae; family Salticidae; genus Maratus; species Maratus speciosus. Next base: position 251,405,381 of record OZ010795.1, on the reverse strand, counting down.
AAGTACATTGTTTATACTTATTATTATTTTTTTAAGTAAATGTTTAAGGGGGGGGGGGGGGTTGATTTTTTCCCTGTTGAAAAAATTGATTTTTCTTTTTATACATTTTTCTATTCCCTATAGTCTGCAGATTATCCATGTACAAGGATTTATCCGAATTCAAAGTCCTTTTGTAGTTATTTAATGAAATGTTACGCCTTACACTGTTTTGAAGCACTATAAACACATTTACGCAAAATTACTTTTATCAAAGTGGGCGGAATCAAGATGCAGAACTATTAAACCAATCTTGCTAATTTTTATTTAAATTAAAGGTAATATAATTTATTGAAGCTTGAACCACTTTCAGCCATTTTTATAGAAAATAAATATTTTTAGAAGCACACCAAAGTGTGAAAAAGGGGTCAGAAATAGTCATTTTTTTTCAAATCGCTGCCACTTTGTTGATTTTCAACTTTTTGGTGTTAAAGTGGTTTAAACTCCAGACAATACTATCTACTTTCATAATTCTTAACGGAAATTGATTGCAAACGACTCTGGTGATCTATGGGATCCAGCCTATTGGAAGTGCATGGCTCTGAAGCTAGGGCTCGCGTAACTCAAGCCACGTGATCAATTTTTTTTTGAAATTTTCTTTAAATTATAATAAATAACATGCAAAAAACATGGAGCTAAAATCTTCATTCCTATTCCAGAAAAAAATTGCTATAAAGCACCTTTTTTTGGCCTGCTTTAGTCAAAACTCCACTTTAATAAAATTATGAACAGTACAGAATTATAATAATGTTTTATGTATGTGTGTAATTTATTTTTATGCCATTTTCGTATATGCATCTCAAGTGGAAAAACAGTTGGATAAATTCTTTATTAAATCTTACTTGTTATTTTATGGCAGTCAACCTTACACATACATACATTAAAAAAAAAAAAAAAAAAAAGTTGTACTTGGCAAAGAATTACATAAAATAATAAATTTAAAATTTTGATTTTTAGGTGTGTGCCAGTACTTGAATGATAATAGTATCATGCAAGACTTGCTATAGCACACAGAGATAAGGTAAAAAGTTTAGATGTAATTTCCTGATAATTTCTATTTACTACGTTCATTTGACTTATTAATTTACATTCTCTATTATATAGTTCTTATATTAGATGTAAATTTCCAACTGGGCGAAAAATGTCCGGACCAGGATTCGAACCAGGGGTCTCCTGGCTGAAGTCGCCAGTGCTCTGCCATCTGAGCTATCCCGGACGAATCTGGTGGACCTTTTTCACCCAGCTAACCTTAATGATCCCTGGTTCGGACATTTTTCGCCCAGTTGGAAATTTACATCTAATATGATTTATTTACCAATTAGAATAATTGTGTTAAAATAAATATAGTTCTTATAATTTATGTAATACTGTTAAGCTTTTTAAGTTGAACATCCGTAATTAATTTTTTTTTGTATCTTGAAGTAGTTTTTCAATATTTGCATGGTGAAATGTGTTTTGTTTTCTATAACACAAAATTTCTATAACTTGAAGTTATTTTTCATTTTCTTTTATGTTTTGTGTTATCAAAGGTTAAGAGTACCATGTATAGAGTCCTGTGCAGGTCGCTTATCTTCGACCTTTATCCAAAAATTCTATTTAAAGTTAACTCAAAACAATAAAAATAGTTTTATCAATCTGAATGCAAAACAGAAAAAAATTAATCCATATTTTAATACAATTATGCTAAAATAATCTGAAATTATATCGCTAATATAACTTTTATCTATCATGTTAAAAAATGGACATATTAATGTTCATTAACCTTCTCACTGCCACAAACTGATATATCCATTCACTAACCTGTAGGTTTCACTGCAATAGAAGCGTTATTTAAATTAATATAATTATACAGATATAATCCAGTTTAAAAAATAAAGTTATGATTAATACACTCAAGACTTATATCCCGATACATAATAAAAAAAATATATCATGTTGGAAAAAACATCTTTTTTCAGCATTTAAAAAAATTACAGAGAAAACAACATTACAGCTTTGCCCTTTTGCTCGGCGGTCAGGGGGTTAATGTTCAAATATATAGCTTTTTACATCTCATCTAAAAAATATTCAGGACTTTCTTCTGAAAATTCAGGTGAATCTGATCTGTTAGAGTAAAAACCCAGTCCGACCTATAATGAAAAAAAAAATTAGCATCAACATGACTCAACTTGAACCATTGGTTGGGTAAAATCAGGTTACCAAATCTGATGCAGAACCGTAAACACCCATAATATTCTTTCTTTGCAATCATTTGATTATGTGATTTTCAACTCTAAAAGGACATTGTTAGCATAGTTAAATTTTTTAACCTATGTAATGTTTTTACTAATGAAGTAATTGGATTTAAAAAATAATAAAACTATTTGATAACCAACAAAATTAAATAACAAACAATATGTTTAAGGTGTTAATTTTATGGATTACTATTACAGGACTAAAGTGTTTGAATGCGTATTTTTTTAACATCGTAGTTAACTTTTTTCTTGTACAAAATTTTAAAAACATATTCCATTTCCTTTAACACGTTTAATTATTCTCTCTTTAAAACAATTTAGCTATTCTCTCTTTGACTTCATTTGTTTAATGAAATTCCAATATTTTAACCACTTTGATCAAAATAACATTTTGAAGAATGTTAAATAAAAGATAAAAAAAAAAAAAATAAAAAAAAATAGTTTTTCTTATTTTAAAGTTTTAAAAACCTATCTCTGCTGTCACGTTATCATTAGCTAGTTTATTTTTTTATTAAAGGATCTGTTTAGTAAGTCATGTTATCTGCACTTAAAAACTATCTCGTATTATTTTGTGATTATTACAAATTCAATTAATTTGTTTTTATGTAATGTAATTAAAAAAATTATATGTTAGCTTACTGTCTATTCTAGACGTATTCATTTAAATCTTTTCTCTGTGTGCTATACATGGATTAATGTGTTTTCTGATTCTATAATCTATGTTTTTAATGTTTTCTATTTATATTACACAAGTAACGTTAAATATAAGAAACATTGATGTAAAATTTTTTGAACTAAAGTTTAAGAAAATTTGTTTATTATAGTATTAAAACATTATAAAACTAACAAGTGATGTTATTTCTGATATAATTAAACTTAAAGATAAAAACACTAATTGAGGAAAACGAGATTTAATTTATATTGTAAATTATTTTCTTTCTGTTAATTGCACAATGTTTTACAATATTCTAGTGGGACACAACTTATAACAACCATATTATCACAACAACCATAATCAAATAAAGAAAAATTAAAAATAATAATGTATGAATATATATATATATATATATATATATATATATATACACATACACTAATAATAACTCAATAGCATTAATTACTTGTTCCCATTAAAAGAAATACATGATGTTTAATTTGTTTTTACATATTTAAAAGAGATTTTAGTTTCTTTAGTTATTTAAAGCATTAGTTGTATAAAGCACATCATTACAATTATTTAACAAACAAAGACTTTTTCTAATGTGCATTTTCCGCTAAATAATTGAAAATTCACTGGAACTGTATTCTTTGTTATCTGCAGCACATACATCTCTGCAGTACATACACACAATATATACAGTAGAGTGCCGATTATCCGAACAAGTCAAGACCGACCCTAGTTCGGATAAGCAAAAGTTCAGATAAATAGACAGACAGTTTAAAGGATGTTCCTGACTATACTAAAACCTTCACACTTTCTCCAGGCTTAGGACTGGAAGCAACAGTTAGTGCAAGTGTGTTTAAGAACTGTTTTTAACTTTTCTATCATTTAAAATTTTCTTTTTGTAATTTTCTGATCTCCAAAGATTATAATTTAAGCAAAAAAGCTTTTGATTGTTGCTTGCTTCAAAGAAGATGTTCTTTCTAATGCTGCCCTATCTCAAATTCTTCTTAAATACGTTAGTTGAATAGGATCAGAGTTCTTCTGTCGTTCGAGCCATTTCATAGCTGTTTCCAAACATTCAAAGGCTTCGTTATGGGATGGACCTGTGTTATTTTCACAGCATTCGTTTTCATTTCTTCAATTTCTTTTTCATCTTAAATTTCATTATCATTACAAAAATTTTTTGAGAGAAATAGGTTGTTCGGGTAAATGGAAGTTCGGTTTAAAAATTTTTTTTGAGAGAACTAGGCTGTTCGGTTAATTGGAGTTCCGATAATCGGCGCTCTACTGTATATACACAAACATATATATATATATATATATATATATGTAAAATACTTATCCATATTGCAAATGTATATCTACATTAGAATAAAAAAATTCATAATTTTTATCCAAATGAATGCTATGACAATTTAATTTACATATGTCTTTTAAACATTTCTTTTCAATATGCATTTTGATTGAATAAACGTATGTTGAATTAATTACATTTAAAATTTAAATTTTCAAAATTATTTGCTATATATTTTGTAATAAAAATATATATGAAAAATTTTGACTTTTGAAATTTGTGAGTTGCAATCAAATGCCCTGTTTGTAAACTTTCAATGAATTTTTTAAACCACCCGTATGGCATTTATTATATAATGATCTTATTATATAATGAATGGGAAAAAAAATGGCCATAATTTTTTTTGAAAAAAAAAAAATTATGGCCATTTTTTTTTTCCATTTTGACCAGAAAATCAGAGTTCTAACTTTTTACGGCTGCCCTTTCATCTTCACTTAACACTTCATTTATAATGGCTGTTTCATAATAATAGAAACCACCAGTCCACCAGAAGAAAATGAAGTACAGTAAAATCTCTTTAATCCGGACATTGCGGCCCGCTTATTCCTTTTTATTTTCAATTAAAGATCATATATTGCGCCATAGCACATATATGAATGAATTTAAAAAAATGATTAAGAAAAATGAAAAAAACTTCCTAGTTTACTACTGTTTTTTTTTTCTTTCAAATTTTAAAATTGTGAGAACTTTCTGAATTACATATGTAATTAAAATACAGATGCCTTTTTTTTAATATTAAGTTGTAAAAAATCTAAAGATACAAAGATGGCGTCAAAACATCGCAAAATCGGATTTTATTTTTATTATTTCTTTTAAGTTTTTAATTTGGGACTTACTTTGATATTTGTAAGTACTATATATTTAATTTCTTATAACATTAGAAATAAATATCACTATTTTAAATATGTTAATGTAATTATAAAGTTAACTTTTAAATTAATTGTAAGTTTTATTTAAATTTCTCCTTATAAATTTTTTTGTTCTTAGGAAAATTTTTAATATTTTTATGATATCTCTGTTATTCTTGTTATTTGTATTATTTAATGAATATTTATAAATAAGAAATCGTAATAAAAAAAATTGTATAGTTATTGTCTTTTGTATTATATAACAGATGGCGACACTGCATAAAATTTACATTATTATTCTTAAAATATATCTTCTTTTGAGCATTTTGAATTGATTTTTCTCAATGTTTTCAATTATTTTCAATTATCAAGCTCCTTGCATTTTTGTATTGCCATATTAATGAGAGGTATTGTATTATTATTTATCTAAATCCATTCTAGTTTCAAAACTTCTGTATTCCGGAATTTTCTATAATCCGGAATCGCCGTAATCACGACGATTCCGGATTAAAGAAGCTATACTGTAATGGAAATGCCGGGGGTGACACTAAATTCTGAAAAAGCAGAATTCCTGTTCTCTAGTTTATATTTTCTCCTTTAATTGTCTTATTGACTAACTCAAAAATTGTGCCCCACTGATACTGTGAGCATATATTTAAAAATATTTAGGACAACCATGATGAATTATATAATTGGTAACCTTATTGGTATCAAATGTAGCACTTTACTTTTTCTGCATTTATGAATGACTTTTGAAAGATTTTTTCTGTAATTTAGATCTCTATGATTTCACAACAATGTACATTGCCAGGTTATTAAATCCTCAATAACATTTTTATGGCTTCGCAAGAATCTTCGGCATTTTGTAGATTTATTTCTGAAATTTTCACTTCTTCCTTTACTTTTTCCCAGCACACAAAGTTCAGTCATTATGTTTTTTAAAAAGGTTTGCCTTATTTGTTTCTATGATGTAGCAATAAATAAATAATAAGTTACCTGATATTTTAGTTGATTAATACTTCCTCGCCTTAGAATCTTCTCCTTTATTTTGCATTCTTCTAGCACAATAAATTTTAAATCTTTAAAACTCTTGAATTTTTTAAACGCTTTCTGGCCTTTTTGTTACTTTCTAGTAATTAATAAATAATTAGCCATCTAAATTTTTCTTCAATTGAAATTTCTGCTTCTTTTAACCTAGGAAAAAGGAAAATTTTCTAGATAGTTAAGATAACCAAAAAAAATTCTAATTGTTTCCAGTTTGGCTGCCTTTTCCCTGAATATTAGAATAACAATGTGGAGAAATTTTCTTTGTGTTCTTATGGCACACTTCTATCAAAATGTCTGCTATCTTTTACTGTCTTTCTGTTACATTATTTCATTGTTAATAATGGACTTGTTTTCATTTTTAGGAATAAAAATCCCCTGGACATCTTTAGCTCAGGTGATGAAATTTACAAAACGGATGGTAAAGACCTTATAGAAGACTCAATCCGCCGAATGACTGAAGAATGTGATTATTTACAGGTATTAAATTACTCACTTTTCTTAATATACTTTAGTTTCATTTTTTTACTGCTTGAATATTGAATATTGTCTGTTGTTATTGATTAACAGAATGATGTAAATAAGGTAATCAGTTATGGTTGGTTAACCAAATAAGAGAGGAAGATGTAATTGACAGCAAACAGTCTGCATTTTAATTTAATTTTTTGTTTATTTGAAATCAATTTTATGATGGTTGTTTAGCCTTCTTTGTCTCCCACAATGAGCTGCTATTGGGGGGTGGGGGTGTAGTTGTTTTCTAGAAGTATGCCGGAATTAAGCTTACCCCCCCCCCTCCCCTTTTTTTCCCTATTTCCAATTGCAACTACAAATTTTCTGATGGCATATTTATTCTTGGCTATTAGGACTTCAAGATTAAGATAGACCCTGTACATGCTTCTTTGGGATATTGAATTTTGAAGTTTAAGAGTTTTCTTAAAATTAATCCTAATTTTATATTTATTTTTAATCTACTTGAAACAAAGGAGATTATGCAACTCATTTGCATTAATTATCTCACACTATTTATCCTATTAATTTACCTCATAAGTTGTATTATAATTATTCGATATGCTACTAAAGTTGCTTATATAAATATTAGATACTTTAATAATTTTTATCCGACTTCAAACAAAAAAAGTCATCTAATTCAGTTATATAATTTTTTTTATTATTATATCCAAGCCAGATTTTGCACCAGTACTCAGATTTTGTTATGTATTCTTTTTTTTTTTTTGTTCAAAAAGTCTTGTTTTTGTGGTGGTTCTATATAAATTTCAACCAGAAGCAAAAACTCTGACTGTGTTTTCTTGTTTTACTCTTTCATTCCCTTTTTTTTTCTTTCCTTCCTTTTTTTTTTCCTTTTTTTTTTCCTTTTTTTTTTTTTTTTTGTATTTGTAGACGTTAACTTTTACGAAAATTGACTAAACATCACAAAATTTGAGTATGTTATTAAGTTACACAATACTACTTTACGTTTTAAAAGTACTCATAATGTAAATGTAATGCCTGTTTAATATTTTTGAGACATGTTAAAAGCTGTTTAGTGCCAACAAAAAAAATCTTGACACTCTTTGAAAAATGTAAAAAAAGTAAAAACACACCTTATAAAAAATGTCAAAACTAATATTTTTTCATACTTACCTTGGCTTTTATGGTACTTTTCAGTCTATTAGGCATAGAAGTTTTCCAAATTTTGGAAATAGTCTGTTCATATAAATCCACATTTTTTTTAATACCTCCTTCAGTTCTTTGATGCTGGATGGGTGAGTCTCTTGAACTTTATTTTTCATCTTGTTAAAAAGCATTTGTATTGGATTAAGGTCAGTTGAGTTGCCTGGCCATTCAAGTATTGTATTTGAATATCATTTAACCAATGTGGCTCAAGTTTTGTCATATGAGCAGGTGCTCCATCATGCATGAAAAATTGACAACCATGAAGGGACCAAAATTGTAGTAAGTGGTCTTGCAAAACTTCTAAATATTTACTACCATTCATAGTGATATTTTTGGGAAGAAAATACAGTCCAGCTCTAACTTTTTCACCAATAAAAGCACCCCATACAATGACACTATCTGGGGGCTTTACAGTTTTCACAGTAAATTTTATGTCATATTGTAAGGAATCTTGACGTCGTCTCACCATCATCGGACCTCCACTGATTAGACTGAAAGTACTTTCATTAGAAAATATTGCTTTTTTCCAGTCTTTTGCTGTCTAATTTGAATATTTCTTACAAAAAGTTAATCTTTTTTTTCTTTTTTTTCATGACATCAGTAAACAGGGTTTTTTTTCGCTGCCTTTCGAGTTGATAGCTCCAAGTCTTTCTGAAGTCTGTGACATATAGTCCTTGCTGATAGATTCATTAGTAAATCTGAATGTTTCTTTTTTATTTCTGCAGCTGTTGTAGTTGGTCTTAACAGTACCTCACAATATCACTATACGATTAATAAACTATCAGTCCTGGCTGAAGTCTTTCTTGGTCTTCTTGAACTGATTTTTCGTATTAGAGTACTGCCATGTAGTAAATTGGCACTCACCTTTTTAGGGCATAAATAGTTTGCCTTGATAATTGTAAATCTAAAGCTATGCAATGTACCGGAACATTTTGTTCTAATAAAGATAAAGCATGAGTTTTCTCAACAATTGTAAGCTTTTTACGTCCCATTACGTTCCCCAGAAGAATTTCTTTCTTCAGTGGAAAGAATAAAAAAAATCCCTCTTTCCAAACCACTACTACCAGAACTAAAAATATAAAAAAAGAACTCTGAGTTATCTCAAGTTGTAAGAGATGTGACTAGAAGAGATGTTCTCTTCTATTTATAGCAGGAAAAATGAAATAAAACGTCTGAACATTGAGAGTCAAGATTTTTTCTACTGGCACTGTATTATATGACCATCTTACTGTTCATCAAACTTGAGCAATGCTAGCAACAATTTGATTTAAAGTAAATGCAGGTAATATTAAAGGATTTTGTGAAAGATACTCTTTGTGCCAGTCTTTAAAATATGCCAGTCACCATGCAAAAAGTAAATAACTGTGCATTAAGTTAAGAAACAATATTTTGAAGTCAGTTTCATTTTTTTTCTGAAAATTACTTGTTAAGCATGTTAAAACTGTAAATCATGGCTATTTTATATTTATAGTTAATTAATAATAAGGAACAAAAAAAATTATGTGAGTTTTTATATTGTCTGTTAAACCTATATTGAAAATTTCCAAAAATAAATTCTATTTAAAATTTTTTAAATTTCAATTAAAAATGCATGTTTCGTGCTGGTTTTCATAATGAGTGTTAAAAATTAATTATTCACATTTAAAAAAAATTGAGATAAGGAAAAATAGGCCAAATCTGTTTTTGAAAAGCAATTCTTTTATTTTATAACTTTTTAAGTGCTAAATAGCTTATTTAAAAATGTATATTATTTATTTGACTTGCATTATTAATTTTACTTCATACAATTCAGTCATATAAAGTAATCTGTTATGTAATTTTATTACTAATTACCCAGTAGCAGAAAATTTTCTAGGTGTCTGCGACAGATACTTCAGGGACAAAAAATAATCTGCAGGTAAAATATTTTTACAATTGAAGCGTTAATCAAACAATCACTTACCTGTAGCGTTTTTAGGCATTTTATAAATTTTTATTATTAAACTTTTCATATTAAATAATAAAGAGCTAAACATAATAATATGAAGCAAATTAAAGGTTTGATGAAAAAGAATCTGCAAAAGAGAAAAGAAAATCTGTGACGCCCGTCTCCCGTCTCGAACTTTCTGCTACCGCAACTAATTATAATCAATTTCATTTTATAGTACAAATATTTAAAATGATTTTTTTTTCTTTTTAGGGTTTTCAATTGATTTATGATGCTCATAATGGCTTTTCTGGAATAATCAATCATGTACTTCAACACCTTGATGATGAGCATAACAGACGTGCTTCGATATGTTTTCCTACGTTTCAGAGTAGTAAATGCTCTCCATATGAGGTATGCATTTAAAAATTATATTTTCTGTTATGACTGTCTACTTAATGTGTAGAGACATTTTAGTGTATGTAGTACATGTACAGTAAAACTCCTATTATCTGGATTGGTATCATGAAGTAATAATAATAAACTTATCGGAATGTAAATTGTAAGCATTTGTTTGTAAAAATGTATTTTTTTATGAATTATAAATTTGTAAATAGTATGCTGATATTTCCCTTGCAACTCTTATTCTAACTAATGATAAAATTAATGTTTAACTGGAATTTTTGAATTTTATGTTCGGCCTCACGCTCTCAAAGGCAGTGAGGCCCCCACCATAGATTCATTTGGGAAGATTTTCCTTTAAAAATATAAAGTCATATAAATTCAAAGTTCATTTGCAAAAACAAACCAAAGCATGCATAGCACACACAATTTTATGCTATTGAAAGCAGCAAACAAAATGTTCGTTTGATTCAAGGTTTGTTAAAAATAAAATAAATATTTGAGGTTTGTTTCGGAAATTGGCCAGCATAATGGACAAAGCCTGCTAGTATTCTAAGCAAATCTGAAGCATTCATTAAAATTGGACTATTGGAGTTGAATAATGAAACTGGTTTTTTAAATGAAGAGCAGGCAGTGTTCAATATTGTTAGCACATGTGATAGAAGTAAACAGTGAAAATAGTTGGGTAACAGTTTCTTTATGTCAAGCATTTGTGGGACCTGCTAGAATGTAAATGAATATCAGCAGCAAAAGAATGAATTTTGTTGGATGCATTCAAGTGATACCTCTAATTGCATGTGTATACTGTAGAAGTTTTTTTAATTGTTTTTAATAAAAAAGATCTTATTTTTTTTTAAAAATTAGGTCTTTTTGTTTATTAATCAAAGAAAATTTGTATTGTTCAACTTAACCAACTCCAATTAGTATCGGCCCACCAGTGGCCGAGAGGTTCCACTCTCAAAGCTGGTAGATGGGAGGTACTGGGCTCGAACCCAATCACATTTGTCGATCTAATCGTTTGGGGTTTTCCGTGGTTTTCTTCCAACCTTGGATTTTCTTGCATAGATGCAGTTTAGGTTCCCATAGAAAGACCCCCACATAGGTCACCCCCTCTTTGGGCCCATATCCCTCATGCAAATAATTGGCCGTCATAAACAATGGCAATTAGTATCTGGATTGTGTCCAGAACACAATTCGAGTGGCACTCCAACATTATTTTATTACTATGTTTTATTATATGTATATTATATTATTTATATGGAACATATAATAATAATATATGTAATCATACATATGTAATATATACATAATAGAATATGTATAAGTATGTGTGTGTCTGCTGCTAGTTTGTGGATTGAAATTACGTGAGAATTTTTATTCAGAAATTATTGTTATTATATGGAATTAATATTTTAACTCTATAAAATGTATCATTTCATTCTCAGTTTCTTCATGAATAAAACAAGGTATGTGAAAAATCTTCATTAACAGAAAAAAAATCTTTTTTTTTTTTTAATTTAAATTAACTAATGATATTATTTTAAACTTTGACAACTGTAGCATGCCATTTTCAATAGTTTTATAAATGCAGTTAAGATAGAGGCTTGAAAATAGTATTTAATTTTTTTTTTAATGTATATAAATTTTTGTATTTCTGTGTAACGATTGCATCACCTTCCTTAATAGCTCTCAATAAGATATTGTGTTATTACCGGTATCAACCATTGCCTTACTGCGCCAATTCATCAAAACAACCCCTCATTATTACCTATTTTAAATACATGTTATTAGTACAATATATAAAAGGATTATAATTCACCAGTAAACAAAAGCAAGACTAAAACCAGAATAAGCATACAGAAAAGTACTAATGAATCCTTTGTTCAATGTAACTAATATATATTTTCAAAAATCGAGATCAAAATAACAATAAAAGTACTAAATTTATAGTTGGCCATATTATAAACCTAACAAGTAAAGGTACTATAGTCTGTGGCAGCAAATTTTGATTTTTATAGCTTATTTGATTTGTCTCATTGAGCTTAGTAATTTATGCCTTGCACATGGGCTATTGAGTTTTAATAATGACAGGGGGGGGGGGGGGGTGTGTCAAAGTTCAAAATTTCGTTCATTGAAAAACAGATGCCGTCAAAGAAATAAGTGCGATTTAAGTTTACTAATTATTTTTACAGTGCCATACATTGCCAATAACTACCATAAATTTATATTATTGCTGTTATTATAAGAATTAGTAATTGCAGATAAAATATTCGTATGCTACTTGACATGCAGGTTTTCGCAAGTTATGATGTCCTCGTCTAGTTCACTGTTGCCAGTCAGCTACTTTTTAAAAATTTAGATTTCTTGATTAGCACCACTGTTTCTGGAATGGTAAAATTGCACTTGTTTTCTCCTTAATTAATATGTCATTAAATAAGGTGAATTCAGTGGCGTAGCTACATATTCAGCGCCCTGGAGCAAGTAAAGTTTGTGCGCCCTTTTGTCACTCAAAGAAGTTCTGCGTAATTTTGTTTTGAAGTTACATATATACACACATATATATATATATATATATATATATATATATAGTAACTACCTGACCCGCCCGGCGTTGTCCGGGCTCGTTATAATAACGTAAACAAAACTCAAGTTTGTATTATTTATATATTCATAAAGTAGTTCAAATGAACCTGTTTTTAAGGATGGCCCACTGCCTTCGGCAGCGTCTAGTATATTCCAGAGAAACCACTTTCTGAACGAACCTGTGGCCTGGGTCCCCGCTACCAAAAGCAGTGTATGCCAGGAGTGTTCCGTACGTGCTGGAGGCAATCGAAAACCAAGATGAATGAGTAAACATCGTAGTAATCAAGCCCATAGAACCCGAGATAAGAATGCGAATCCTGGCGGTGGAACTATAATCTTTAAAAGAATCGTAAGCTAAGTTGAATGAACCTATTTCCGTTGAAATAGAGCCCACAACAACCGAGAAAAGAATGCGCCATTAATGTTCGAAAATGGTGGTAACAGAAGTTTAAGATAAACTTTTATAATGCAGAAAGTAGCTGAATAGTAAACTAAGCTTAATTATCCAATTAGCGTTGAAATAGGGCACATTGAACCCGAAAAAGAATGTACCATTAAGGGTGTTCTCAAATCAAAAAGGGCAACTTTCTGACATAAGTTTTAATTTATTTTTGTTCGAAAATGCATGAAACTAGCTGGTGTTATTGTTCAGAAACTATGTAATTGAGCTGTTTTTACCATTTTTTTGCAAACGCAATAGATCTTTCAGAAAATAATGTCAAAGTAGGCGTTATGAACCGAATTTCCGCGCGAAGGGAGAAAGAGCACTCAAGAGCGGACAAAAAACGGGTTTGTCACGTGGTCGAATTCGCTTATAACTCAATAGGTAATTGGTTGATCAAAAAATGGAAAAAACAGTTCGATTCCAAATCGCTTCCATGGCCAGGCTTTCCAATTTTATATCTTTCCGTTAAAAAATGAATTTGAAAATATGCCAAAATGTTTTTCGCTTGTTGAGCAGAGCAGTTAAGAACCACCTTAATGTTCGAAAATGTTGGTAACTGAAGTCTAAGACAAACTTTCATAATACAGAAAGTAGCTGAATCGTAGTCTAGGTTGAATGAACCAATTTCCGTTGAAATCGGGCCCCTAGATCCCGAAGAAAGAATGCACCCTGAATCAGTGGTAGGTGCTTTTCGCCCCCATCCCCTGTAAATTTAACGAATTATCTTTAACATTAACGTGACATTTAATTTACGGATAAAATCCCATCCCCTCTAATGTTAACCACTTACCTTTAACGGTAGCGCGAATTTTAATTCACGGCTGTAATGAGTAAACGTAAGTTGATGCCGAAAAAGAAGATTAATATTCGAAAAAGGTGATAGCTGGAGTATAAAGAACTTTTTTAGTGGTTTATAAAGTAGCCGGAGGACCCTAGAACTATGCTAAAGAAAATAGCAAGACTATCGGATAATTCTTAAAAAAAACTGCACCAAGGATCCTAAGAAGGCGATTAATATTCAAAATTGGTGGTAGCTGAAGTGTAAGTAATTATTTTGTTATTCCTGCAGTAGCTGGAGGACCTACGAAGTTGTTAGGAAAAAATCTTAGTGAATCAGACCATTTTAAGGGAACTATAACAGCCTACTGATAAGGATATAACTGATATAACTTCAACTGATATAAGGAGCCTACTGATAATTGAGAGCAAGGCCTAAGATGAAAACATGTTAAAAGACCATAGTACTTAGCGCTTTAGATTTTCAATTAGTCGAAATTAAGTATAGGGTATAAGTATTAATCATTAGACATTTTTTTTAAAGAAGTGCTTAAAAAAGAGCCCTAGGGTCCCAATAAATAATATATGAAGGTGCTGGCTCGAGGAGAGAAGTCCAAGACTTTATTTTGAAGTTGAGAATGTGACACAATTAGTGGGTGAAAAATGCATGGTGCATAAAAAGTTACCCTAGGGGGCCAGTGTCTTAACTGAAATGTAGAAACGAAGAAAAAAATAAATAAATGGAAAAAGAGCCCCAAAAACGGATGTCGGATTAAAAGGGGGCAATTTATTAACAATTTAGGGCACAGAAACTTCAAGTGGGCTCGTATCAAGCCCCAGGGGTTCAGGGTCTCAACTGGAATGTATCTGGGCAAGGGCATCAAGAAGGCGATTAATATTCAAATCTGGTGGTAGCTGAAGTCTAAAAAAATTTTATATTGTTCATGTAGTAGCTAGATTTCCTAAGATGTTGTCACAAAAAAAAGTTAGTTAATCAGACCATTTTTAAGGGAGATATAATAGGAGGTCAAAAAGGGGCCAACTGATAGTTGAGAGCAGGGCCCTAAGATGAAAACATGTTAAAAGGTTCTAGTACTTAGCGCTTTAGATCTCAATAAGTCGCAATTAAGCATAGGGTATGTATTAATCATTCGAATAAAATTTTAAAGAAGCGCAAAAAAAGTGGGCGAAATTCTTAAAGAAGGGCACTAGGTGCCCAATAAAAATATGAGGGTGCTGGCCCAGGGAGAGGAGTCCAAGTCTCAATTTTAAAGTTATGCCTTGAGAGGCTGACAATATTAGGGTGTGAAAAACGCATGGCACTCAAAATTTTCAAATGGCCCAGAGTCTTAACAGGAATGTAGAAACGGAGAATAACTAAATGGGAAAAAGGCCCCCAAAACGAAGAAGATCTGATAAAAAAAAGGGTGGTGGGGGGGGGGCAAGTTCTGAGCAATTCAGGGCATACAAACTGAAAGGTGCTCTGGGGGGGGGGGGGTCATAAAAAATTAAAAATCTGAGCTTCAGGTGTATCAGGGCCTGTCTTTTCAGACTTTTACGTCCAGTAATTTTCGCTAGCCACCACACATAGAGCGAAACTTTCTTTTATTAGTATAGACTAGCTGACCCGCCCGGTGTTGAACGGTCCCATGATAATATTCATAAATGAACCTAAAATTTGTATGATTTTATTTCTTAAGGCTGTTCTTAAATCCAAAGGGACAATTTTACGGCATACGTTTTAATTAATTTTTGCTCGAGAACGCATGAAACTGGCAGGTGTTGTTAGGCGCATCGCACACTGAGATGACAAGCGACATGTAGCCGCAACATGTAGCGCAAAAACCGGCCGAAACAAAGAACGAAGTTGTTTCAAACCTGTTTTAAACCAGTTTTTCCAGCGAATTCAAGCGACATGTCTTATGTGTCGCTTTAGTGTGGGATGCGCCTTATTCAGAACTTTGTAATCGAAAGACGTTTTCTGTATTTTTCGTAAACACAATAGATGTTACAGAAAACACTGTCAAAGTTGGTGTTTTCAACGGAATTTCCCGACGAAAGCAGAAAAACCAGCCAACAAAAGAAAAAAAAAGTCTTGTCATATAACTTTAACACGATTTTGTTTGAAATACGTGCTCGATGACCGCGTAAAAAATCGGTTTAAAAAATAAAAAAATAAAAACAGTCCTGTTCTAACATATATACAAAACAGGTAACCGCCGTTCGGATTATCACATTTATAGACAATATTGAAACAGTCCCATTTTCATATTAAAATGCAATTTTTAACAAAAAAAGAATGTTTGAGTTACTTTTTTTTTGTCGAAAATATTCTTTATAAATACTTTCGCACATCAAGCGCAAAAATCAATGTAATACACATTTATATAGGGGAAATTACAAACAACGCATTGTACAAAAACACGAAGCCTACACATTTCAAACAAATACTTAATAAATTATAATAAAATACGTATATATATATATTTTTTTTTAAAGAGAGGCCACTCTCTCAGACAGGATAAAAATTCTTGGGGTAGACCATGTCGCTATTGGTCAAAGAGAAAATTACAGAATACATACGTTAGATTTTAAAAGATTTAAATGGTCCTCTGAAGCAAAGAAATTTTCAAGAAAAAAACAATCAATTCTTCTGCCTTGCTAAAAGAAGTAAAAAAAAATCATTAATAAACAAGTAAGAAAAATCATGCGTATAGCATAGATTATGAAACACTTTCCAACACACCCTGAAAACTTTAACGAAACTTCGTTACTTAGGGAAATAAGGTAAATAAGATAACTAAGTAAACATTTAAAAATCTGATTTCAGTAGTTACCTTCCATAGCCAAATATGTATTCCAGTTCTCTTGAACAGCCCTGTATTCGATCTGTATGTTGATATATATACTATATAATGGGAAAATTTAGTTTAGCAAAAAAATACATAACAGGTTGAAATTCGTCTTTCAGCAATTTATACTAATAGATGGAAACATACTTGAATACTTTTGTACAGCCCTGTAGTTTACCTAGTACCTTTATTACATGCCACTATTTAGCTAAAATTTAATTCTAACTAAAACACGCTTAAAACTACTGAAATTACATTTCCAGAAATTATCACCCATAGACGGCCATGTATCCAACTCTTTGCGTGGCCCTGTATATCATTTTATCTATATTCTACAAATATTTCTTAGTACACTAAATTCGTTGATTTTTTGACGGCCTATTATCTACACCAGGGATATAGGCAGTGAACAAGTAGGTAAGTGTGATCACAGATCGCACAGAGGGTTTCGTTTAATACTCCTTTTAAAACACTTTTATCCTTTTGAAAAATCTGTTAGTTCCACATTTCGCAAACAGGGGCGCACTATATTCTAAACAAACATCTATCCGAACGAAACTCCGTTTTATATACTGTCCGTAGACATATTAGTCAAGGAGATTGGGCACGCGAGATAATTAGGTGCCCCTGTCGGTAAAAAGTGGAACTAAAATATGTAAGGCTATGGTACATAATATGAAAGAATGGTCAAAGGGGTGTCGCAAAAGTTGGAAAAGTACTCCCTGGATGAAAAGGGCGGAGGTTAGAAAAATTGCTTAAAATACACAAGTTAGAGCCCGGAGGAGTAAAGAATATAAGACTTTTTGAAAATTTTATGATTTGCCGTGTGGTCTGAGGTATTCAGTTATACGTATGCAAAAATTCATGTCTCCAACTTAATTAGGGCCTCTCTTAGAAAGAATTGCTTAAAATACATATGTTCTAGCTCAAACGGTTAAACGTAAGACTTTTTCAATATTTTACAATTTGTCGCCTGGCTTCAGGTGTTCTGCTATAAGTATGCAAAATTTCAAATCTCCAATTTATTAAAGGGCTCAGTTAGAAAGAATTGCTTAAAATACGCATGTGGGAGCCCAAAGAGTTAAATGTACGATTTTTTCAAATTTTTACGATTTGTCGTATGATATGTGGTGTTCAGCTATAAGTATGTAAAATTTCACGCCTCCAAACTAAATAGGGGCTCACTTAGAAAGAATCGTTTAAAATACACATGTGGGAGCTCAAAGGGTTAAATGTACGACTTTTTCAAAATTTTATGGTTTGTCATTTGACGTGAGGTGTTCAGCTATAAGTATGCAAAATTTCACGCCTCCAACCTAATTAGGGACTCACTTAGAAAGAATTGTTTAAAATACACATGTGGGAGCCCAAAGGGTTAAATGTACGACTTTTTCAAACTTTTATGGTTTGTCATTTTACGTGAGGTGTTCAGCTATAAGTATGCAAAATTTCATGCCTCCAACCTAATTAGGGCTCACTTAGAAGGAATTGTTTAAAATATACATGTGGGAGCCCAAAGGGTTAAATGTACGACTTTTTCTAACTTCTATGGTTTGTCATTTGACGTGAGGTATTCAGCTATAAATATGCAAAATTTCACGCCTCCAACCTAAATAGGGCTCACTTAGAAGGAATTGTTTAAAATACACATGTGGGAGCCCAAAGGGTTAAATGTACGACTTTTTCAAAATTTTATGATTTGTCATTTGACGTGAGGTGTTCAGCTATAAGTATGCAAAATTTCACGCCTCCAACCTAATTAGGGACTCACTTAGAAGGAATTGTTTAAAATATACATGTGGGAGCCCAAAGGGTTAAATGTACGACTTTTTCTAACTTCTATGGTTTGTCATTTGACGTGAGGTATTCAGCTATAAGTATGCAAAATTTCATGCCTCCAACCTAATTAGGGCTCACTTAGAAGGAATTGTTTAAAATATACATGTGGGAGCCCAAAGGGTTAAATGTACGACTTTTTCTAACTTCTATGGTTTGTCATTTGACGTGAGGTATTCAGCTATAAGTATGCAAAATTTCATGCCTCCAACCTAATTAGGGCTCACTTAGAAGGAATTGTTTAAAATATACATGTGGGAGCCCAAAGGGTTAAATGTACGACTTTTTCTAACTTCTATGGTTTGTCATTTGACGTGAGGTATTCAGCTATAAATATGCAAAATTTCACGCCTCCAACCTAAATAGGGCTCACTTAGAAGGAATTGTTTAAAATACACATGTGGGAGCCCAAAGGGTTAAATGTACGACTTTTTCAAAATTTTATGATTTGTCATTTGACGTGAGGTGTTCAGCTATAAGTATGCAAAATTTCACGCCTCCAACCTAATTAGGGACTCACTTAGAAGGAATTGTTTAAAATATACATGTGGGAGCCCAAAGGGTTAAATGTACGACTTTTTCTAACTTCTATGGTTTGTCATTTGACGTGAGGTATTCAGCTATAAGTATGCAAAATTTCACGCCTCCAACCTAATTAGGGCTCACTTAGAAAGAATTGTTTAAAATACACATGTGGGAGCCCAAAGGGTTAAATGTACAACTTTTTCAAAATTTTATGATTTTTCGTATGATGTGTGGTGTTCAGCTAAAACTATTAGCTTCACCTGATGGAGGGAGCAGCTTTACCTGGTTTAGGGCGCATCGACCCACAGGTGGGTTGCCTGGCGGGCCAGTCTGCCTCATTTAATCCTAAAATTCAGCGATTAAATAAGGTTTAATGCAGAAAAATACTGCTACAAAAAAGTGGTATAATTTTGCATACGCTATAATCAATTCCTAAGGAACACTGAATTTGGTACTTAACTTTTTCCCTCTTTTTAAATCTTATCGACATTTGCAATATTTTCAAAATCTCAAAAACAATACTCACAAAATTTAATGCTTCCCATCACCCCCATCCCGTCTAAATTTTGTCGCCATGGGCTGATGTGGAATATGTTTAAATCGAGCTCTTATTATTGCTCTGTATTGATGCATATTTAGTTTCCACGAAACAAACAAACAAAACCCTTCAAAATTTTCGTTTTCTTGGTTTTCGTCTGTAAAATGGTCAATAATTTTCTTCAATTTGTCAGGCTATTTTTTTTTACAAATCGTAAAATAATTATCATCATAAAATTACTAGTGTTGCATGGTACATATAGGTTTCTCAGCGGTGAATTCTTTGGCTACCATTATTTCTGTACAGTAATCATCATGATAAATTTCTAAAACCTTTTAATAGAAATGAACCAGAAAAATTATATTTTGGGAAAAGTGGTAGCCAGTAAAGTGACCGATGAGAGCCCTTTTAAATAAGTTTTGATTACTTTAAGATCTGAAAATCTTCAACTCTCGTCTACAGAAAAGTTACAGAAAAAAAATCAGGCATGGTGAAACGGTGTTGGAGAAGTTACTTGAGGCTGCAATATGGTATGAATTAAAATTTCCTTAATAAAAGTCATTTGTTTCAACTGTGTATGAAAACATGCTTTAAATCGAAATATTTGAGGTTAAACACAAGGCAATATATTTTAGGAATACGCTGATTGTAACAAGATGTATCTATAATGATTAATAATATGATTAATAATGAAAAAAATATGTAAATATTTTTAAATAAAAATTTCTTAATTAAGAAATCTTTATTTCGCTTTTTCTAATTTTGCGCCCTTAGGATTCATGCGCCTGGAGCAGTTTGCTCCAACTGCTCCACGGTAGCTACCCCTGGGTGAATTCCAAAAAAGTGGTGCCAATCAAGAAATCTGAATTTTAAAAAAGTAGCCCACTGGCAACACTGGTCTAGTTTTGTTCATCCTGTCAATACTTTTTCCCGAATTACGAGCAAAAATCTTTGTAACTACACATTGTTGGTTCTTTTGTCAGTTTTTCACTCACTTCATAACTTGCGGAACGCTCTGCGTGTGGTTGCATGCAAAGGAATTTTCTGCTACTGTTTTATTTTTGTCAGCTCACATTATGCAAATTTTTAAAGTTTGACCCGGACCCCTATCATTATTAAAACTCAATAGCCGATATGCGAGGTAGCAAATTACTTAACTCGATGAAACGAATCGAATGAGCTATAAAAATCGAGATTTGCCGCCACAGACTACAGTACCTTTACATGTAAGTTTTAACTCTTTTACAATAGAAATTCTTTATACAGTAATCCCTTAACATTTGTGAGGGTTAGGTTCGTGGTGTTAGGGTAGGTGCCGCCACAGACTAGTACCTTTTCATGTAAGTTTTAATTCTTTTACAATAGAAATTCTTTATACAGTAATCCCTTAACATTCATGAGGGTTAGGTTAGGTGGCGCCACAGACTATTCCCTTTACATGTAAGTTTTAACTCTTTTACAATAGAAATTCTTTATACAGTAATCCCTTAACATTCGTGAGGGTTAGGTTAGGTGCCGCCACAGACTAATCCCTTAACATTCGTGAGGGTTAGGTTAGGTGCCGCCACAGACTAATACCTTTACATGTAAGTTTTAACTCTTTTACAATAGAAATTCTTTATACAGTAATCCCTTAACATTTGTGAGGGTTAGGTTCGTGGTGTTAGGTTAGGTGCCGCCACAGACTAGTACCTTTTCATGTAAGTTTTAATTCTTTTACAATAGAAATTCTTTATACAGTAATCCCTTAACATTCGTGAGGGTTAGGTTAGGTGCCGCCACAGACTATTACCTTTACATGTAAGTTTTAACTCTTTTACAATAGAAATTCTTTATACAGTAATCCCTTAACATTTGTGAGGGTTAGGTTAGGTGCCGCCACAGACTAATACCTTTACATGTAAGTTTTAACTCTTTTACAATAGAAATTCTTTATACAGTAATCCCTTAACATTCGTGAGGGTTAGATTTTATGAATTTTAAATGGAAAAAAGCAATTGAAATGTAAAAATATATTTATTAAGCATTAAAAAATAGATGCAATAAATAAATTTCAATAATTATAAACATATTGTACAAAGTTTAGTTGCTAGTTGATGGCTAAAAAAATTTATTGATATACGATTGTTTGGAAGAACAGATCTTTTGTTTATGAATTTCCGTATAATTTAAAGTTGCAATCTCGATTTCTCTTTTAAATTTAAGACTCCTCACTGGTTGAGGATCGTATTGTATTGCTTTCTCAACTAGTTGTTGTTGAAGCTTTAAAACTTTCCATAGAATTTATGCAGAAAAATTTTCAATTGTAATAAAATAATTAATTTTAGAATTTTTTAAGCATTAAGTTATGTTTTGGGTTTCTCGGAATTGCTGATCTATATTTTGCCTCATACAAGGATTGAAATTCTCAGAACTTAGACTATACAGTACAATGCAGCTGTCCAGAATCAAATAGATATTGGAATTGGTGAAAGAAAGCGAGTTTACTTTTAAAAAAAATGTTCTTTAGAAAAGCAATTCGCAAATAACCAAGTTAAATATTTGTGAATGTTGAAGTGGTCTTCATTTTCTATTTTGCGAATATTCAAAGCCCGCAAATGTTAAGGGATTACTGTACTGACATTTTCAGAGAAAAAAAATGGACAAAGCATTAAGTTATTTACTTTAAATCAGGAAATGTAATCTGGAAATTTTTAGCAAAGGCAAATTTAATGCTTTCTAAAGAAAACCTTAATTTTCTGCTTTACCTGAAACTGTTGCAATTTCTGTAAAATGGAGCCATATGGTATCCCTTTTTCTACCTGTCATCTTTGTGTTGAAATTTTTTTGAATTTACACTATACTATACCAAGTATTAATAATAGTTCAGTGTACAATGGTAACTTCAAGCAAAGAGCTTTTAATAGTTGATTCAAGTTGTTTGCTTCAGGTGTGCTTGAAAACAGGTTTGTAACAACATCTGTTGGTCAGTGGTCGAAAGAAGGAAATTTGCCTTTGTTTTGTATTTGCTCTGGGATACCACTGTTATTCCATTAAATGAATTCCCTTACCTCTCAAGTGAGTGTCTACAAAGAAAAGAAAGCAGAGGATCACTGTTGAAAGTGAAAGAACATTCTTAGAGTGTATTGAGAACATACACCTTTATTTTTTGTTTGATTTAAATAGCAGGTACTCTTTTCAAGATTATTTTGATTTAGAGAACAGTTAAACGTTATTAATGAAAAATAAACAAAATGTAATTTTGTGATTTTAATCAAGGATTTTTTTAAAAATCAAGTAATTAAAATCAAGCTGATTTAAATCAGCATACCATGGAATAAAACATATTGTGTTTTAGAAGTTCATATTCAGTCCAGCTTCAGGTTAAAGGGCTTTCATTTCTTGTCAGATTGCGGGTTGAAATTCTGTGATTTTTCTTTTTACTTTTAATGAAGTTACATTATTAAATCAAAAAAAGACTTTTTTTTTTTTTTTTTTTTTTTTTTTTTAAATTCAAAAATACAACAGTCATTATTTTTATAATATACCCAAAGAATTTATTCAAAAATACAAATAAGAATAGTAGAAAAATTTAATTAGGTTAATTTTATGATGGTATTAACATTAATGATTAATTGAAAGGGTGGCGAAGAGAAAAAGTATATGGTGAGGAAAGATCTCATGATCATTCTTATTAATAATGGAAAGAGATATCTTTCTTATTTTCTCTAGTTCAGGGTTGGCTAACCTTTTTATATCCACATGTCAAATTTTTCCAAAAAATTTTTTTTTTTATGTGATCATGACATAATAAGAATCAAAACATTTAGTGGATCAAATAATAATTAATCAAAATTACGAAAAATTTTATCTGTAGGATAAAAAAACATACATAATCATTTAGTTTTATACCTTAGAAAGTAATTTTTAAAAACACTATTTGTGCTGTTGCATCTATGATGCCAAATAATTGATATCAACTTCATACTTAGTTATTTTTAAGAGAATGCAAATTGAATTGGAGTCATCTGGAGAGAGATTTCTACCTAAGTTATGTTATTGATTTACGAAAATAATGACTCGCAGAATAAATTTTTAAATGGCAAGAGTCAACTTCTTGGACAGTTCTTCATGTTTGAAATTGAGTTCCAAATTGTTATAATTTTGCCATCAGCATTTTTCCTTATAATGGCTTCATAGTGTTTCTTTTCTGATAATCTCCTAATTGCTTCTTAATCTGCAGTTTTTTAAACGCAATATTGAGCTGTAGTGGAATTCATTAATTCACATTTCAGTTTCTTCAATTTGTATGACAACAATGACCAATCAAAATCAGACAAACTCAGCTAATCTAAATTCATGCATTTTGTGTAAATTCACTAAACTTAGATTTAGAGCTTGAATCTATACCATTCTGAAAATATTCTGTCACATATATCTGAAAATAATCTGCACAGATGCTGTCCCTGGCCTATATCCTACTTCAAATACTTTGAAAAAGGTATTTTGTTTGCTGGTGTACCAATTAAAACCGCTGGTGTGGCAGATTTTTAGTGTTTACAATAATTGACAATCTCTTTATAAATTTTTTTGAATTTTTTTACATTATTCTTTCTATAATCTGGGTCTGCTCCTTTTGCATGATCGGAATTCCTTTCTGTCCATGTAGACTGTTGTACAAAAAATCTTTGAAAATAAAAATCCTGATTAATTACAAGGAAATAATGATATACAGTAAAACCCCTGAATAGCGGACACCACTGGGAGCATGATAAAGTGACCGTACTTTGGAGGTTTTTGTTATTCAGAGGTTCCACAATTTAAAAGCTCAAAATTACATTACATTGAAATCAAAATAACTGACCAAAATGATTTTTATTTTTACAGTTAAAAGATACATACTATTATTTTACACTAAAGGAATCACTTATTTGCAAATTTTCTGTTTTTTAAGCATGCCTCTTTCTGTAAATGCATAATCAATTCCACAGATTTGTTGTAAAATTTGTTATCATTTTGAGTGAGCACAACATTTTTAATTTCCCAGTTTCTCTGCAATTTCTGGAGCACTTTCCTGCAACATTGGTCCAGAAATTGAGATATTTTTCTCTCGACAGTTCGAAAGCTATTCCAAAAGCAACTTATAAATATCAGCATAACCCTTTAAGACCCGGTGTATTTGTAAACAAAGCTAGTCATGCCTGTAGAATGTAAAACATGGACTGCAACCGCTGCCTGTTGATAAAAAAATGATACATTACTCTATCAGCAAACCAGAATGATCATTCGATTCGAGTTTTTACTATAAACGACTCAGAAGTAAACAATTAAATGAATGTCTAACCCGCACGATTGTGCGGGTTAGGTCTTAAAGGGATATCCAGTTCTTCGATGCTTAGTTTTGGATTCCAAGCTTACACCTTGAATTGTCTTTCTAAATAAAAGTCACGTTTTTTCAGAAGTTTTTTCCTTTTTGGGTCCTTCCGCAATTGTACATTTCAATTTATTTTCGTGCATCTACACCTTTTTTACTGCCCTGGATAACTTTCAACTTATCACTCAAATTTAAATTTTTCCTTTTGAACTCATTATTTTAGTGCAAAACACGTGTTACACATAGACAAGAAATATTATCACACGATTCACAATACAAATGACAACTCTTGCTCACACTTAAATTTCATGATCCCCTACCCCAATCTTTCTACATTTATTTACAAACGGGGTTTTGCTAAGCAACTGCTAGAGATTAGTAGAGAAAATTTAAGGACACCAAATAAGAAAGTCCATCTCCACATTTTTTGCAATCTCAGTTGTAGTTAAAACATAACGTAAAAAAAGGAAAAAAAAAATGTGGTGGAGTGGCGTTGTTCAGAATTTGTTATTCGGAGGTTTAGTGTAATGTCATTTCTATGGAAGAGATTCGGTAACACTAAAACATGACTGGTATTCGGGGGTTATTGTTGTTCAGAGTGACCGTTGTAGGAGGTTTCACTGTATCTTAATTGAAAAACACATTTTATTAAAAATTTTAATTTATTTTTGGGGTTAAGTTTGTATTTAAACAAATTCCATTTGCACTTAAACTTGATAAATATACATTTAAATTGAGGATTTTTTTTTTGCAATTATAGCATTTTATAATTTCTGTTCATAATGCTTCAATAAATGCAAATAACTACTGTGTCAATAACAAATCAGGAAAAAGGTGCTTTTGACTGTAAAAATATTTAATTAATCATAAATTTGTTAGAGCGTATCCCCCCCCCCCCTCCTTCTCACCACATACACACATAAAAAAAAAAAAAAAAAAAATTGAAAGCAAAGAAATATCACAAACTTGTGTGCATTCAACTTAATGTTTCAATTTTATAAAAACATTACTGTTATTCATTTGTATTATTATAAGTATGCATTGTCTATAAAATATTATTAAAATTAAAAATATAATTTTTTTTTTCTAATGTTACTAAGTAATATTTTTGTTATTTGCAGGACTTACATGAGCAGATGCATCGCTTGTATGCTATTCTCCAATCATTCAGCTGCATGACTAGTTATAGTTCCCTATTCTCTCCTCTTGCATTATGTTCTGATGTTGTAAAATTTACTGAGCCATATAACAAATTCCCATTTTTGCACTATGATGTAAGTAGAAATCTTAATATTTTTTATACTTTAAAAATTAGATTTATCTTAAACATTGATTTATATTTTTGAAAACACTCTTCTTTTTCTCTCTCTCTCTCTTTCTCCCCCCCTTATTTTTGACTAACAAAGTTATTTTTATAGATATTTTTTCTTTTTTTTATAGATATATAGATATATTTATATATTTTTTTGTCTAATTTTTTTTCTTGTTTACACCATTTCATGCTAATATATTTACTAATTTTTGTTGAATTACATGCATATACTTTTTTAAAACAATTTAATACAAAAATTTTAGTAAATGTTGCTTGTTTATTATGGTATTCAATTTGTCAATGAAAAAATTATGAAATGAAAATTCTGATTTAATTTACTTAAAAAGGGGGTAAAATACATAAAAAGGTCTTTATAATATAAAAACCATCAAAAGATAAAACCCCCAAGTGCTTTCAACTGCAATAAAACAGCCGTCATCAGGGGAAAGATCAGACACCTATGATCTTTCCCCTGATGACAACTGTTTTATTGTAGTTGAAAGTGCTTGAGGTTTTTAACACTTTTTGATGGTTTTTATGTTATAAAGACATTTTTTATGTATTTTAGCACTTTTTAAGTAAATTCAATGAGAATTTTCATTTCATATATTTTTCATTTATTAATCAACGTGAACATGACATTCAATAATTATAGTTTATGCTATATTTTATAATAAATATTCAATTTGTTTTTAAATTTTCATAAGTTCATTGTATATTTTTTTAGGTAAATGTGCCCTATCAAACAAGTGCTATATTAGCTGCAGCTATAGAAACATTAACATCTCAGTATCGTCTGAAATCGATGAAATTTAGTTTGTCAGATGTTACTTCTGCTATGGCGATGTATAGTAGGAAAGTAAGTTATTTTTAACTGTAGTTTACTAAAAGTTGGGAGGCAAAGTAAAAAGTACATACAAATTGGTAGATTTTGTAATGCTTTGGCTACAATCAATGCTAGCCAAGCATTGATCATTGCCAAAACAACAATCATTGTTTTGCATGAAAAAATAAATAAAATTTGGCAAAATAAGTATTTAGTTTGTGCAACTAGTGTATCAATTAAATGTAATGTTTATTTTGCTTAGTTAAATTTCAAGCATTAAGGCTGTTCTCAAATCCCCTGCTCAACAACGCAAAACTTCCTGACTCATTTTTAAACGTAAAGGTATAAAATTACCAGGCATATGACTATTGAAGCGATTTGGAATTAAAATGAGTTTTCCATTTTTTGATAAATAAATTACTTATTGAGTTATAAGTAATTGTAGTCATGTGATGATATTTTTCTCCTGTCTTGCAGTGATGCATGCAGAAATTTGTTTCAAAATGCCCACTTTGACACTATTTTCTGAAAGATCTTTTGTGTTTACCAAAAAAATGGAAAAGGTTTTTTGATTGCATAGTTTCTGAATAACACCTGCAAATTTCATGCGTTTCAAACAAAAATGTGTCAGGTAGTAAGTACTCCTGTTGAATTTGAGACCAGCCTTAAACAGATGTCAACAAATTTTTCTAAATATTTTTTTAAAATACAAATATTTATTAATTTATTTTTATAAAATCACCAGGTAAGTTAATATGAATATAAATAAATTTCAAAACTGAAACTCTATGGTGTAAGTCGGCAACCCATCATACTTATTTTAATTCTCTCGGTAATTTTCAAGGTAATTTTGTTGAATCATAGTCAAATTTGTGTATTTGTTCTAAAATTCACAGGAAAGAATTTATTAAGACTAGCCGCCCTTGGCGACCAGTTTGGTCTCCCTTAAAATTTATATTTGGGAAAACATGCTAAGCATTTTATAATGTTATTTTTATTCATAATTTAATTTACTTAGACTTCCTTAAATATAATTAATATAATCCCTTAAACTAATATTAGTTTTTGTTGCATTAAAATATCTCAATTTGTTGATTTTCTGTTAGCAAGTAAGCCCTATCGGTTTACAATGGAAGTCTATGGTAATTTGGCGAAATATTAGAGATATCGGCAAGTTGGCATCACTTTTTGTGACTAATTTTGATCTCCAAATTTGGCGATATATCGCCAAGTTGGTGGCATTTGGCTACAGAACAGGGTCCCCCTACAGTAATATCCCCCCTTATAGGTATGGAGATGCATTAAATGCTGTTGAATAACCAATGAGATGCGTTTCATTCGAGCGTTGCCATTAAACAATTAACAAATAATCGCGATTTCTGTGCCACGTACGATAGCATAATATATATATAGATTATTTATTATTATTATTTATTTATTATTTTATTCCTTTTAGTTCAATTTTATTGTTTTTGTTTTGTTTATCCTTATTTCTTTAAAACATAATTTCAGGTTCTCAGTAATTGTACTTACCTAAAATATTATTTTATCCAAAAGTTGTGGAATCAATTTAAAAAAAAAAGCAATTTTTTTCATTTTATTTTGGTATTGTAATTAGCTACATTTTATCATTTAATTTTCTGGACTATCAGTTGCTGAATAGTAACATTAATTTCAAAGGAACCTAGATCTTTTGTTTGTGAAATTTCCATAACTATTGCATTGTATAGTTATATATTTTGCTAAATGATCAAATTATAGATTAGTTATTGTAAGGCAATTTTAAAGAAAATTATTAAAATCGCTTCATTGTTTCCTGAGGAAAAGGGACAAGAAATAGAAAACATAAATTTACCGGGAAATGCATCAAAAGTTCCAGCTGGATTATAGTTTTTGGTGCTGTTTACTTAACGGAAAACTTTATTTATATTTGTTTAAGTTTCTTAAAATGAATTTTTGGATATTTCCAACTGTATTCAGAACCTTATTTTTATTTTGTTTTTAATAAATCAAGCAATGAACTATTTTATAATTGCAATCTTCTCTGCAATCATGAAATAAATATAAATGATTTTATGATAAAATTATATTAAATCATAATTAAATCATATAATAAATGTATAAGATTGTATTATAAATTTTATTTAAAATTGTATATTATGATTTGCAATCCCCCCCCCCCCTTTTTTTTAATGCCATTTGAATGTTTTATGATTATATTAATCGATCGGTGATGATTAATGAATTAATGATCGGTACTTTTCGGTTAGCCGGGCACCAGTGTTATATATACACATATATGTATATATATATGTATATACATACATATTTATACACATATATGTGTGCATACCTATATATATATGTATATCTATATGTGTGTGTGTATATACCGGGTGTCCCAAAAAGGACTGACTTATTTTAAAATTCAATAACTTCCAAACGGTGACAGATATTAAAAAAATTCTTACAGGAGGGTTATGCATAAAGTCAAAAGTTTTATTACAGTGATTTTCGATTTTAGTTCGAATTACAAACAATAGATGGCGCTGCGATCAATAGAGGCTAAATTCAGGCTCGATTTTTGGTACTTCGTGGCCCGGATAATACATTTCCATCTCCTTTTTCTGCATGGAACAACAGAAAGGACCAAAAATCTAGCCTGTATTTAGCGACTATTGCTTACAGCGCCATCTATTGTTTGTAATTCCAACTAAAATCGAAAATCACTGTAATAAAACTTTTGACTTTATGCATAACCCTCCTGCAAGAATTTTTTTAATATCTGTCACCGTTTGGAAGTTATTGAATTTTAAAATCAGTCAGTCCTTTTTGGGACACCCGGTATATGTATACATATACATATGTGTGTGTATATATAACACTAACATCAATTTAATTTTTATGTGATCTCTTATGATTATAAAAGTCTTTAGATCATATTAAATATAAGTGCTGTAGTATGAATATATTTAAGATGGGGCAAAGTGGATCATTGCAGTAGAAGCTGGGATTGATTAAAGTAACAAATCATTCTTTCTAATGTTAGATTGGATAGTATTATTGTTAACAAATAATGTATGAAAGATAAATAATGTCAATAATAGTAAAAGTGAAATTAGGCATGTATTATATATGCACATCGCCAATTCCACCCCATCCTCGTGTACAGAGCACCTTGACAAATTAGTATATATATATATACTAATACAAAATATTGTAAGTTTCTATATTTTGAGAGAAAGGGTGTTCTGACACACACATAAAAGCATTAGTTTAAATTATTTTATATTTATATTATATTTTCTATTTTAAGAAATTCAGTTTTTGAAAGTGATTACAATTTTGACAACCAAAATTTGATTGAACTTTCAGCTTGTCAATCCATTTCAAAAGTAATGTCTTGCATGTTTTGAAACAAAATTACCAAGTTTTGACTGGGAATTACAGGCACATCTGTTCCAAAATCTTACCTCTCCCTGAATGTCTCTTCTGCAATCACTCATGTTCATAGTATTTTAGGCATGTATGAGCTAAGAAATTTACACTAAATCTCAATCACAGTAATGCAGGGATATCTGTGCATTATAAAGATACCCAAGTTACTCATTTATTAGATTGTATTATAAATTTTATTTAAAATTGTCACTATTATTATTCAATTATTAATTTGATGTTTAAGCAAAAAGTAATAAAAAAATTTCTATATTAAATATTCAAATTATTTTATTACTGTTTTTAAGATTAGCAACAAAATTTTGTATTAATTTTGCATTTTTTAAAAAATCATTCCATCCGTCTGCCAGGTTCACGTTATGTTCTTGAGTCATGAACTTACTGAGCCTTTGCATAAAGTCATCTCTAGTGATAATATTAGGTCGATTTTTAAATAAACAAACAATATTTTTATTTACTTTATTCAATGCACATTACATTTAATGTGGGTAAATATGCACTGGAATTTTAACAGCAAAAATAATTGAATTGTCAAATTATGTTATGATTAAATACCCTACACAATTTATCATTGTATGATTATACTTTATTTTCCTTTCCAGATAGTCTGTTCCAGTTTAAGCTTACCTTTCCCTCTTACTGATGATGCATTCCTAAGCGCGATGGTTGAAAAAGATGTTCCTGA
The DNA here is from genome assembly GCA_963932465.1 of Maratus speciosus. NCBI lineage: Eukaryota > Metazoa > Arthropoda > Arachnida > Araneae > Salticidae > Maratus > Maratus speciosus. The sequence continues at coordinate 251,374,031 of OZ010795.1, read as the reverse complement.
ATATTATATGACATCCGTTAGTCCTTTTTATAACCCTGATTCTGAAAGGACACTGTATCAGTCAGCAGTTCTCAGAGGTGTTCCTAATTCCAAGTTTTTGAAGTATGATCTGATAGCCCTTTTTTTAAAAAAGTATTTATTAAGTTTATAGTATGTAATATTCTTAAAAATGCCTGATTTTTCAAAAATCATTGTAATAATGTTTTTCAGCTTTCATTTTTTAAAGAAATCATGGGAAAAATATTTTAAAAAATCATATTTTGTTTTAAGTATAGTTTACGGCTAAAAAACAGTTTGTTACTAATCGGCAATACTGGTGTTTAATTGAAAAAATAATTTCCCTTGATAAAATTCTATAATACTAGCTGACCCGCCCGGCGTTGCCCGGGCCCGTAATAATATTCTTAAATGAATCTGAAATTTTTATCGCAGGTCCGTACAGAGGGGGGGGGGCATGTGGAGACGGTGCAAATTAACAGGGCCCAACTCTTGTTCAGTTCCAAAGTTGTGTAAAGTCAAAGGTTAAGTTTTTAAATTTTTATATGTCTCATACTTTAAAATTTTTAAATCCAAATTAACCGATAAATTTAATTAAAATGTAATTATATTTTCAATAATTTAATTTTTTATTTAAAATCTTTATAAGAAAAAGCAATTACAAATACGACATAAAGTGTAATACTGAAAAAGAAATAATAAAATTGTAAGCAAATATTACTACATAGATTTTTTTAAAAAGTACCGTCCAGAAAATTTATTTTCTAATGGAGTAAAGCCTGTTTATAACGGAATCATGCAATAAACGAAAAAAAACTATAAGCTTAACTCTTAAATGCCTGATTTTTCAAAAATCATTGTAATAATTTTTTTCAGCTTTCATTTTTTAAATAAATCATGGGAAAAATATTTTAAAAAATCATATTTTGTTTTAAGTATAGTTTACGGCTAAAAAGTATTTATTAAGTTTATAGTATGTAATATTCTTAAAAATGCCTGATTTTTCAAAAATCATTGTAATAATGTTTTTCAGCTTTCATTTTTTAAAGAAATCATGGGAAAAATATTTTAAAAAATCATATTTTGTTTTAAGTATAGTTTACGGCTAAAAAACAGTTTGTTACTAATCGGCAATACTGGTGTTTAATTGAAAAAATAATTTCCCTTGATAAAATTCTATAATACTAGCTGACCCGCCCGGCGTTGCCCGGGCCCGTAATAATATTCTTAAATGAATCTGAAATTTTTATCGCAGGTCCGTACAGAGGGGGGGGGGCATGTGGAGACGGTGCAAATTAACAGGGCCCAACTCTTGTTCAGTTCCAAAGTTGTGTAAAGTCAAAGGTTAAGTTTTTAAATTTTTATATGTCTCATACTTTAAAATTTTTAAATCCAAATTAACCGATAAATTTAATTAAAATGTAATTATATTTTCAATAATTTAATTTTTTATTTAAAATCTTTATAAGAAAAAGCAATTACAAATACGACATAAAGTGTAATACTGAAAAAGAAATAATAAAATTGTAAGCAAATATTACTACATAGATTTTTTTAAAAAGTACCGTCCAGAAAATTTATTTTCTAATGGAGTAAAGCCTGTTTATAACGGAATCATGCAATAAACGAAAAAAAACTATAAGCTTAACTCTTAAATGCCTGATTTTTCAAAAATCATTGTAATAATTTTTTTCAGCTTTCATTTTTTAAATAAATCATGGGAAAAATATTTTAAAAAATCATATTTTGTTTTAAGTATAGTTTACGGCTAAAAAACAGTTTGTTACTAATCGGCAATACTGGTGTTTAATTGAAAAAATAATTTCCCTTGATAAAATTCTATAATATTAAACACACAAGAATTTTAGGAACTATAATAAAAAATAAATTTTACTTGCTCACTGCAGGTCAAAATAGGATATTTCGCAAGCTTCCAAATGAAACAAAAAGTACAAGTAGCAACAATTGAAAAAATAAATCTATCTTTATTCTTAAACAGCACAAGTGTTGCCATCTACATGTTGAAAATCGATTTAATAATATTTTCAGAATGTATTTTATTGGCAACATTAGGCATTATAGCTTCAATATTATTCTATGGTATATTAGAGCCTAAATTGGGTATGTTGCCGAAAAGCAACACCAGGCATTTAAGGGTTAATTTGATATCAGGAGAAGATGAAAAGTTTTGAGCCTCACTAGGAAAGGGCATTACAGCTAGATTGGTACATTAGAATTTCTCCACATATTCACATCTTATGTCAGTGCATTTACGGACTGGTTGCGGCATTTTGTATCACAGTCAGCTGATAGAATAATTTGTCTTGAGCCACACATCATAACAACCTCCATAATAACTTCATCATTGAAGGGAAGTGACATCTTAAAAGTATTATTTTCAATGCAAGGAAAAGAGAAAAGTCTGATGGAGCTAGATCAAACATATAAAGTAGATGAGAATTTGCTATGAACCTACAATTGACCAACGCAGCTTGTGCAATCACGACACTCTGGGGAAGCGTACTGTTTTCATGTCATGTAAAATCATGGTAAAGAAAACATAATTTTGATACATTTTTGCACAGAAACTTGTAACGCAATGTTTTATAATTAAACAAAAATTATAAATCTTTAATGCCACTCCTTTCCTTTGAGAAACAAAACGTTTTATCTTTTCCTCATAATAATGGCTAAATTCTGATTTCTAGAAAGTTTATATGAAAGATAATGAGAAAGACCATATTAATTTAAATAAAGGGGTGTCATGGTTCAAAAGATGTTGTTCTAGGTGTACTTCAGATTTCTAGATTTTTCATTTCACCTTTCAGAGTTTGTATAACTGAAAATATTACAGAATTGTGTAAACAATACTAGATAGTACCCATCACGATTTGACAGTAAATAACTTGAATGTTTCATTAAAAAAATTCTTGATTTTTTTTAAAATTGATTATTAAAATTCTGACAAATTTCTATATTACATAAGTGATTCCTATATTTTTTAAGGCGATATCCAAACCTATACAATGAAGTCAAAGAATTTGAACTTTATAATTTATAACCAATTATGCTTGTTTTTTTTATCAGAAATTTACTTAAAAATGTTGGGTAAAGCATTTCTTTTTTTTTGAAAAAATAACAGTATTTATTTATTTATTTATTTTTTTATCTACACAACTGTTAAAAGCTGCCATAAATTTCATTTTTATCAGTCTCATTCTCTAAAAGCTTAAATTTGAAACTTGGTGCAGCTAACGATTTATAATACATATTTTTTATTGCTTGAATTTTATTTTACATTTTTAAAATATTAAACCATAGATATCAAGGTATTTCAAATGAAAATCAAATTTCAAAGTGATTGCTTAAAAGGCGCAAAGGCCAACATAGTGAAAAAGATTCCAAGCCGGGACTCGAACCCGGGCCATCAGTATAGCGCATTGACGTTCTACCGACTAAACCACTTGGAACGATACCTAGCTCGGAAAATTTCTCACTATTACATGTTGGCAAGGCTACAAACGTAGTACAAGATGGAATATTTATTGTGAGCCACCGACCTGGGGCGAGCACGGAACATAATTAAATCCAGCATCGATAGAATCTATATTAATACATGGAAATTATTCCAGAGAGAAACATTCGCCTTGCATACAATATTTCAAATGAAAATCAAATTTCAAAGTGATTGCTTAAAAGGCGCAAAGGCCAACATAGCCAACATAGTATTAATATAGATTCTATCGATGCTGGATTTAATTATGTTTCGTGCTCGCCCCAGGTCGGTGGCTCACGATAAATATTCCATCTTGTGCTATGTTTGTAGCCTTGCCAACATATAATAGTGAGAAGTTTTCCGAGCTAGGTATCGTTCCAAGTGGTTTAGTTGGTAGAACGTCAGTGCGCTATACTGATGGCCTGGGTTCGAGTCCCGGCTTGGAATCTTTTTCACTATGTTGGCCTTTGTGCCTTTTAAGCAATCACTTTGAAATTTGATTTTCATTTGAAATATTGTATGCAAGGCGAATGTTTCTCTCTGGAATAATTTCCATGTATTACTATAGATATCAAGGTAATTTCTTTTTAAGTTCTTACATGAATATTTTTCTTTCTTTTAGTTTTATTTTTTACGGAAAAGAAAGGCAAACTTTGCTTTCAGACACACACATATATATTCTTGATAATGGTCAGAAAATATAAGAAAAATTGTAGATCAGCTCAATTTATTTAATTGATAATTACATGCAAAATATTTTAACTTAAATATTTTAAATATAAAATTATTATTATTTTTTTAATACTGTTCAGTGTTAAATTTCATTTAATTATAAAGCACTCAAATAATAACAATAATAAAATAAAAATCATATCTTTTTTTTCTAATAAAATATATCATTATACTGAAATAAATAATCGACAAAAATATTAGAGGAATCATTTTGCTGGACACTGAAATCGAACCTGTGCCCAGTACAAAAATTCTGATCATTAAACGGCTGCTTTAGACCACTCGGCCACCAGGAACTCATTCAGTTAATCCCTAAATTGAATAGGTTCGAATGACAGTTGACACATGCACAGATGTGCTGTTCTCTGAGCCTTAACTTAAATTTTGATCTTTCTGTTTTAATATATATGATGATTGAAATATATTTTGTGTCGTACTTTTAATGTTGTATACTCAAGGTTTAAATAGTAGTAAAATGGAATTACTCTCAGAAGATTTAATAGCAAACTTAAATCGTCAGAATTTACCAGAAAAAACATCTTACTTTAAGTTTCCATGCGACTTCAAATGTAGATTTTTCCCTCACTCTTATTCAATGAAATCTAAAATTAATTTTTAAGTATATATTTGGAAAAGTTACAGTTGTATAATATGTATCAGTAGAAATACTTTCAAATCCAAATTTGCTTATATTTTAAGAGTAAGATTCAGCTAAAACATTTTTCATTTATATATATGCACACAATATATATATATATATACATTGTGTGTATATTTCAGTGCTTTTTTAAAAAATGAATATCTGAAATAAATGTGTTTCTGATTAAAGCTTATAGATTTGTTACTTAAGTGCTGCCACCATGCAGAATCAAAACACTGCATTTTTAAAAGTGAAAAAAAAACCAAAAAAAAAAAAAAAAAAAAAAAAAAAAACCTCCATTTTTAAATAAATAATTCAGTTCAGATACTAAACTATATATTTAAGATCATTTTTAAAATCTAATCCTTTTTTTAATTAAAATTTTTATAAGAAGTTCATTTAAGTTTAATTTATGATATTTCTTGATATCTTAATATTTATTGAAAGAAATACTATCAGTTCTGAAGTACTTTACATTGAAGCACTATTTATACATTTTTAAGAGACCTGTGAGAAATCCAACAAACTCTCCCAAGAAAGCAGATAAAAACCTGGTATAGCATTTCCTGTGTGAAAAAGTTCTGACTGAAAAATCTGGCTATGTCCAGTTTCTCAAACCAGAAACTTTAAAAGATTCCACCGATCTACCCACCTATCCACACAATTACTTTAAGATTACTAGCACCATCTGTCTCCACTCTGGGGAAAAAATGTTCACTCCACAGTAAATTACTTTTCAAATGCTGCTGCTTGTAAGCTTTTTTTTGGATCCTTCCTCGTACATAATTAAAAGTTAACACTGAATCGTGATAAAAGGTCATATGTAATAATAGAATGGTATTAATATATTTTTATAATGTCAAAGTGCCTATATGATTACCTACATGATTAAGATACTTTTCGTTTACTTTAATTTAAAATTTGCAAAATAACATTTTATTATTATTATTTTTTAAACAGAGATTTGTACTATTAAAGTTTTACAAAAAAATATTTTCCATTGAAACATTTCTGAAGAGATTAATAGTAATAATCAAAGATAGTAAAATGAAAAGGCACTTTGAGAATCGAAATAAGCATAAAATTTCCTACTCAAGAATTAATTTTGAACTCAAAATTTTTCTAGGAAAAAAATAAAATTGAAAATATGAATTTATATATTTATTGGCTTTCTGGCAACTGGTGTTGCCCTCCAGTCTCCAGGATCACTTTTCTCCACATTCTGTTGTTGCCCAGTACTGTGAATTTTCCATCTCTGTCAGTGCCCTATTTATATCCTCCATCATCATTTCTTTGGTTTTCCTCTTTTTCTTTTTTGGTTTGGATTGAAGTTTTTTTATCATTCATTCTCTTAACATATAAGAAATTACAAATATTTTTACAATTAAGATACGTATGTCAATTTCATGAAATATTTTATCTTCAGATCTTTTAGGAATAAAATCTCTGCTCTAAAATATGTAAATGAAAAAACTTGTTTATGAATGATGTTTTATTCTGTAATTCTAGATTTTAAATCAATGTTCATTTAAATTAAGCTACTTATTGATTTAAAAAATAGTAAAAAATTCTTCCTTTTTTTACTTTTTAGACCCAATAAATCATACCATGCCATTGAACCAGAGCAAGTATTTGGAGAATACCTTAACAAATATTCAGCAAGTTCTGTTACGTAAGTTTAGTTATTGAATTTCCTATTTATCAACTTTTATAAATATATAACTTAACCCATTAACCGCCAAAACTATAAAGGTTTAAAATTTTTTTATATAAATGATATTGATTATTCATTTGAACATATATAACATTAATTTATAGTGGAAATAACAAAATTTGTGTTAGCTTACGAAAAATCAAGTGTTGCGTTGACGCACGTCAGCGGAATAAGAATACTGATGTTTAGTGAGTTCAACTGGGCATCAGCTGTGTTTTCTTGCCTATTTGGACACTGGAAGGTTTTTTTAGCTATGTTACAATTTAGACAGTAAACAATCACATTAAAGGTAATTAATTTATTATTAAAATTTAATTTATTTTTCTTTCTAAATAACTGATCATATCCAGAAAACAGTTTCAAGTATCAAAATATTCGTTGCACTAATGATGTAAAACAACATCAGAGATTTACTGAGCGATAAACATTCTGGCTATGGCATTGTTTACAATGCAGTTTTCTGCTGTCATCAGACTTGTCGATTAACCCTTTCAGTGGCAGTCGTGTATTTATGAAACCAGTTAATTTTATTTCCCAAATGCCACAATGGCACCAGAATTTGATAAAGTAATTTTTCTTTATTATGTAATTGTTCGTAAATTCCGGTGTCATTCATTCATTTCAATATTTTAGAAATTGAAATGCTTTGCCCCGGAAAGGGTTAAATGTCCGTGTTCTGTCTGTAATGACTTTTGCATGGGGAACTTACTATGCCTTTCTGTGGCTGATATGTTTATGGCTAACTCTTTACACTCAAAGGGAGTTTGCAAAAGGTTACAATTCAACTTCACACCTGAAATCTAAGTGAGAGTTTCTTTTTCGAACATAATCTTTATATCTTCCCGCATTTGTCAAGGTTTTATTTTTTCTTCATTTTTTGGTTGTGTCATAATAAATATTTCCATCTTTATCCACTTCAAGTCTCCAGTTTTTTATATATGCATGACTTGTACTACTTTTAGAGGGTACAAACTTCTTTTTAACGCACACTTCAATTTCAATTTCGTCAGCAGTAGCGCATGGTAAAATATCATTATCATTTTTTGATATATTATCATTTCCTTCTTCTTCATCAATAATTTTTCCTATTTCTGAGGAAATAATGATAATATCAGTTATGTTCTCATTATCATTACATGAAATTTATTGACATACTTTATTAAACATACTTTATTAAAAACATGAACATACTTTATTAAAAATTCTTTGAAGACCTACCTCTAACTTAAGATATCTAGTTGCAAGCATTTCTATGAGCACAGAATAAGAAAAAATCCACAGAGTCGAACCACACGGGCGAATAGTGGAACTGCCTCTTTCCCGCTGACATTGCATAAATGCACCCCACTAAAACAAAAGCAACTGATTCGTTGAATGTTCTGATGTACTTTGACCTTGACTAAAAATAGATTTACTCTAAAGCTTACATTTGTCTAACTATATTTCTTCTGCGAAAACGACAACGTGTAAGTTTTCCTTTAAAAATGCTTTAAGTTTCGAACTTGTTATTAAATAGAAAAAAAATGTTGAAAGAAAATATTTTTCTATTGAATTATTAACCATAATGTTACCTACTTAAAAATTACTATTAATATAAAATTCGTTTGATAGCTAATTTTTTATACGCATTTATGTTGACTGTTGCATCAACGCAACACCAGCGGTTAATGGGTTAACATAAGTAATATCTATTTCATACTTTCTAGATGCTAATATTCTTTCATATTTACAGGACTGCAACTGTTTTTGGTGAAAAATGTAGTGTTACTTCTCCATTCCCTAAAATATTTAAAAATATTGTGGGCATCAATGGATTTTTACATTCCGGATTGCAACCTAATGAGAAAGGTAACTATAGATTTTTATTTACTTTTTTCTTTACAACTATTGATTATTATGTTCTATTTTAACCCATTACCTGTGCAATCTGAGTCAATTTCAGCCACTGAAATATGCAATAGATGTGATGCCTCAACAGACTTTGGTCAGAAGCAAAATTAGTGGGTTTTTTTTTCTGTAAATGCTGAATTCTTTTCATATCTTATATTATAATATGAGCAAAAATTGTGTGTGTATGTAAATTTTATCTTAAAAACGGCTATAACGATTTGACAAAATTTTGTATTTTACCATTTTCGGGCACGAGAAGACCATTGGGCTAGGTCACATGTTCAAGAAAATTCGATTAGTGGGTCATTATGGGAAAGGGTCAAGTTAATTATATCTAAAAAATGGCTCAATCGATTTTGACTAAATTTTGTATCCAACCATTTTCGGGTACGCGAAGACTATTGGACTAGGTCACATATTCGAGAAATTTCGATTAGTGGGCCATTTTTGGGTCACTGCGGGTCAAGCTATTTTTATCTAAAAAATGGCTCTAACGATTTCCACTAAACTCTATATTCTACAGTTTTGGATTATGAGAAGACCATTGGGCTAAGTCACATGTTCGAGAAAATTCGATTAGTGGGTCATTTTTGGATCACTGTGGGTTAAGCTAAGTTTATCTAAAAAACGGCTCTAATGATTTTGACGAAATTTTATAATCTATCATTTTCGGGCACAAGAATACCATTGGCTAGGTCGTATGTTCAAGAAAATTTGATTCGAGGGTCATTTTGGGTCACAATGGGTCAGGATCAAGCTAATTTAATCTAAAAAAAGGCTTAAAACATTTTTACAAAATTTTGTAATATACCATTTCTGGGCGTGAGGTGACCATTGGGCTAAGTCACATGTTCGAGAAAATTCGATTAATGGGTCACAATGGGTCAGGGCGCTGCCCTGATTGGAAATAGTGGTAAATATTTGAATTTAAAAAATCCACTATAATTGGCAGTACTGGAAAAGAGTGAATAAATTCATATCTGTGTCTATGAATTTGCATCTTAAGGGAGTTTTTTTGCCCCATGGGACTGAACTTTATCACATATTAAGCAGGATCATCTAATATCTGTACGCATATTAAATAGAATATTTTTACATTACTCTTCTGGGTGATATTCATTAACTGGAAAAATCCACGTATTAAGTGGGATCATGTCTTAACCAGGTCAGACTTTTTTTTTCAATGTAATTGGTGGTATTTGTGCTTTATTTTGTTCCACATGATCAAAATAAGCTTATTTCTATCCATTGTCAAACTGCTTTGTGATCAAGGTAAAATGAAAAATAGTCAAGATCAGTGGAGTACTGCAGCCTGTCCCTTTTGTTGATTGTATTGGGCTGCCTAGAGCAAATGTTGTTTTTTAAAAATAACAGATAATTTCTAGAAAACCTTATATAATATTTTCTTTGTTTAATTTTTAATGTAGAATGTTATGATTTCTAAATTGTTACATGTATAGTTATTATTTATATAATCGTTTTGGTACTACTTATTCACTTTCTACAAAGTTTTGAGCCAGCTTAATGCTTCTATATCATAGACAAATCTGGCAGGTATATATAGTGACAGCAAAAAAAATCTTTTCACTCAAGCCACAATCTCAATTTTCAGATGTTTTATTTTACCTTTTCCTGGTTTAAATAGAAGAGGCGGTCGAGAGTTTCTATCGTGCTTTGGTTACGTGGAGTGGTGGCCCTTGCAGCTTGAGATGACTCAGCATTCTCCTTTGACTTTTTTTTATTTGCAATGACTGTCAAGATTTTTTTTGCTGGCACTGTACAATGTCTTATGATTTAACACTTCTGCTGAAAAAGTGTCAGCACATATGTTCCATACAAAAGATTGCTAATTTTTTATTGTCAATCGGAGCACATGTTGTGGCTATATCTAGTAGTCTACTACTTAAAATAGTCTGACATTGTTTCTGGTGTCAACTCAGGAGTTTTAAGGGTTTTAGCTGGCTTAAATAATCTAGTCTGAATAGCATAATAAAGCCATTGTAGGTGAGTTTGTTTCACTGAGGGTGAATTTTCAGATTTTCCAAAGTTTAAATGCCTAGATTTATAATCAAATGACACAGACCTTTTAAATTTCCTCACTCATTTTAATCTCTAAGTAATTGGTCAGGGTCACTAAGGACAAAAAATGCAGCTTTTATGTGTCTCATATCCCAAAATTTCCTTAGAATTAGCTAAAATTATTATTCTTTTTTAGGAGTTGAAAAAGTGCCAATTGCTGCATCTTTTAGTAGTTCTGACAGTGCTGCACAATTCATAGACAGTCTTCTGGCTGAAGCAAATAAAAATATTTTTAAAGTGTATGTGAAAAATGCGGAATCTTCATATGAAAAAGATGACTTTATCGAAGCAATACAGAACCTTATAGGATTAAGGGACAATTATGCAGATTATTAAACTTGCGTATCTGTATGGAAGAATTCTTTCAAAAAATGTCTTTCCAAATGCAATAAGCAAAGATGTGAAAATTTTGGACGTTTCTGAGAAAGATGTATTTTTGTAAAATACAAGTATAATAAAGTGCTTTTTAAGTTATTATAATGAGTTGATATCTTTTGTTGTCAACTAAACCATTGTGATAAATACATTTTAACTTTAGGGCAATCAGAAATGCTGTGTGCAGTTAACTCAAAATATTCTATAAAATAATAAATCTGCACATTAAATAATTTAATTGCCTTTTTCAATGATATTCTTCAAGTTGCTACTTTTATTTAGTGCAGTAAAATCTATGAAAATGGTACCTGTCTGTAATGGAATTCTGTCTTAAACAGACTTTTTTCTCCAGTTCCTAACGATTCCTCTTCTTATTGGTTTTACTATATTTGCTGTATTTTTTAAATATCAAATATGTTGAAAATGGATTTTGCTTGCATTTTTTAATCAGCGTACCCTCTCAGGTTTTTTTAATTCTTCAATTACATTGTTGTTAACAACTTGTAGCTGCATTAAAATTAGAGTGACCAGAAAAGAATAGTTTCTATAGTGTAACATATAAAATATATTTGATTGCACTTGTAATACAATTTTCAGACCAAAATTCTTTTCACTTAGGTTACATTCAATGTAATGTGTGTTCATATACCATACGATCGTAAAGGTATCGTAAAGTTTTAATTATCACTAGGAAATAATTGCGATAGAAACTTAATTTTTTTTTTTCTAACACTTCTCTATATACTTTTTCTTGTTGAACAAAAGAAAATAGAAAATCAAAGTCCAGTGAAAATATACAAAACATACGAGTAACCTGCAGTATGGAGAAGATAGAGGCTCACAGTGTGATTAAGTTTCTGCATTTGAAAGGTTACAGTGTCCGGCAAATCCACAATGAAATGTTGGCTGCTTATGGAAGTATGGTCCATCATATCACATTGTTGCTAGATGGAAAAGGAATTTTCAAACTTGGCACATCACCCTCACTGATGATTTAAGATGTGGGAGACCATCACTCACAGACGATGCTGCCGCAGTGAAGAAAGTGGGAGACTTAGGGTAACCATCCATATGATCATGAATGCGACTCATCTTAGTTATGGCAGGATGTCGAAAATTTTTCATGGAGAATTACAAATGTCAAAGGTCTCAGCATGCCTGGTTCCCAGATTGCTGACTCCTTTTCAAAAGCAAAGCCGGCACAACCTGTCTAGGGAAATGTTGAATCATTTGGAGCAAGACAAATAGGGGTTTTTTTATCTTCTGGTAGCTATGGATGAAACTTGGATCTATCAATATGATCCAGATTTGGAGATTGGACACAACAAATGATGTCATTCAAGAGGTGGAACAATGGCTTTCAACCCAATCTGCAGAGTATTTCAAAAAGTTAAAAAAAGCTGGGAGAAATGTGTAACTCTGGTTTGTGACTATAAAGTGAAGTCTTAGAAAGAAAGAAATAAAATATTAAGTTTCTATCTGAATTATTTCTTAGTGATCATTAAAACTTTTCGATACTTTGTACTTATAGCTGCCATTAATTAAATTTTGCAGGCTTTTTCTGCATTTTAACTCCATCTTTTCCTTTTCTGCTGAAAAAAGGAGAAAAATCTGCAGGGACTACTCAGACAAGGAAACCAAGTCTGTAGAGCATATTGTCCTTCCCGGTCGCCTTTATTAAGGTCTAAAAAACAACAACAAAATTTAGCCAATATACACTTGGCCAAATTACTACTATTTGGCCAAATAACACTTGGCCGAAGCCGTGTTCGCCAGGCCTGGAGGCACATGCCAGAGGGCAGGACTGAGGAAGAAAAGATCAATGTAACACAACAGGCTCTGTCCGCTGCCCCCTCACAACAAGGAGCGGGAGAGGAGAATGAAGCAAACACACCAAGATTCCAGAATTTTTTATGTTTGTTGGTAGTGGCATTCTTGCAGCAATATGTGAGTGTGGAAATTTCCATGAGATATTTATAAATTTTGTTTAGTTTTGCCAGCAGTGCTGGACGAGACAGTATATTAAGAAGCCAGGATTTGGGGGGAGAAGTTGGAGCATCAATAGAAAGGACTTTTCATTTCTGCATTTACCAACTGTTAAATTGAAAAGGTCACAAAGCAAATATTTTCTATTATTTGGAATGTAATGCCAGTATGAAAAAACAATAAAAAATATTTCATGAATTACATGCTGTTGAAGTTACAGTCCCTGGCCAAATTATTAGATGCACCGCAAGTATTTATAGAAAACGTTAATTACCAACTGATACTGTACAGCTGTATTGTTTTTTACGAGATACAATGTATATTTACTATATTATTAATCACGTAACTATCTGTAACACTAATAAAACATCGTTATTATAGAAAAAATGTGTATTTATTAACTCTTGAACAAAAATGAAGAAAATGTAATGAAAATTTTAATATTTTGTTGATCCACCTTTAGCCGCTATGGGAGCTTTAATTCTGCGCGGCATGCTATCAATGCAAGACTGTACTGTCTTCTGCATTTGAGGATGATGATTCCACACATGAATGATCTGTTCCAAGAGCTGAGTTTTGTTTGTAATCGCAACTTTAGCCGCTTCTCTTTTCATGAGTTCCTACACGTTTTCAATTGGGTTCATATCAGGGCTATTACCTGGCCAATCCAACAGAGGGATATTTTGCTGTACTAAAAAAGCTTTAACAGACCGTGCTGTGTGGCAGGGAGCTCCATTTTGCATGAAAATGAATAGTTCCTTATTTGGAAACCATTCTTTGAACTGCGGAATCAACCGATTTTGTAAGACGTCTTTGTACTGATCTTGCCTCATTGTACTTTCACCACGTACAGACGTCCAGTACCCTTGCTGCTGATGACTGACCAAATCATGATTTTTGTAGGGTGTTTAACAACCTAAACGACACAGTCAGGATGGAACTTTTCGCCAGGATGACGACGCACAAACTGAGCTTTATTCTGGAAAATTTCAAATGTGCTTTCACACTGAAGCAAACCTGTCAAAACAGAAAAAAATACAAATATCTCTGTGGATCTTGCGTCATTACATAGAAAATTATATTGAATGTATGATTAGTGATGAAATTATAATAATTTATCAATCTCCAGAAGTCCACATCTTTATCACGCCACTGTTTGGGCCACTTCAGACGATTTGCTTTCATTGCAGCTGTTAACTTGGGCTTTCTGGAGGAGCGGCAGGCCTTAAAACCTATTTCTGTTAATTTTCTGCGAACAGTGCGCTCAGAAACATTCACGTTAACATCTTGGAGTTGCGATTTTATAATTTTTGTGGTTGCCCATCTCTTTTCCACACAAATTTTCTTTAAATATCTCTCTGACCTTGGAGTGAAAATGGGCTTTCTGCCACATCTTTGCTTTCGTTTTGGGCTCAAATTGTCCCCTGCCTCAATTTTCTTCTTTATGCGTCATACACTAGCTTCAGAAACCTTCAATCTTCGTGATATTTTGCGGTTTTAAAAACTTTTAGCATCCACGAGGGCCTTCACTTCAGCTTTTTTACAAGGAGACAGATTACCTGTTTTACCCATGCTGAAAATGTTCCATGTGCTTATTTAAACACTGCACACACAAAAAACCACTAACTGCGTAGCATACAACTTTGAAACAAGTAAACCAAGCGCATAATGCCACAGAAACACGTCCTCAACTGACGCACTAGCGAACGCCGGTTTGAACTGGATGCAACCGGTTTCCACTTGCTTACGTCCGTTTATCCATTGGTTCACACTGTGTTGCCATATGTTAAAACTAAATACCAATAGGAAGTATATAACAAATCTCTTGAATAAAAATTCATTAAATCTGGTTAAATACAATACAACTGCATATAAACTTCGTCGAAAACGTGTATTTCGTAAAAAAAACAACGGTGCGTCTAATAATTTGACCAGGGACTGTAGAAAAGTTTTGAATTACACCTCAACGTAATGCCTCGAAGGACCCTCCACCCACACACACACACAACTACAACCCCGGCCTTGCGCCGATCGATTTCGATCTTTTCATTGAAACAACTGCCAACCGCAATAACCGCCTCTACAGGCTGTCAAAACTGACTGCAGGTAATGATCGGATGAGTGTTGGGAACATTTGGCACTGCATACACAACAGCTGTCTTGAGGGCCGCAACATTGTTGTGTGGATGACTATTGGAGGCCCTCTCAACTACGCCATATACGTAATAGGCCATTCGGATAATGTCTGGATAGCTGGGGGGCCAACAAGTTGAGGAAGACATCATCATGAATTCTTTGGCCATCCATTTTTGGTTTTGTATGGGCTGTATGGAACAGTGCAGAGTCTTAAAAACGTACGACCTCCCACGTATTACAGAAGTAATTTAGTGCTTTTACACCTCAGTATAAGCAGGGACGTTGACTCTGGCACCTTGAAAAAAGTAATGTGGATGCATCAAATCGTCTTCACTTCTCAGGACATCCCAGAATCATCAACGAGGCTGGAAATTTTCTGCATGTGTCTGTCTGCAGCTCTTCAGGGGCTTTACACCATCACCGTTCTTTTTGCGGTTCACTTTCTTGACATGAGCAAAGTTTTTATTAGAAAGAAACAAGAGCATTTCTGGCTCTTCTTGATGTTTCAGCTTGTTAAGGAGACACTTGTCTCTGGTCAGGAAGTTGTTCCTGGTTCTCTCAGGCAAGAACTGTACTCTTCTCATCACGTACGACCTCTAACGACAATAGTAAAATTTCATAAATAAGGAATAAAATTGTGTGTTTCTGGCCTCACGTAAAAGGTTGGTAGGCCGCATGAGGCCCGCGGACTTCAAGTTGAGTACGATTAATGTATAGAAATGGGAAAAACAAATTTAGATTTGACTAAATTAACTGATACAAGTATAATTAATTCCTATTTTTCTTTTTACACAATAAGTCCAGACAGATTTCTTATTAGCTTTCGACTAACCTTAGTAATTTGACTAACAATCAAATTAAAACTGTAGTTAAAGGAAGATAATGTTATAGGCTTGGAGGTGGCTGCACAAACCATCACCTCGATGGCTGAAATACCAGTATTAGTTAAAACTAGATTCACATATTAAAATGCAACTGGTCTGCCAAGTCCTATCTTGGTGGAAAACACCTGCAAACCCAATTTTAGTGGTTGACACGTAGGTTTACCATTGTGTTTTCCATCTCCCAGTTCTCCATGTTTTCATACCTTTGGGTTCACAATGATAAACGTACCGGTACCGATCAAACACTAAAAGTGGATCTGCAGGTGGTTTCCATCAAGATATGACTTGGCAGACCAGTTGCATTTTAATATACTTATCGACTTCTGTCATATCATGGAATTTCAGCCGCCAACTCGATGAAGTGATGGTCAGTGCTGCCGCCTCTCGGTCTATTAGCAACAGATTCATCATGAAACAGTGATTCTAAAAATCGCTATTTAAGCTCTCTATTGTACTATCTTTTCTTTTCCAATATTTGTTTAAATTTTTAGCACTTTCTAACACAGTTGAAAAGTGTTTATGAATTCGGTTTGTCTGGCCGCGCTCTTAATCGCATAAATATATTGCGATTGTCATGTGATTAAAATATATTATTGAAATTTATAGACTGGGAGCTGGCAGCAGAGGCAATCACCTCATTAAGTTCATGGATGAAGTTCTAGAATTAGTTAAATCTCGATTCACATATTTTAACGCAATCGGTCTGCCAAGTCCTATATAAGGCCCCTGTAATACGGGCTGACTCACGCCGCCATTTAATTGCCGGTTGGAGAAGAATGATTGGCTACGACGAGTGGGCAACAATCGCTGATTGGTCTAACTGGGAAACAAAATGCTTGACGATTCAGCCTGTATTATAGTAGCCCTAGTCCTATCTTGGTGGAAAACACCTGAAAACCCTATTTTAGCGGCTGACTCGTAGGTTTACCATTGTGATTTCCTGCTCCCATTCCTCCATGTTTCATACCTTTGGGTGCAGTAAAACACAATGGTAAACCTACGAGTCAACCGCTAAAATCGGGGTTTCAGGTGTTTTCCACCAAGATAGGACTTGGCAGACCGATTACGTTAAATTATGCGAATCGAGATTTAACTAATCCTAGAATTTCATCCGTGAACTCAGCGAGGCGATTGTCTGTGCTGCCGGCTCTCGGTTTATTTCTATGGCATGTTCGTCATTGAAAATTAAGTGTGTAGCGTTCATAGGGACACTCAAAAGAATTACGTTACGTTATGGTCTAGCGAGAAAAATTATTTGTAGGGTAATTTTAACGATGTTACACTGTTTTAGACATATTGAAATTGATATATACCACTGAGGTGCACATGCACAACAAGATACTTATTGTTGGATATGACATTTAGTTTATCATTCATATACACGGACATACAAAATTCCTTATCAGTACTGTGTACGAACGATAATTGCTTGAAATGCATTTTCAGTTGAGGTTTGCGTTTAAAGTTTTAAATATATTTTTTGCATGTTACTTGGTGTGTATAAATTCTATAGATCATATACAAGGCTGTACAAAAGAAATCAAGTGCATTTCAGTTTATTGACGGAAATCACTTACAGGTAATTTTCAACTGTGTCAAGCGTTTCGTAACTGAACTAAATTCTAGCCTAATGTGTAGTATATATACAAATCGATAGATCATATACAGGGATTCACAAAATAATTTTAATTCTTTTCCGACTATAGATGGTAATTGCTGAAACTGAGTTTTCAAATTATGTGTTTTATTTGTTTTCAAAGTTGTTTACTGAGGTATCTTTCACCTTATTAAATGGTGACTTTTTGTTAGAGTATTCTGAATGTGTTTGAAAATGATTCATAATTTATGCCTGGCGCATGATTTTTCTTGTTGTAATTGTTTTTAGAGCAGTTATTGATTTAACCACTTCAACGGCAGGCCCGGAATAAGTCGGAGGTAACAAGATTGTTTTCCTATCTCTGCTGCCGGTGAAGTTGTTAAATATAGCTATAGGCTATAGAAACCAATAAAACAAACATATTGTAGATGCTTTGCAAAATCGAGAAACAGAAAATCTAACACGATTTATTACTAAATAGAGTTAGAAAACAAAATCAAGTTAACTCGGTTTTCGGGGATGGCATTTTAGTGGGTTAAATAAAAACAACCAAATAAAATAAAATAATTGAAAAAAAAAATGTGATTGAGTTCTAAAAAAATCCACTTACTAAACAGGTTGCACAAAAAAATTTTAATCGTTCAATAACATTATTAGAATATCGCCGACTCTTTTAATTTGATGATTTCAATCTTTGGTTTAATCGCCAAATGTAACATTTTGTCGCAGGGTTGTTTGGTTTAAACCATGCTGGTTTAAACCGTGGTTTAAACCATGGTTTAAACCAAATGTTTTTTTTTTTTAAAAACCATGCTGTTTTTTTTCATGTGGTTTTTTTCCTCTTTTTTCCTCTTTTTCCCTAATGTTTTCTTTTATTTTACACATTATTCAAAAATGCAAAATCCAAGTTATGCAGAAGCTACAAGCAAAGCTTTAGAAAAATGATGAATTAATAAATTTATAAAGGTGACAAACATTTTTAATCAATCAAATTTTTCTTATAAGCTTTAAATCTACATAGCAGACTAACTAATTTTTCTAAAATTAGCTGGGAAGAAAAAAACAAGTAGTTAGTTATTTTTCTTCTTTTTTTTAAGCCTTTTATTTTTAAAAATAGCCAAAATGGCAGATTTGAGCTAAAAATACACTTTTACTACTTATATTGATTAGTTAAGATTTACTAAGAATTACATATGCCTCAATGATGACATAATCATAAGTAATTCCCTCCATTGATTACTTTGTGTTCTGTATGCTAATGAATGATTAGCTGTGAGTTTTCTTTGCTGTATCATGGCTGTTGGGTTTAGTAAGCTTTTGTTTTTCTTGCATTCCTACATTGGGATTGGGGTTTTGCATTATGATTTTATTCTGTTACCAGCAGGATTGGCACAGTTTAAGTCAATTGGTTAACCAACTGGTTTTTTAGAAAAGATCTAATATATTTTCTCATTTTTGTAATTTAAGTGTTTCAAATTATTGGATATAAATAATTTATACTTTTAACAGTCTTATTCCAGCAGTCACCATGAGACATAGTGAGTCTAGGTTATATTTGTATGCATGTAGAATGCAAATTGCATGTGTTGATGAACATATCTGAAGCTCTAAAGATAAAATTTAAAACATATGAATGTAGCAAAGATAAAATAGATTAAAAATATTCAATATTTTGAATAAAATATTTTTCTTTGAGAAAACGCACATTATTTACAATTAATAACATAAAATGACCTTTAAGATTTCAGTCAAGCTGCAAAAGAAAATTTTCCTGATTGGGGGAGATTATCTTTTAAGGCTGTTCTCAACTGCTCTACTCAACAAGCACAAAATTCTTTGACACATTTACAAATTCATTTTTTAATGGAAAGATAAAATTGGAAGGCCTGACTGGAAGCGATTTGGAATCGAACTGTGTTTTCCCTTTTTGATAAATTACCTATTGAGTTATAAGCAATTTTGATTACATGACAAAGATGTTTTTAACCTTCCTTGAGTAGTTATATTTCTTTCGCACGGAAATTCGGTTCAAAATGCCAACTTTGGCACTATTCTCTGAAAGATCAGGGGTTATTGCATTTGCAAAAACCCCCTGGAAAACACAGCTCCATTACATAGTTTCTGAACAGCAGCATCTGCTAGTTTCATGCATTTCCGAACAAAAATAAATCAAAACTTATGTCATAAAGTTGCCCTTTCGGATTTTAGAACAGCCTTAAGAATAAAAAAAGAAACTCAAGATATGAAGTCAAATAAGAGGACATTGAAAAATTGGGGGCTAGCGAAGCACCTGTTTACTTTAAACTAAAGTATGCAATAAAATATTTAAATCGTCTATTGCATAATTGAATCCACTATTTAGATCTGACAAAAAAAATGGGTAAAAATCGAGATAAGGTTCGTGTGAACCATAACAGAAAAAAGTCTCATAAAAATGCCTAAAAATATATATTATTAATTTTTAGTTTAGACATATAAAAGTAATACGTCACATATGTTTTCAGTGGTCTGAAAAGCAGGTAAATAGTTATTTCTGTTTATTTTACTGTTGCCTTTTTTTTTTTTTTTTTTTTTTTTTTTACATGGTAATTTCTGAGGAGAAGTGTCAAATGACAATACACAATACTTCTTGAAGCGTGTAAACACCCTTTTGCTAAATTCAAATCATTCCAGGAATTCTTTATAAAAAGCTTTACTTTCAATAAAAGATAATTGTTCTTGTAGTGTTCTAACAGAAAATTAGATATCTCAGGATGCAAATATTTCAAAGAAATTATTTTGAATAGCCATGGAAAAGTTATATATTTATTTATAGTACTAGTAATCAAAAGATTGTTTAAGATTTTCAAGGTATCAATGTTTCACTATGTAGAGCATTTTATTCATGGAACCATAAGACATTGCTTTTACTAAAAATGTTTAAATTTTAAATGATTTCAATTTTCTACACAATTGATTGTAATTATTTAATTTAAATTATTTTAAAATGAAGATATATTACTTATATATCCAACAATGTTTATTTTTATCAATAAATATGCGTGTATATGTAATAGGAAAATATATTTAAAAAAAACCTGGTTTAAACAAAAAAAAAACCGGGTTTTTTGGTTTTTTTTGAAAAAACCCAGTTTTTTACCAACCCTGTTTTGTCGCGATTTGGCACAATGGCGATCGGCAGCGAGAATCCTGGATACAGAGAAGATAAAGGCTCATGAGAAAGGAGATATATCATTATGTGGAACAAAATTCTAGATTAATTGTAATAAAGGAGATCTAGAGACAGATGAAACATTTTATTTCCTTGACACGTAAAATTATTCAGCATTTACATAAAGTAATGTAAGGAAATCAAATACAGAATAAAATATCAATAAAATTATCACAGTTTATTTTTTCATTTTAAATATACATTAATCACCAATCAAGTGTGAATAATAATACAATAAAAAATAATAATGAAGTACTACAAATAAGGTACTTATAGTGGATAATATTTACTTCAATATCTAGCATACAATTAAAAACTAAAAGTTTAGTTATAAAATTATCATAAAAATATTTAAAAATTAATTAACCAAGTTTTATATTCCATTTTAACTTCCTATTTAAGTGGATAATTTTTGCATTATTGAATATGAAATTTGAGAATATGTTTTCCATTTGTCAATATTTCAAACAGTTCGGCCCACACGCGTTTACAAAGATGGGACGAAAATCTTTTTTCTCTGCCTGTCTTAACTGTGCAACTGCATGCACGCTAGAAAAATAACGCAAATTTGGTTATTTACCTTAAATTAGAGGTGTGACAAAAATGATGTTTAATATATCTTTAAAGTAATTTATTATTGATTAACCATTATTAACCACTTATTTAAAAGAAAATAAGGTTAACTAAATATATCAATACGACACAACAGCAATGAAAATATTTGATCCTGTAAAATTATTTCATTAATCTTGGTGTGTAATGTTATGCAAATCAAAACCTTATTACATAAATTGTGTTACAGTTTCAGTAAAAAAATTACCTGTATGTAAGTGTCTAAATTAAAAAAAGAAAATTAGTCAATGTTTGATCGATCCTATTTTGGTCAATTGACCAATGATGTTTGGTTTGGATTAACAGATACTATATTATAGAAACGTGATTCAAGAGATAGCACTGAAAATATTTGTATGATGCATTTAATGTGAGAAACGTGATATAAACATAAAATGTAAGTAAAATATGCATGATGCCAGAATGTCATATTTGATGCCATCAACTCTTTTGCAACAAGTGTTACCTATACGAACCGTTTAGTCTGTGCAAAATCTTTGAATTTGA
>OZ010795.1:251170004-251351975 GCA_963932465.1 Maratus speciosus | reverse complement strand
GAATGCGACTCATCTTACAAGGAGAGGGCCAACCTTGTTAATAACAGATTTTGATTATTTTAATATATGTTGTAGGGTAGAGGCCCCTTAGTGTCAGGTTCAACGGATTTTATCCAATGCTTCTTAGTTCTTGAGAAACCGGGAGGTCTAATATTAGTACACAACTTAAATACTTACTTTGCAACAATAATGATAGGTTAGTCGTAGCTCAGTTGGTATGGTCTTTATCGGCTGATTCGCGGGCCCGGGTTCGATACCTGAATGTGCTACATTTGTTTTTCTCATTTTTTGTTTTATAAATTTACTTGTGAGTATAACTTAATACTCTCATTGTCAATTAAAATTTTTAATATTGTACATCAATTATAATTTTAACCTATTTAATTTTTTACTTTTAACTAAATAGTTGTAATAAAACATCATAAAACTGTTATTTTTTAAAAAAATCACTTTTAAAATGTATTTCATATATTCTTTATCGATGCAAGGATATTGAGCAATTGTGTCAATTCGTGATTTTAAAGAAACATCATTTACGCATTGCTTTAACAAAGGAAGTCAATGCGATAGTACTATTATTCTGTTTTTAAAATAACAAGCATAATTATATTAAAAATTAGCATCAAAATTAAATTACAACCAATTTTTTGCATATTAAAGATTTTTAAATTTGTAATAAGTATGCTTGTGCTTTCAGTTATTTTGCTTTTCCCTTTATCTTCTTTCTTCTTTTATTTTTATTTTACTTGAATATTCCTTTTTTTTTATCATAACTAGATGGCACCACAACAGAATTTGTCACGATTTTGGAATTTTTATCATTCAATAATAGATCCAATTTCTTTTTAAACCTCTGTAATGGATGAGAAATAATAGTTTACAAATAAGAAATGATAAATTTAAGTTTGTTAACATTATAATTAATGTATGATGTTAAAATTTTTAATTGAAATTATTAAATTATAATTACAACTACATTTATAAAACAAAAAATGAGAAAAACAAATGCAGCGCATTCAGGTATCGATCCCGGGCCCTCGGATCAGCCGGCAAACGCCATGCCAACTGAGCTACGACTAACCTATAATTTTGATTGCGAAGTAAGTATTTAAGTTGTGTACTAATATTAGCCCCCCCCCCCCGCCGTTTTTTCAAGAACTAAGGGGCATTGGATAAAATCCGTTGAACCTAACACTAAGGGGTGTCTACCCTACAACATATATTAAAATAATCAAAATCTGTGATTAACAAGGTTGGCCCTCTCCTTGTTAGTTATGGCAGGATGTGGAAAATTTTTCATGGAGAATTACACATGTCAAAGGTCTCAGCATGCCTGGTTCCCAGATTGCTGACTCCTTTTCAAAAGCAAAGCCAGCGCAACCTGTCTAGGGAAATGTTGTATCATTTGGAGCAAGACGAATAGGGTTTTTTTTATCTTCTGGTAGCTATAGATGAAACTTGGATCTATCAATATGATCTAGATTTGGAGATTTGACACAACAAATGATGTCATTCAAGAGGTGGAACTGGCTTTCAACTCAATCTGCAGAGTACTTCAAAAAGTTAAAAAAAGCTGGGAGAAATGTGTAACTCTGGTTTGTGACTATAAAGTGAAGTCGTAGAAAGAACGAAAAAAAAAATATTAAGTTTCTATTTCAATTATTTCTTAGTGATCATTAAAACTTTTCAATACCTTGTACTTATAGCTGCCATTAATTAAATTTTGCAGGCTTTTTCTGCATTTTAACTCCATCTTTTCCTTTTTTGCTGAAAAAAGGAAAAAAAATCTGCAGGGACTACTCAGACAAGGAAACCAAGTCTGTAGAGCATATTGTCCTTCCCGGTCGCCTTTATTAAGGTCTAAAAAACAACAACAACAAAAAAAAAAACAGTTTTTAGCCAATATACATTCGGCCAAATTACTACTATTTGGCCAAATAACACTTGGCCGAAGCCGTGTCCGCCAGGCCTGGAGGCACATGCCAGGGTCAGGACGGAGGAAGAAAAGATCAATGTAACACAGCAGGCTCTGTCTGCTGCCCCTTCGCGAGAAGGAGCAGGAGAGGAGAATGAAGCAAACACACCAAGAGTCCAGAGTTTTTTATGTTTGTTGGTAGTGGTGTTCTTGCAGCAGTATGTGAGTATGGAAATTTCCATGAGATATTTATAAATTTTGTTTAGTTTCCAGTGCTGGACGAGACAGTATATTAAGAAGCCAGGGTTTGGGGAGAGAAGTTGGAGCATCAATTGAAAGGTCTAGGGATTGACTGAAGCAGCAATTCTGCCGAATACGGAAGATTCGGTCAAAGTGTATACCGAATATTCAGTATTCGGCAACCAAATACTTAAAAATTTTTCATGCACATTTTTGAATATATTAGCTTTTTTAATAAACTATAATTAAAATTAAATTCTTAATTTAATTCAGTTACATTTGTACTCTTAAATCTATTAATTACACAAAAAAATTTAATGACTTCTTTCCGCTCACAAATTCATTAACCCATCACTTATTTTTTTTATTATTTTTTCACTAGTCAATACCCAAATTAACCCATGAAAGTATTAAACTATGCAGGCTATTATGAAGGATAAGGATTGTCAGAAAAACAAAAGTTCATTCAAATAAAAAGAAACAATGTTGTCATTAAGCTGATTTACTGACTCTCTAAGAAGTCTAATTATAAACATATTGAATAGGAATGTTCTCAAATACAAAAGGTATCATATCAATTTGTACGTTTAACTATTTTTTGTGAAATTATTGATGCATATTTATATTTTGATTAATATTTTAACATTGTGGTGATGAAGATAACAAATTTGAGCGATTTTAATTTAATGATTATAAAAGCTATAGGATAGACATAGGAGTATATACTTATTTGATTTGTGTATTTTCTTTAATATACACCTTAGATATACAGAAATGAACTCTGATATGCTTATTTGAGGTGTATATTAAAGAAAATACACATTAAATAAATTTAAATTAAGAAAACTAATGTAAAAATAATTAAAATTAAATGATAAGGGAAAGATGCCCATCTTCACTACTTTTTTTTTTCTCTATCATTGACAGTTGTTCTGATTTCACCCCTATGTAGACTATTTTGGAAGGAAAAAGATTTTTAAAAAATAAAAAATGGCCTTTGACTTGTTTTTTGTAGTGCAGCTGAACTCTGAACTCATGCACATAATATTGAAACTCATCATTTAGCCTATTCTGCTTCTAAGTAAAAGAGAATTCTTCTATTTCTAAGAAAATACTTATCTGCAATTATTCAGCCGAAGCCGAATATTTGGTTTAGATGCCAAATCACCGAATACCGAATCGACTATTTGGTATTCGGTCAATCCCTAGAAAGGACTTATCCTTTCTGCATTTGCCAACTGTTAAATTTAGGTCACAAAGCGAATACTTTCTATTATTTGGAATGTAATGACAGTATGAAAAAACAATTAAAAATATTTCATGAATTACATGCTGTTGAAGTTAGAAAAGTTTTGAATTACACCTCAACTTAATGCCTCGAAGGAGATAACTGGGTATCATTAGTTGGTATTTCTTTAGTTAATGAAATTTTATTTTTAAATGTCACTAAATTTGGAGTTGCTTTTGGTAGTCATTTATGTACAGTTCCAGTATAAATTATGACAGACAAAGAAAGCAACTTAGTAGTTACCTTATGGTGTTTTAAAAAAATGAGACTCGACATTAAAAAATAAGTTTTCTGAAGTCTGGGATGTTTTCTGAAAGCGAAGAAAGTTATTTTATTTCCTCTTTTCAAATTAAAATAAAGCTTATTGTGCTTTTTTAGCAGTAGTGAATTAGAGACAACTTTTTTTTTTTTTACAAACTAGCTAATTAGTTTTACATTTTTTAGTGTAAAAGAATGTTGTCTTTGCCTTTTTAGAAACTGACCGATGTATGAACTTATTTGCAAAATCACACAACTCAGAAAACGAAGATTTTCAGAAAAAGCAAAAACATTTATAAGCAAATTGTTTTATGTAAACTGCATCAGGAACCAACTCAAAACTTTCAGATCCAGCATCAAAAGTAATACATTTATTCCTATCAGGTGCAGAAAAGGATAACACTGTTCTATTTTGCCCAGTCTTAAAGATATTTAAATGTGCTCCAATGACAACAGGTTAGAAAATATTTATGTGTTTGATTCTTATTACTATCTCAAAATAACATCTCATTTTATGGATGAACGTGCAATATTTTCATAAAAATCAAATATCTTTAAAGCAGTGATGGAAGTGGTATTATTTTGAAACTAATATATTTTTGACATTCAGATTATCTTAATCTAACATTGGCTGAACCAAACAAAACAATATACAATTGGAATAATAATAATAAAAAAAAACCACTATAAATTTTTATTACCAAATTGTCACAGAAAAAAATAAAAATAGCTATTTGATTAGGAATTATGTTCTCTTTCAATTTATGTTTTTAAAAAAATCTTAGGGAGCCATCTTCATACTAAAATTGTATCAAACACTGAAATTTTCAATATGAACAACTGATTTTGAGATTGTATTTGGAAATTTCAGAAAACTGTATCTTAGTGTACTAAATCAGAAGTTATTCAGTCAGGCAGTTTAGGAATTATGAAGATTAGAAATTTAGACAAATCAATATTAATTGTTCTAAAACAGATTTCAATGCGTGTAGTTTTCTAAGCAAAATTCAAAAATTACTTGGCAGAATGAGCTGTAATTCAGAATTCACATGTCTAAAGTTTCTTGAATTCGATAGTACAGTAATACCTCAGTTATCGTTGACTTCAGTTTTCGTCCATTTTTTCTGCTAAAAATTTGTCTCTGTTGTCGTTGGTTGCCTCGGATTTTGTTGTATTCTAGTGACGTCGCCACGAGTTCATCTGCTCACTGTGGCATTGATTCATATTGTGTGTGCATCACCCTGCGCATCTAGGCCAAAAATGTCATTTATTTCCAGGGTATTTTGGGGGCATTTTTTATTGATTGCGAGTGATCCATCCTGGGGTCAAAGAAAGTTTCCAGATCAAGAGAACTCTAAACATGTAGAGCAGTCGATTATTAATTTCGGGAAGTCCATGGGTTTGGAGGTGAGTGGTGAGGATGTGGAAGAGTTGGTGGATGAACACAGTGAAGAACTTACTACTGAAGAGCTGCAAGACCTTTACCTAGAAGTGCAACAGATTACAAATGAGAAGGAAGAGACAGGAAAGAATGTACCATCTTCAGAGATTAAGGGCATCTTCTGTATATGGAGCAAGGCTTTCTGGTGAAAAATCATCCAGACAAAGCAGTTCCAAGCCGCGTCTGCAACTTGTTTAATGATAATGGCAATGTCTTGCCCCATTTTAGGCACATCTTAAAGAGGCGACAGAAACAGACCACTTTTTTGAGCGACATAGGTCCTCTGATTCTGAAACTAGTCGTACTGCCAAAAGACCAAAAATGGAAGTGACCCCATATATAGTGCCTTGATAGCATACACCAAGAACACTATATTAATTTCTGATAGTTTTTAGTATTAAACGTTGTACTTATTCTCTATAAAATGTGTTTTTTGTTATGTATTTTGGAGTGCTTAGCACGAATTAAATGGATTTACATAGATTTACATTGAAATAATTGCCTCGGTTTCCATCGATTTCAGATTTTGACGATTGTTTTCGAATGGATTATCGACGAAAACCGAGGTATCACTGTATTAAGAATTTCATCATTTACAATTGATATTAATTATTAACACAATTGATTTTTTCGAAGTTTTTGGCATTTTCTGATTTAGGTATTTTCATTCTTTTGTATGGAAGAAACTAAATGAAAATTTTCCTCATGCCATGTCTTATTACTGAGAAGTACATTTTAAGGAGTGTCGTATATGTAACAAAATATGATATAAAATGAAATGTCAAAAACATATTTTGCTAATAACATGACAAAACTGAAAATATTCATTTGCAGATTTTTATTGCCAAAAATAATAAATAATCTATCTTCCAAAATGTAAAATTATGGTTATCTAAATTCATGAAGCAATGTAGGGTGTCCCATAAATCTGTTTATCCTTCAAAAATTCATAAAAAATTAAACTATCATTTTTTAGAGTATGGTTTGCACCAAAAGTCTTGTCAAAGAATTAGATTTTTTGCGACAAAAAAAAAAAAAAAAAAAAAAAAAACAGTTTTAAGAGACTTGTAAGTTAAGTTCAGATTTCAAATAGTCATAAAAGTGTAATAGACTGTTGGTCTGCAAAACTCTTTCAAAAAAAGAAAAATAGTGAAAAGAGTTTGTTTATATTTCAAAGCTTCATAAATAATACTTGTCAGGTAATGGGAATTTTTGTGGCAAAAAATATGACACTTCAGAAGTCTTATGGTGTAAAACACACTCTCATATGATTATTTGTTAAGTTTTTATGAATTTATTTAAGAAATTATATATGTACAAGGTGTGTTTTTTAAATAAGGGTCGTTTTATTGTATACACCAATAGGTGGTGCACACGCTGCAACAAGTGCTTTGTGTCCCGGCATTCCTTGGGGACATCTGTGTTCAGTTGCAGCTGTGAAGGTAACCTGTACAGTCTGTTCTGTCTTTAAAATGTTCAAGATTTCGAATCACGTGCCCCATGCGAGGTATGGTCAGTGATATGTTTTTTGTCGCAGAGCAATTCAAAACAAAAGATGCGGCATGTTGATAGAGGGAATTTTGCTACTCCATGACGATGCAAGTCCTCTCACCGCTTTATTGGATTCTTTTGGCTGGGAAGTTTTGGACCCCTCCCATCCCCACATACACACAGACACATCTACAGCCCCGGGCTTGCACAGAGGGATTTCCATCTTTTCCACTATCTCAAACAGCATTTCGGCGGCAACCACTACAACAATGAAGAGGACGTGAAAATGGCCGTGACCTCTTGGTTATCGAAGCAGGCGACAAGTTTCTATGAAGAGGGTATTCAAAATCTAGTTCTAAGGTATGATAAGTGTTTAAACAAACTTGGCAGCTATGTTGAAAAATAGATAAATGTATGTAGAATCTGAAAATAAATTTGGTTTTTGAAAATTCTCTTTTGTTTGGTTTTTATTTTCAAACCCTTAGTTAAAAAACACCCCTTGTATATAATAGATACGTTTCTCCCCCCCCCCCCTTTTTGAGGTTTTATTGTTTACTTATTTTGATAATACTAACTTATTTAAAAACTAAATAATTTTACATGAAATAGAATTAAAATATTTTATTTACTTGTATTATTATTATATTTATGTTACAATGAATCTAGAGTTTTATACCACATAATGATGTGATCTTTCTCATGTGCCTTTATCTTGTCTGGACCTGTTAAGTAAAGATAAGAATAATCATAGTTGTATCAATTAATATTATAAAATAAATTCTTATTTCATCATTGAATATCATATATCACATCTCAGAAATTAATAACATGCAGTTAACTTTTTAAAAATAGAATTATTGGTAACTTTGAGAAGTTTATTTTTCCTTAAAAAAAGATACTGATATTTCTTCCAACTCTTCTGATTATGAAGTCCTGACTTTTGAAAAATTCTTGTGCTTGTGAACTCTGAAATAGTATAAATTCCTGAATTTAAAAAGTTAAAAAAAAAAGGAAAAAAAATTCTAAAATCCTTGCTAATCTCTTTATTTTGTAAATATGTTTTATCTGGTTTTTTTTTCTATACATATTTCCAAAGTTTATTAGTTTTTCTATATTAATAAATAGTTTGTTAAGCAAAAACTCTAATTCTCGAGTGTTTAATAAAATGTTGATTCTGTGCTGCAGTTTTACGTTTTCATGAGAAAGAGAATTGTTAATTTTAGTGTTGAAAATAATATTACAAATAAGCATTTTTTTTCCTCACACAATGTTGTTAGTGGAAAAAAGTGTAGGGAGGTACCTGTTTACATAAAAATTTCCTGCATTTACCCTGTGAAGGATTTTTAGAATTGTTCTGTTACATTTTCTCCATTGTTTTGTCCTGGGTATACTTTATTCAAGAATTTTCTTAATTTTAACTTTTTAGGATTAGCAGCTATGATCAGTGTTGAAATATAATGTGTAAGTAAATCAAACTTTTAAAGTACTTACTACTATTTTAATAACTAAAAAATTCTGAATTCCTATCTTAGAAATATTCATTGCATAAAAAAATATCAGAATTTTTATGATGATAGACAACAAGCAAATAAATAGTTCCTTCTAATTAGGGTGTCAACGATTTTAATCAGTTGATTTAAATCGGCGATTAAAATCATGATTTTAATCAACCGATTTTTTAAAAAAAATCATTGATTTAAATCAAAAATTTTATAAATGTTTAAAATGTCAAAAAATATATTAAAATCTAACAAAAACATAATTTGAAAGTTTCTACAGGTATTTTGACTTATGAATAAACAAAAAAAGAGCTTTAAATAATTGTTTCTAAGCTTAATTCATGAGTATTGTAAAAAATTAAAAATAGTTCAGTTTATAAAAAGCATTGTTTTTAAGTTTTTATCCAAATTAAAACAGTTTAATTTAAAAATGATATTTAAATCTAATATAATTTGCAATGTCATAAATTCCTTTAGGTAATCAATTTAGGCATTATTTTATATAAAATTACACATAACAAGTGTAATACATTTCTACAAGTAAAAGAATAAATAGTAATTAATAGCAATCTCAAGTTAAAGAAGAGTGAAAGAATGACATCTTTTCAAAGCTAAATTGTAAATGAATGCATAAGAGAAAAAGAAATAATTGGTATAAAAATGCTAAGCTCAGCAAGAAGTTCTTCGGTATAGGTTGAATAAATGTTTTTAACTTTGTAACTCACATAATACTAAATAAAAAAATAATGATTAGGGATTGAAAAGGCAGCAAAATTTTTCTTAAAAAGGAAAAAAAAAATGAACCATTGATAGCTAATAATCCACACTAAGAGCTAATAATGCTGTTACTTAAATAGTTTGAGGATTTCAGATATAAGTGGCTAACTTAGATTTATCCTATATGAATGGGTTTAACTCATTTTCATAATTCTTTATACACATACATGTGTGTAAGTTTAGATTTTAATGGTTTACAGTAATTTTCCTAAATACAAATCGAGCTGCAAACAATATTTGTTAGTTTTGTTATTTGTGTTACTAACTAATGAATTACTTATTTGCTGTTTTTATTAATCCTGTAATTACTTATACTATTTCTTCTAGGACTTTTTTAAATGGTGCCGCACCATGCCCCTTTTGAAATTGGCAAAATGCACAGTGCCTTAAAAAAAAAAATAGTTGAAATTCACCTGTAGTTGTAGCCAGAGATTTCTTGTAAAAAAACTTCCCTATTCAAAAGTATTTCTAAATTCATGTGGGCAAGATCTCGCAAAAACATAGAACTTTATTTCTTTATAAAATACAGGATATTATTAAAATATGTTATTTAATTGTATTTTTCAATTTGTTATTCATAAAATTATTAAAAATTAAGGACACTTTATTCATCATACTAAATATTATTCTTTCCCCCCCCCCCCCTTATATCATTACTAAACACATTACTAATATATTTCCTCATGAAATAGTACCCTTTTTTGGAACTAGCATCCTGTCCTTTTTTCTTTCTAAAATGAATGTTACATTATTATCATTTTAATAATTAAGTCTTAAAAATGTATAATATGTTCCCAATTAGAGAGTTAATTGTTTAATAATTATTAATTTGAAGTAGTGTTAACTATTTAATATAAAATGCAGTTAATAATTTTAACAAATGTTAAATATCATTAGTATTTATAAAGTTTTACATAATTATTACAATATTAATGTATATAATATTATTGTATGATACTACCTAATGAAACTACTAATTTGCAGTTTTTATAATTTCTGTAATTACTAACTAATAATTATAATTTTATTAATTAAAGTGTAAAACAATAGATTATGTTAGCAATTAGTGGTTTAATTGTTTTGGAAACCTAAAACTCTTGGTAGCTATTCCGTATTTGAACGCTGGGAAAAAAATCATAAAAATCTGATTTAAATAAAAAAAAATCTGATTTAAATAAAAAAAATCCGATTTTTTTTATTTTTTTTTAAAAAATCATGATTTTTTTTACACCCTACTTCTAATAGATATAATTAATTTCATCTACCAGAAAAGCCAACTGTAAAGTAACATATTTTAAATATTACATCTTTACTTCTTTTTGTATACATAAAAAGGGTCGAGAAATTAGAGTATTGGAATCGAGAAATTTTTTGACTTCCATTTTTTGATGCATTTATACGTTTTGGGATGTCCTGAACACAATTTGACTATTTTTTGAAAATGTCTGTCTGTGTATGACACAATTTTGTGGCCACACTCTGTCTCAAAAACTAACGCTTGCAATTTATTTAAACTTCATATTTAGTTAGACCTTGGCATAAATTGGTGCTGATTAGGTTTAGGTATATATCACCCAATAGGTGTCACAGCTATGTTGTATTTTTCATGCTAACTATATCCCGACATCTATTTGATGGAATTTCCTCGAACAACATATTCAGTTCTCTATCTTGGTCTATCTTTCTCTATCTTGGTCTATCTTTCTCTATCCTGGCAAAAGTAGGTATTGATTAGGTTTCGGTATATATAGCCTAACATTTGGCGTTGCTGTGGTGTGTTTTTCACTATTTTCATGATAGCAAGAGGTGGAGAATTACATAAAGTTACTTGCCACTGCCGAGTGGATATTCTGACCAGGTGGGGAAATTTTTAGGCAATCTTTTAAACACTGTAGTCTATAAAAAATATACAAAAAAATTTTATGTGCTTTTATTCCTTCGCCATATTTAGTGTTTTTCCCAATTTGTGCATTAACATAGCACTAAGTTCTAATCTACACTAAACTAACAAACCTCTGTTACATATTTTTCTTAATTTTATGTAAATATTAATATGGCAGTGCATCATTGAAGTAGAATTTTTTAAAGTCATGTAGATTTTAGCATAACTATTTTTGACTGTATATTACATCTTGCTGGCTGTTAAAAATAAATCTTTGGCCGATTTTGGTAAGATTTTACGAAAATTACCCATAACTGAGATAGCTATATCTATAGTATGGGAAGGAATGCCAGCAAATTTAATATGTAAGGTATTTTCTTAAAAATTATGATGATTCAATTTTGACTTTGTTCGTTCAACTGGAGATTTGTTATATTTTTGCTATTAACATTATAGTGTTATCTCAGTTTCTATTGGTCAGAAATGCACCAAATTTTATATTTGAAGTTATCAAATTAAAATATATACATATAACCATTAAATAAACATTACCGACCACCAACAAAAACTGTGAAATTATGAATAAAATGACATGGTTGAATTTTGTATTCTAGTACCCAACAGAAGGCGCTTTTGAACTGTGCCCTTTTCTTATTCGCTAATAACTCTCTCCCAGTGAAATTCAAAGAAATGTGCTATACTTTCTAATTGTTGGTGTGTAACAACGGTATTTAAATTAATATTTTAGAATAATGTAGCAGAAAGCTTTGTTATGGCCACAGCATACTATTTCTTTGTGTCATCAGCATTATTCATTATCTGAGGACCTTTTTTTTTTTTATGTTAGCGTAGCTTAAACTAGGGTGACTTTATCGCATGGTGATACAAACTCATTGTGACATTAAAAAATAGGATACATGGAAAAAAATCTTTGATTTGTGAAATCTCGAATGTCTCCTTCGTGTTTTATTAAAATGGAAAAAAAAATATTTTCAATTATGATATCACATTTCTTAAAAATCCTTTATGTGTTCTATTCTAAATAGGGTGTCAACGATTTTAATCAGTTGATTTAAATCAGTGATTAAATCATGATTTTTAATCAACTGATTTTTTAAGAAACTAGGGGGTCTCCGGCCCCCTGCTCGCTACGCTCACCAGCCCTTCGCGATTCCATTTGGTATCGCGAAGCAATCCGTATTTTCTAGCCGTACCAGACGTAATTGTTTCGCGTTTCCATTCTGGATCGCTTCGCGATCCCTTATTTTCTATACATTCAATTTTTAAATTTCACTTGGTAAAAACGCGCTCCTCCCCAACTCTTGACAATTTTATTTCCTTATCTCCAAGCACATAATCATAAGAGCTTACAGAGTTTCATAATTATAAGAATTATTAAATATAAAATCATTAAAAAAAGGTAAAAATTATAATTTATTTGAATGATTACAAATTAAGTAAATTTATAATTAAATAATAATACAATTTTAATAGAAAATTTAAAATTAAAAATATTGTAAATTTAAAAAATATGTTAAATTTAAAAGTAACAAATTTATTAAAGTTATTTGGAATTTTTTTCCTTATCTTTGTAATGAAGTCGCTTATTTGTAGTTACGTAAATACAGTAGCCTCCCGCTTAATCGGCCTAAGCGGGACCGAGGGTAAGCCGGTTAAGAGAAAAACCGGTTAAAGCGGAGAAGTAAAAAATAAATAAAGAAGTATTTGCGTAATTTAATTAATTAAATCCGTACGATGTGTTTAGTTTTTCAATTTGTGTAGTTTTAAAAAAGTACATATTTTTATAATTAATTGAATTGAAAAAACAAAATTATCACTGATAACAAATAATGGAAAATATTTAACACAAATTAAATTGTTGAAAATCGTGTTACGCAACTTTATAAAAAGTTGAAATTGTTCTACATTATGTATATTTAAATTAATCAATCATAAAGAAATCAGCGACCTTCTTCTGTTGAATGCAAGATGCCTGGCATTTTTCAGTATTATCGCTCCATCTCTTCAATATCATGTTTAACCGAGGAAGCGGTTATCCGCTGCTCAACATAGCGTATCACCAACTCTAATGCTTTTACTCCTTCCGTATGAGGAATTTTAGCAGCTAAAACAGTATAATCAGGATCGTCTTCGTATTGAACAACATCAGTTACAGTCCTAATTATATCCTCGTCAAATAATGTTTTATGCTTGAGATCTTTATCAGACTCAAACAACTTACATTTTCTACGGCGATCTGTTCGCATCCCTCGCCTTTTAAATGTTTGTAGAAAACAGTTTGCAGATAGATCAGACATTTTAAAGTTCAGAGTGTGTGGGGGAGTTGCACTTTGGACCATTAAAAACACAAAATCTCATATCTTCCGGGGGGACATCTCATTTCTTGGAGTGGGGGGGGAATGTCCCCCCCAGGCCACACCCTGAATTCAATACTGGTGAAAGTGTTGTTTCAACACAGTTTGCAGATAGATCAGACATTATAGAGTTCCGAGTGGGGGGGGGGAGATTGCACTTTTGACTATTAAAAACACAAAATCTCAAATCTTCCGGGGGGCCATCTCATTGTTCCTGGGGGGGGGGGATGTCCTCCCCCAGGCCACACCCTGAATTCAACACTGGTGAAGGTCAACAAAGAACCAGAACCGACGTTCTCCTTTTGAATTTTGCCTCCTTCCCCTTGAGATTGTATTTCAACTCGAAAGCGTAAGATGAGTTACCGAGGCCGTCATCTCTGAATTTTGCCTCATATTGGGGAAAAAAAATCGGCCGGTTAAAGCGGAGTTCCGGTTAAGAGAAGGCCGGTTAAGAGGGAGGCTACTGTAATCTTCTTTTCTCCACCTACATATATGTGTCAAATTACATATATAGTATTACGAATATTATAAATAGTTAGTGTTTGTGCTTAAAAATAATGTAAATAGTTCAATTAAGCTCTATTCATAAGCTAATATTAGTTTATGTTGCATTGAAATATCTCAATTTGTTGATTTTCTGCAAGCTAGTAAACACTATTGGATTTCAATGGGAGTCTATGAAAATTTGGCGAAATACTGAAAATAGCGCTAAGTTCGCGTCATTTGATCGCGACTATACGTGATTTTAATTAATATCATGATCGAGATGAACTCGTTTTTACTCCGATTAATTAACTGATGCAGAAATTTAAGATGAAAGTCAAAGTTGGTGTAGTATTGAACTAATAAAAATGAAATATTGACATTTGTAACAACATTTTGAAATATTAAAATATATGAGATAGAAGAAAGTTTTGGGATTGGCACATCCAACTAGTTTTTATATATAGAAGGATATCGTTGATTAAAATAATAAATTTTCTAAATGTTTAAAATGACATAAAAAAGTATTAAAATCTAAGATGAACATAATTTAGAAAGTTTCTACAGGTATTTTGACTTAGGAATAAACAAAAACAAGAAAGAAAAATATCATGCGTCAAGCATAGATTATAAAACAGTTTCCAACACGATCAGAATAATGTAACAAAACTGCACCATTTAGGAAATTAAAATATGACGTCTAATTCAAGTATATGGAAACGCATAACACATTTCAAAACCCAATGTAAGCTGTTCCCATCTACAATCGGAGATTTTTCTGAATTTTTTTCAGCAGCCCTGTATATGATATATAGATTAACTACATGCATGCCAAAAAATCAGTTCACTTAAGAAATACATGTACTTCAGTTGAAAATTTCCCTTCAGCAATTTCCTCTAATAAGGACGTCCTGGTACATGAATACTTTTATGCAGCCCTGTATATGAGATATAGAATTTATATATAACGAGTAACATGCAAAAAATTAATTAAACTTAAAAGCGCATACTGAGTTTTAAACCGTACACTCCAGTAATTATTACTCAAAAACAATACTGTAACCGATTTCTTTTGTGTGTCCCTGTAAATGAATAAAAAATGCTATAAATGCCCTGATCTAACGTAGAGGTACTGAAATTCAGTGATTTATATTAGTTTCAATGCATTTGAAATAGCGTAATGTTATTTAAATACTCTGCAAACGATTTCCCCTCATTTACCGTAATGTTATGAAATACTTTTCAGTGTCCCTGTAAATTAACTGTTAATCCTAGATACTTTATATACAATACCAAACATGCTTTGGTGACTCTAAATAACCTCTATCAATTGCATGAAAATCCGAGTATATTTACGGGAATTAGAGTGTGGACAGACGGCCAGACAAACCGAATGCATAAACACTTTTCAACTTCGTTGGAAAGTGTTAAAAAGAACTTTAAATAATTCTTTCTGAACTTAATTCCTGAGTATTGTAAAAAATTAAGTACAGTAAGTTTGTAAGAAGCATAGTTTTTATCTGACATAAAAACAATTTCATTTAAAAATGATATTTAAATCTAATATAATTTGCAATGTCACAATTTCCTTTAAGTAATCAAATTATTTATTATTTTATATAAAATAAACATAGTAAGTGTAATACATTTCTACAAGTAAAAAGAATAAAATAGCCAGAATCTTATTTTTCATTCTACTTTTGCACTAATGAATTTATAGTTAATATTGGTGCTAAAGAAGAATGAAAGAATGAGATCTCAACAAATTGTAAAAGAATGTATAAGAGAAAAAGAACTAATTTGTATAAAAATGTCAAGCACAGCAAGAGCTTCTTTGGTATAAGTTGAATAAATGTTTTTTTTTTAACTTTGTAACTCATATATACCAAATAAAAGTAATTAATTAGGGATTGAAAAGCAGCTAAACTTTATTCTTTTTACAAAGAAAAAAATTGAACCATTGAAAGCTAATAATTCTCACTGACAGGTGATAATGCTGTTACTTAATATTTTGAGAATTTCAGATATAACTGACTATTCTTATATTTACTCTGTATGCGTGTATGAATGGTGTTCCGTTCCGGAAGTAGAACGAGCTCCCCCTAGCGAGCAGTCTGTCAAAATGTTAGTTAAGCTGTTGATCGTCAAAGCATCAACACGTCTGTAAAAACACTCCATCCAAACTACGCGATGGATATGATAATATATGATAATTATATGATTATATGATATGATAATTATATAATTATATGATTTGCAATCAATTCAATTTTGTGAAATTTATGTTGTGTAAGTGTCTTGTGCAGTTTTAAGTGTGAATAAAATCAATTAAAAAGAAAATTAACGTCTACAGTCCTTCACATCGACCATTGTGGTCCGAGAGAGCCTGAGAGCTACTATGGATAAGCTTAACAGATTAAAAGGCACCGTAAAAGCTGCTATCACAAGATTAGCGCAGTTTTTAACTGATACAACTGATATAAAAACAACGAATGTGAGTACATTAGAAGTAAAATTAAAAAAGACAGAAGCTCTTCAAAATAAATTAGAGGAAATAAGAGAACAATATTTTGACATCCAAGAATTATCTGCGCAACACGTGCAAGAGATAGAGGAGGATATCGACACTGCTAATGAAAGGCTCGAACAAGTAGAGGTAAGATTAAAAGTTTTATTAGCATCTTTTGAAAATAAATGCAATATTGTAAGTATTGATGATCATTCCAATGAAAACAAAACAAAGGTGCGCCTCCCTGAAATTCCATTATATTCATTAGGTGGTGATTACTGTGATTTTGCTAATTTTAAAACGCAGTTTACTAACTTGATTGTTATCAATCCTCAATTAGATAATAATCAGAAGCTATTTTATTTAAAAGCTTCTTTAAAAAACGAATCTAAACATTTAGAATCACCTGATAATGATTTCAATTCATTGTTTCAAGATCTGATACACAGATACGAAAATAAAGATTGTTAATCGATTCACATATTTCTGCAATTTTAAATTATGAAAAAATGCAATATGAATCCCCTAAAGAATTGCGTAATTTTATTGATTGTATTAACAAAAAACATTTGCGCACTCAAAATTATGAAATATACACAAAATAATTTATCAGAAAGTGTGTTCATAAATATAATTCTGAAAAAATTGCATAACGAAACTCAAAAACAGTTTGAATTATCTCTTCAAAACTCAGATGTTCCGACGTTTGATCATTTAATTTCTTTTTTGAAAAAAAGATGCTTAGTTTTAGAAGCGATAAAACTTTCGAATGACGCCAACATGTCTCAAACGAAGCCCTCGAAATCTAAGAATAATTACGCAGTAAATAAATCCAGATCATTTTTTATCAACGATAATAAAAATAAAAATAATGTAAAGCCATGTGTGTTATGCAATTCGCCTCACCCCCTTTTCAAATGTTCTGCTTTTTTAAACATGAATATTCGAGAAAGGAAAATGATTGTAAATAAGAATAAATTATATTCAAATTGTTTACGATTACATCAAGGTCAATGCAATTCTAAATTTACTTGCAGAACATGCAAATTGTCACATAATAGTTTACTACATGAAGTAAATGATATGTCAGAAACGGCAATAATAAATAAAAATAACGAGTTTGTTAAACAAACAAATAAGCAATTCTGAATCTGAGAATAAAGAAACGCCATTAATTGGTTCCAATTTGTTACTAGAAGATAAAAGAAATTGCGCAATATTAAACACTGCTATAATTTTAGTAACAGATGTGTATGGAAATAAAATTAGATTAAGAACAATCCTAGATAATGGGTCTTCGATTAACGTTTTAAGTAAGAGCGCAAGCAAGAAATTAAATCTAAAACCAAAACCATTCAAAGGCGTCATTTCCCGTATTAACGGGTCATCACAGGAAATCAAGCAAATTATCAATGCAAAAATATCAAATGAAAAAGGAACATTTTCTAAAACATTAGAGTTTGCAGTTCTACCAAAAATAACAAACAACATTCCGGTTGAAAGATTAGACATTTCAAATTTATGCATTCCTAACTACATAGAATTAGCGGACAATGATTTTCATATACCTGGTCAGATTGATGCATTGATTGGTAGCGAGGTATTTTTTGACATTTTAAAGAGTGAGCAAATTCGTTTAGCAAATGCTAATTGTATGTTACAGAATACAGTATTTGGGTATATAATCGCAGGTTCACTTCCACAAGTTGAAAATAAGTCATATTGTTGCCTCTTAACTGAAAATAGCTTAGACAATACTTTACAGAATTTTTTTGAAATAGAATCTTTACCTGGGGATAATAAAGAAACTGTCAAAGGGGATGAAGAAATATTTGTGAGGAACATTTTAGAAGAACCTATAAACGCGATCACAACGGTAGATTTACAGTACAGCTACCATTGAAAGAAAATGAAAAATCAGTGTTAGGAAGTTCTAGAGAAATTGCAGCTGGGCGATTAAATAGTTTATGGGCTAAATTAGATAAAAATAAAACAATGGCTAACTTATATACAGCTTTTATGGAAGAATACGAAGCTTTTGGGCATATGACACAAATTAAAAGTGAAAACGAAAATAAGCTGTCTTATTACATTCCACATCATACTGTGTATAAACCGGAAAAAATATCCACTCCCCTGAGAGTTGTCTTCAATGCAAGTTCAAATACATCTAGTGGTTATTGACTCAATTCTATTTTATTAAATGGGGGAACGGTTCAACAAGATTTATTTTCGATTATAACTAGATTCCGTACCCACAAATATGCATTCTGTGCAGACATTAAGAAAATGTACAGGCAGATACTGATTGACCCACAACAGAGAAATTTGCAAAAAATTCTTTGGAAGTCCAGTACGGACGCCCCGATAAAAATATATGAACTCAACACGGTTACATATGGCACTGTCAGTGCTCCCTTTCTTGCCACGCGAACGTTGAAAGCTCTTGCTGATGAAGAAAGAAAAGATTTTCCAAAAGCTGAAGAAGTGATTCATAACGACATGTATGTTGATGATTGTTTATCTGGTGTAGGTTCCTTACAAGACGCACAGGACTTGCAATCTCAACTAATTCTGATCTTAAAAAGGGGAGGGATGGAGCTACACAAGTGGGTCTCTAATCATCCTGAATTATTACAAGACGCAGCCATATCAGAATATGCATTTGACGAACACTCGCAGCAAATTTCTGTAAAAACTTTAGGGATGCTTTGGAAACCTGAATCAGATCATTTTACTTTTAAAATTAGTATCGAACCCAAAGATGTTTATACTAAGAGAGAAGTTTTGGCACAAATTGCTAAAATTTACGATCCCTTGGGCCTAATTGGCCCTATTCTAACCAAAGCAAAAATTTTCATGCAACATTTATGGGAATTAAAGATAAATTGGAATCAACATCTGCCTGCCAGTTCTCTTCGGGAATGTCAAAATTTTCTGATTAAATTGACAGAAATGAATCATCTTACAATTCCACGATATATTTTGCCTGCCAACATTGCAGGTCTAGATTTACACGGATTTTCAGACGCTTCTGGAAAGGCCTATGGAGCAGCCATCTACATAAGATCTCTCTCCACAACTGGACAGTTCAAGTCTAATCTTCTGTGCAGCAAATCCCGTGTGGCCCCCCTAAATCCAATGACCATCCCGCGACTAGAGTTGTGTGCAGCTCTACTTTTGGCAAAACTGGTTCAAAAAATAATTCCCATCCTACAGCTATGCTTTGAAAAGGTGTGGCTATGGACAGATTCATCGATTGTTCTATTTTGGCTTAACACACCACCCCACAAACTTAAAACTTTTGTTGCCAATAGAGTCACCACGATCCAGTCTATTTCTGAGAATTATCATTGGAATCATGTATCCTCAAAATCCAATCCAGCAGATATCATCTACAGAGGTGCAACAGCCAAAGATCTGATCAATAATGATTTGTGGTGGTTTGGACCAGAATTTCTTCAAAGGGAAATTATAGTTCCCAACCAATTTCCTACTGTCACAGATATTGAGTGCGAACAAGAACTGAAATTTGATTATACTTTACTGACTATGAACAATAACTGTAACGATTTTTTTAATGCATTATATAATTCGTCTAATGATTTTCTCAAATTAATTAGAATATGTAGTTTTATTTTTAGGTTCATCAATAACAGCCGCCATAGAGATATAAAACGGAAGCAGCTTACAGGAATTGAGTTACAAAATAGTTTACAATTTTTAGTGAAAAAGGCCCAGGAAGGTAAGTTCGCTCCTGAATTAGCAGCACTCAGAAAGGGACAAACTGTTCCTTGTTCCAGTAAGTTAAAGGGATTAGATCCCTTCATTGACAACTGTGGATTACTTCGTGTAGGGGGCAGATTAATAACTCTGACTTACCTTTTGATGCTAAGCACCAATTAATTCTGCCCAGTGATCATAAACTCACTAAATTAATTTTTGAGTACTTTCA
Organism: Maratus speciosus; assembly: GCA_963932465.1. Classification (NCBI taxonomy): domain Eukaryota; kingdom Metazoa; phylum Arthropoda; class Arachnida; order Araneae; family Salticidae; genus Maratus; species Maratus speciosus. Next base: position 251,331,862 of record OZ010795.1, on the reverse strand, counting down.
TAAAAAGTACTTTCACATAGGTGCTCAGGAATTAGTTCATCAAGTAAGGATGAAATATTGGCCTATAAAGGCTAAAAGCATTGCCCGAAAAACAGTGCACACTTGTGTCACATGTTTCAGGCATAACCCCAAAACACTAGATCAGTTAATGGGAGACCTCCCATCGCAACGCGTAACACCTAACCACACGTTTCTCAATTCAGGTGTCGATTTTTGTGGCCCCTTCCACATTAAGTACAAAAATCAGAGAAAGGGCACTTATTTCAAAAGTTATGTGGCCATATTTATATGCATGGCTACCAAAGCTATTCATCTAGAGATAGTAAGCGAGTTATCCGCTGCTGCATTCATCGCTGCACTTAAAAGGTTTTGTGCCAGGAGAGGCAAAGTAAATACGCTAACTTCTGACAATGTCACTAATTTTAAAGGTGCGTCAACAGAATTAAATAACTTTAAGAAATTATTGGCCACTCCCAACGAGGAATTATCAAATTTCTTTGCCGAAGAATTCATAACTTGGAAATTTATCCCACCACGATCTCCTAATTTTGGCGGTCTACAGGAAGCTGGCGTTAAGTACTTCAAACATCATTTGCTTAGGGCCGTAAGTAATAATAAAATTACTCTAGAGGACTTTGAAACTCTAGTAGTCCAAATTGAGGGGATCCTAAATTCCCGACCTTTATTTCCGCTTTCTGATGACATAAATGAATTTGAAATGCTTACGCCAGGGCATTTTTGAATTGACAGACCCATTAATAGTATTCCAGAGCCTAATGTTATAAATATTTCTGAAAATAGATTAACCCATTGGCAATTAATTACCAAATATGTTCAATGCATTTGCAAACGTTGGTCTATTGACTACTTAAATCACTTGCAGCAGCGCGGTAAGTGGCAATTTACAAAAGAAAACATAAAGTTAGGATCTCTAGTGTTATAAAAAGAAGAGAATCTCCCACCATGTAAGTGGGCTCTTGCCCGAATTCTGGAAATAATTCCAGGCAGGTGCAATAGGGTTCGTGCAGTCAAAGTCAAAACTGCATGTGGTATATTTTTAAGAGGCATCTCAAAAGTGTGCCTGTTGCCCATTAAGGACTCTTAAATAATGTTTATGCATCATTATATTTCTTATAAATATTATTTTTAAGTAATTATCATGATTGTTTTGTATATTAGTATTTTGTATTTTAGTATCATTTGTAGTGTTAATTAGTTATCTATTGTATTATGTTTACATTAATTGCTGAAATATGTCATATTTCATCCCCGGGTGGCATGTTCCGTTCCGGAAGTAGAACGAGCTCCCCCTAGCGAGCAGTCTGTCAAAAAGTTAGTTAAGCTGTTGACCGTCAAAGCATCAACACGTCTGTAAAAACACTCCATCCAAACTACGCGATGGATATTAATTATGATTTGCAATCAATTCAATTTTGTGAAATTTATGTTGTGTAAGTGTCTTGTGCAGTATTAAGTGTGAATAAAATCAATTAAAAAGAAAATTAACGTCTACAGTCCATCACATCGACCAAATGGGTTTAACTCATTTTTATAATTTTCTTTATTAGCATACACATATATGTGTGTAAGTTTATATTTAGGTGATTAACAGTAATTTTTCCAAGTACAAATGTAAAACGAGCTGCAAATATTTGTTTTGTTATGTGTGCTACCAAGTAATGAAATTACTTATTTGCAGTTTTTATTAATTCTGTAATTATTTACTGTTTCTTCTAGGCCATTTTTTTAAGGGTGTCGCACCCTGACCCTTTTGAAATTGGCGAATTGCACACTGCCTTTTTAAAAAAAGTGAAATTCACCTGTAGTTGTGGCCAGAAATTTCTTGTAAAAAACTTCCCTATTCCACAGTATTTCTAAATCCATATGCCCAAGATCTTGCGAAAATAATAGAACTTTATTTCCTTTGAAAAAACAGGATGTTAAAACATGTTATTTTTTAATTGTATTTTTCAATTTGTAATTCATAAAATTATTAAAATTAATGACACTTTATTTATCATACTAAAAAAATATATACTTTTTTTTCTTATATCTTTACTAAACATATGCTAATATATTTCCTCATGAAATAGTGCCCTTTTTTTGGAACTAGCATCCTGCCCCCTTTTTCTTTCTAAAATGAATAAATACTACTACATTGTCATTTTAGTAAGTAAAGTATAAAAATATATAATATGTTCCTAATTAGAGAGTTAATTGTTTAATAATTACTAATTTTAAGCAGTATTAACAATTTAGTATTAAATGCAGTTATTAATCATTTTAATAAATATTAAATATCAGTGGCATTTAATATAGTTTTACATAATTATTACAAAATATTAATGTATATAACGTTGTTGTATAATACTAACTAATGAAACTACTAATTTGCAGTTTTTATAACTTCTGTAATTACTAATTATAATTTTATTAATTAGAGTGTAAAAACATAGATTGTGTTAGCAATTAGAGTTTTAATTGTTTTGGAAACCTAAAACTCTTGGTAGTTATTCAGTATTTGAAAAAAAAAAAACTGAACCTGTGGCTGTACGATCCACAGTGCCCAATTCTGTTTACTTGACCCTGGGTCCCGAGGTGCTATGCAGCATGTGGTCAACCCAACGCGAGACCCTCGGTGTTTAGTTCCCAAGCATTCAGTATTTGAACGCTGGAAAAAAATCATAAAAATCCGTTTAAAATAAAAAAAATCTGATTTAAATTTAAGAAATCTGATTTTTTTTAATAAAAAAAACCTCGCTATTTATTTACACCCTAATTCTAAAATAGACCACTAAATTTTACTGTGCATAATTTATCTCACAGCTCTGAAAAGATGGCTGTTTATAAAAATAATTGATAAGTTATGTCATATTTTCAAATTTAATGTTTATAAACACAATAATTATTGCAAAATTTACACAAGATATATGGCTCTAGACTAGAGTATTTAAAAATCAGGACCTACAAAATTCCTATATCTTTTACTTTATTAAATAAAAAGTTAGTGGAGTTACTGCAGCGTAATGCTTATCACGGCTCTCTAAAGGTTGCTGCTTTAAAATCTTAGTTATACTCATTTTCAAATCTGCCTGAAAAAAAAAAAAAATCTTGAAACACTACTCAGACTTTTGAGAGAGAGCTAGTCCCTACAACATCTAATTCATTACACCTATGGATGCAGTATCTTTTATAACAAAATAACAGTTTTTAAGGTACTTACTTTGCTCAGAAATGGGTATTGTCTCATTATTCGAACCTTGATAGATGAACCAAAATCTGTTGTTTTCTGGATCATTTGGAATATTGGAAATTTCATAAATGTATTTTTTCCTTCTTATCTCATGGATTTTAAACCTGTAATACAACAAGTAAATAAGTTTTAAATACAGGGCTTTTTTTTCTCCTTAAGTTTTAAAGAAAGATTAAAATCTCAGTATCTGTATTTAAAGCAAAGTGAAAACTAGTTTTGTGAAGAAAAATTCGTTTAGAAATACTATATCTGGCATTCAATTTCCTTTTGTTTCACAAAAAATTACCGTATTTTGTGTATACATACACATGCAAGTGTGTATATTTGCCTGTCACGAAACATGCTTTTAATATTTACAAGTAATTTTAATTAATTGCTTAGTTTTTACACCGGATTTTTTCTATCTTTCTTTGTGTAATGCATTGGGGAATAAATTTTTAGTGTATCCCCATTCTTAGGCAGCAATGCATTACAGCATTATATTATAGAATTCTCAATTCTTTTTATTCTAAAATGGTAAAAATTGATTTGTTTTGTGATTCGAATTATGTAATAAGTAGGTCCTTTAAATTTTTTAAATACAAGATATTTCTCTCATAATTCAAGATTTTTTTCCTTTTATTTAAATTAAAACATCATTTTAAAGTAAGATATTGAACCTTCACTATTCCCGTTACCATTTGTAGAAATTTTACTAGTTGAATACTAGATTAATATTGAGTAAAATTTGAGTATTTATTTAAATACTCTTTTTTTCTTTTCTTTTCTCTTAACCAATTTGTATTTCTAACTAGCAGGCGTCGCCCACTCGCTGATCTATTTTTCCTAAAGAACCTGAAATCAAATGAAAATCTTTGAAAAATTACCTAACTGATAATATAATTGCCACTAAATTTCGTTTAGCAGAACATATGCACTATATAAAACGCTAAATGCTATATAAACGCTCGGAATGAAATACGAATTTTAATTTTATATATGTAGTAGATATTAAAGCACATAAATTAACGTCTGAATTCCATTTTTAATTATTAAAGGTACACATATATTAAGATAGACTATAAATACAATTAAATACAATAAACCCAACTGGAGTGAAAAATTAGCCGGGGCCAGGACTCGAACCTGGGTCGACAGCGTAACGTGCTGTTGCTTTACCGTTAAGCTACTCTGGCCGATGTCCTAATCGTTGTCACGTCATCCAGTGCTATCTGATAAATGGACGGTGATGTTCCCCAACTTGGTTTATTAGTGAGAAATTTCCGGGCTAGGACATCGGCCAGAGTAGCTTAACGGTAGAGCAACAGCACGTTACGCTGTCGACCCAGGTTCGAGTCCTGGCCCCGGCTAATTTTTCACTCCAGTTGGGTTTATTGTATTTAATTGTATTTATAGTCTGTCTTAATATATGTGTACCTTTAATAATGTAGTAGATAGTTGATTTTTAAAATCTAATCTTTCATAATCTGGTCCATCTGGTTATAGAACTTTCTCCCATAGTTCTATAACTAAGTTACGTAGAACGATGTGCTATACGCTAATACCATCCCTAAAAAATCACTCAACTGACAAATGTAAGTGTCATTAAAAAAAACATCTAGTAGAACGAGAGCTATAAGCATTCAGAATGAAGTGTGAATGTGCATTTTGTATATATAGTAGAAGGCAGTATATAACACATTTTAAAAAAGCTAATCTTTCATAATCGGGTTCACTTATTTATAGCACTTTCTCCCATAGCTCTATTACTAAGCAACGTAGAACGATGTATTATACACTAGAACCCCCCCCCCACAAAAATAATAATAATTACGTAACTGACAATTAAGTTCCAGAAAAATCGTTTAGCAGAATGTGAGTTGTAAGCACTCGGAATGAATTTCCCATTCATAATCGGGTTAGCCCAATTATAGAACTTTATTCCATAGCTGTATAATTAAGCAATGTAAAACATTGTGTTATACACTAAAAACTCCTCCCAAGAAGTACCTAACAGGCAATGTAACCCCCATAAAAATCCGTGTACAGAACATGAATTATAAGCTTTCGGAATGAAATACGAATTTGCATTTTATATATATAGTAGATATGTTTTTGTTTATTACCTCGTATTAGTGATTTATATGTGTTGTATGAATACTCCCCCGAACCCCCACCCTCCACCTTTTAACTATGCTACATAGTAAAGAGGGGAAAATAATGTTAATGGAAGGAAGTTTATGTTGTCTGTCAATCTAATTTGTTTCAAAATAACCATTCTGAAAACCAATTTCTTTTAACTTTTTTTGCGACAAGTATCCCGCACACAATTTTTAATATTTTAGCACTAGTAATTCTAAATAGAAATAGTTCTCTAATTAAATTGTAGAAGTTCTGTGATTAATTTTACTATTCAAAATTACTGCTAGAAAAAAACTGAAGCTTGCACACAACCGACATCCTATGATTTTTTAAACTCATTTCTTTCCATAAACAATTTTTTTTTCTAATGTTACTCACTTGTATTTTGGATCTATGTCAGCTGCTAATGTCATAAGTTCAAGAACTGTGATATTTTCCGGTGTTCTGAGCAACAAGGGATGTATCTGATCTTTTTCATCTCCAATGTAAAGGGAATATTTCATAATAATTTTCTTTCCAAATCGACCCTGAATATCTGATACTACATCACCTAAATAGAATATCCTGAATTATTTCTTCTCTGTACATACAGAAAAAATCTATTCATTAATGTATATACAAATTTTTTTTTGCAGCGTATTTTCTCTGTATATGTTAATTCAAATGTCTACATTCAACATACAAAATAGCTGTCAGTGGTTTTGAATAATTTTAAAAAACAAATTATGAAAAAATAAAGTGTTAATAAACGATACTTACTATTCCTAATTAAATTCAATCTATCAAAGAGAAATATTTTGGAAAATTTCTGTATAAGTTTATTTAGAGCAGGGTGATTCCATACAAAATGAGCAAATCAGCTGTGGCTGACATGTCACAGATTTTAATGAAAATAAGCATATATGTAGATCATATTTATTTATCAGGAAATGCAAAATAATAGATTTCAGGATTGTTTATTTAAGTATTACAACTTACATTAAAAGTTGATGCAAAATCGAGGTTTTGTCTACATGCATGAAATTTCAATTTTGATTATTAGCCCTAGGAATGGAAATATCGTATTAAAAATTATTTATAATTAAGAATGAATAATAAGTAACAAATTGTCGTAAGTTAGTAATTGTATTTTTATTCCATAATGAGAAAATAAATAAATATTCAAAAATTTGGAGTGAAAAATGAAATATTTCTATTACTTATTTGAACATGAAGGAACGCTCTTACAGCTTTAAAATTATTTGACGTTATAGCTAAAACTATATATTTTAAATATCGAAACTTTCATTCTTGCCTTTTTATTCCTTAACGAGGAAAAAAAAATAAATAATAAAAAATGTTGAGGTAAAAAAATCAATGTTTCTATCTCTTGTTTGAACGTGAAGGAAAGCTCTTAAATTGTTTAAATTATTTGACGTTATAGATAAAAGTGTATATTTTAAAAATAGATTTTTTTATTCTTGCTTTCAGTTTATTGTTGCCTGAAGAATATTTTAAATTATTGTAGAAAGATGATTGAGTTGAACAAAAAAATATATAATTTAATCCTGGATCAATGTAGATGGCAGCACTAAAAATATTATTCTTGAAATCGTTCGCAATGTTGTAAAAAAAAAAAAAAAAAAAAAAAAAAAAAACGCACAAATTTGAAAAGGATTGTGATAAATATTACCTTATTTGAACCCAATTTTTTTATGTTAGCAATCAAAAGGCAATCTTGAACTTTTTTAAAGCACGTTACGGGTTTATTGATCTTTACGCCTATTCAATATTTTTATTGTTCGACTTTTCCTTTATTTAAATTTTTAAATATATAAAAGAGAAAAAAATGGGATTTTGCTATTTTTTTCAAAGTTTCTAAGCTATTTTTAAGATGAAGGAAATAATTAGCAACTGTAAAACTTGAGTAATTCGATCTTCATATGTAACACTACATCAGGCATCAATTTCACAGATGTTTTTAAATTCCTTTGATTTTTATAACGTTTTTAATTTTCTCAAAATTGACGAATTTTCAATTTGTACGACTAATTTAAGATGATTCATGGCGTGACCAATTTATTATTACTAAATAAATATGAAGATAATTTTCCAGAGGTTACAACACTATAAAAATATTTAATTTATGTTAAATAGTTTTTAATATACGGAACTTCAACCTTGCAACTTTGAACGATTGCACACATGCCATTCTATGTCACAAGTCTTTAAAATGCCCAGAACTTCTAAAATATTTTATTTTTTGTCGAGATTTTTTGCAGAGCTCTATTTGAATATGAACTGAACCTGTGTACCAAATTTTATTAAAATCGGTTCCTATGTGACCACGACTTTTTTTAAATTTTTGCTCATTTTGTGAGAAATGACCCAGCAGTGGTTTACTTTTTTTAGGGGGCCAATTCCAAATTTGTTACTCACCCATTCGCCGTCAGATTTTTTTCTAGAAAAGCAATGGTAGAGACTAAAGTTAAAGTAATACATGCAAAATTCAATAGTAAAATTAAAAAAATATATAAGTCTTTTTGTTCAATTTTAAAATGTTTTTCAATGAAAATTTCAAAATAGAGTTACAACTAGAATAATTATATCAAAAAACTTTAAAAGTAGTTTAGCACCCCCCTTCCTTTCTTTCATAATTGAAAAATTCTATATTTTTTTTCTGTCTGTTATTATTATTATTTTTTACAATTTTTCACAACTCTCTTGACTATTTATCGAATGAGCCTTGCATTTCTGTTTGCTCTGCTATATGTCACGTGGATAAATCTTTACACGTGAAACTGATTAAGAGTATATCTAAATCTGACTGTTTTGAAGATATTTAACTTAAAAAAATATTTTAACTATCTAGTAAATCAGGTACTATTATCAACTTTTTTTTTTTTTTTTTTTTAATATAAATCTTAAATAGCATTAGGAACGGAAATGAAATATAGATGGTTCTGGTACAGACCTCCTACACAGTAAATAAATATATATCATGACATATGCAATTTAAATTTTAAAATAAGATTGTACGTAGCATTCAATTAACGATAATGGGGAAGGGAAACAAACAAAAAAATTTTGTAGCCATTGTTCTTCATCAAATGAAGAAGAATGGCTACAAAACATTTACAAAGAAGTTAATCTCGAAGTGTTTCTTGTGTTGTGTGTTATCCATATAAAGAAAATTTGGCGTCCAAAGTTTTTCCTTCAACTTTTAATAAGGTACTAAAATGAATCATAAAATGCGTCATTACAACCTGGCATATTCAGAAAAACTATGATAGGCAAACTGTACACCATGATGAATCCCATTCAAGATGAATGCTTCTTTCTTCGCATGATGTTGGTAAATGTGCCCAGTCCCACATCTTTCCAGCAATTGATAATTGTAAACAGCGTTACATATGCCGCTTTCCGCAGTGCACGTCAAGCTCTGGATTTATTGTAGAACAATCCACACTTGGATGTGCATTAATTACGTGTCAACTCGTCACATTCAAATCAAATTCATGCATTGTTTGCAATCATATTGACCGCCTGCTCTCCTTAATCTCCAACAGAGTTATGGAAGAAATATAAATTGCACATGGCTGAAGATATTTTCCGTCGAAATTCAAATATGAACACAGATTTCATAGCAGAAATCTACAACAACTAAAAGATAGCCCGTCGGAATGACGTGTTTGCATTTTCAAAAGAATGATATAGCACTGCATTCTAAAACGAATTATGACAGAATAAATTTGATCTTATCTGACTAATAGGGTCAGGTGGTGTAAAATAGTTATAAAAATAGCCCAGTTTTCATTGAAACTTAATTTGCAAGAAAATTATTAACTGAATTGGTAAAATAATGATATAGAATATGCAAATTAACTTCACTCACAAAATTTGAAGAACTATTTCACAAAAACATGCAAATTAGTACTAATAATGCTATTTTAAAAGATAGTGTAAAGTAACTTTCGTCTTCTTTCATTGCATTTAAAAAAATCAATAAGCTTCAATTCCTTTAAAAAAAATGTAAGAATGCAATTCCAAATAAATTTATTAGCTGACAGTAAAAAAGAACACACGTTATAAGATTGAAAAATCAAATCTAAACAGTAAACATTCACTTATGATACCACTCCAAAGAATAACATGCAGAATAATACACAATTTCAACAGAAAGTTTATTTGTTTTTATTAATTGTTATAGCTGGCGCCAAAATAATATTTATATAACTTAAATTTTAAAAAGTTTATCTCAGATTAAATCCTCATCTTTTTAAAACATGCATAAAGAAACCTGTAATAAATCTTTTATCACAAAAGTAAATTGCAACTATTAATTGCATTAACAGATTTTTTTTCTCAATTTCTTTTATAAAATTACAAATTTGTTTTTCCTACAAAATACAAAATTTTATTTGCATTGATATATATATATATATATATATATATATATATATGTGTGTGTGTGTGTGTGTGTAGTACACGGCATTATATATTCCTATAATTCATTTTTTCCCAAAGACTTCAGAATTCAAAGAACTTGTCCAAAAGAAATTTTTCTTTTTTATTTTAACTACCGATAGATGGCACCAACAAATACAGAATACAGCTATATTCACTGAACACTATGAAACGTTCTCAGTGGTCAGAAAATAGATAGCCTTAAAAAACAGAGGTAATTTTTCGCGATATTTGTAATGTAATGAATAAATATAAACAAAAGTGAAAAACGTATTTCAAAATATTAATATCCTTTTGCAAAATATTTTAAGAGCATTTAATGAATAGCTGAAAGAGTCATTAATTTGTTTTTGGATTTGTAATTTATGCTTATGAATGGCAACGGTAATTGCTTGTATACATCGGAAGCCTATTGTTGGTAACTGGTTATTTTTAAATTAGATCTTAAAGCGTTATAATTGTATACTTTTTTAAGCTTTTAGAAAAAATTAAAGAAGAATATATGATGCACAACGAATATATAGATTAAATAAGGCAGTCGGCAAATACGCCATCGGAATGCTTAAGCCTAACATGGCCGCGTTTGGCTGATTTTACCGAAATAGTATCAGGAAACGGATGAGTTCACTTCCGGAAGCGTTATACACTTAGTGCTGCTCTATATATAATGCGTTGATAATGATTGGAGATTCGTGCTTAGAAATCGTGAACAAAGTTGTCAATCAATAGGGAATGCCATCACCGAATCGATCTGCAGCTGCTCCGTTCGATGTAGAGTTGCGTCGTGAACAAAATTACAACACGGGTGATCTTTTGTCGTATGTGCAATCAAATATTCCCAAGATAACGCTCGAGCAAAATGGCATTTACGATCAAATAATGCAAACTGTCAATAACGGGATTAGAGAAATCTTCTTAGATTCACCAGGAGGAACTAGTAAAACGTTCCTAATTAGACTGATTCTGGCAGCAATTCGATCCCAAAATGACATAGCCTTAGATCTTGCGTCGTCCGGAATAGCTGCGACATTGCTACCAGGTGGAAGGACTGCTCATTCCGCTTTGAAATTGCCATTGAACATGCAATTCATTAAAACTCTCACGTGCAGCATTTCCAAAGCATCCGGAACGGGAAACGTATTGCAAAACTGCAAATTTATTGTTTGGGATGAATGCACAATGGTGCACAAAAATCGTTCGAGGCTCTTGGTCGATCATTTCAAGATTTGCGTGGCAACATCAGACTATTTGGGAACGCGTTAATATTGCTTGCAGGAGATTTCAGGCAAACATTACCTGTAATTCCTCAATCGACACCAGCGGACGAAATAAATGCTTGTTTTAAATACGCTATTTTGTGGATACAACGTAAAGGCGTTAAAATTAACTAGAAATATGCGTGTCCAGCTGCAAAATGATCAGCGGAGATTTTCTCACATCAATGGACTTTACCCAGGAATGGCAACAGCCACATCTCTGCGGGAATTTACCCTCCGAAAAAGACTGTTTATTGGACAAAGGGGAAGCAGAGTTGAAATGTTCTTCACGCCTATTGGGGTTTTTCTTCTGTTTCCCCGCGGCTGACGTCACATGGGTAAAGTCCATTGCTGGAATTTGGAAACGGTAAGGTGCCGGTTGATCTGACCTCAGGACAAATTTCATTGCCTCATAACTTCTGCAATTTAGTGGCGTTAAAAGAAGAAGTGGTTGAAAAAGTATTTCCCAATATTCAAACCAATTATAAGAATCACGATTGGCTGAATGAACAAGCTATTCTTGCGACCAAGAACAAAGACGTCTACGAATTTAACAGCATAATTCAATATAACATTCAAAGAGAGGCATCCACACACAAGTTCGTCGACAGGTTGTGGAAGCAAGTGAAGCGGTTAAATATACAACAGAATTTTTGAATTCACTCGATCTGCCAGGGATACCACCGCATTTACTGCAATTGAAAATCGGCGTGCCAATTATCAAGTTGCAAAATATCCACCAACCAAAGCTTTGCAACGACACGCGGCTTGCAGTAAAAAAATTAATGAGCAACATCGCAGAAGCAGCAAAACTTGACAGGACCTTTCACCCGGTAATTCTCCGTCAACTTCAACCTCGCGTTTCGAGCTTAACTCTCGGTTGAATGCGAAATCCAATTCTCCGTTTACCCACCTGACGAAATTCGAGGTGGATACTAGCCTGGGGTTGACTTACGCTCGTATTCGCCAACTACTTCGACCCCGAGTTATACCGATAACCTCGGTCGAACGCTCAAACGGTATCCACCTTTAATCCTGATTGGACGTCTCCTTGGTAATGTCCAATCAAATGTTATCGTGAATTTCATTTGAGCGTTCGACCGAGGTTTTCTGGGTCGAGGTAGATGGTGAATACGAGCATAACTCAACCAAGCTCTGGTAGGTAGGTTAGTGAACCGCGCATGCCTAGTAGAAAGATAGATGGCGGTCGTTTTAAATTGTGCGCTGATTCTTCATTTTTTAAAACAAAGCTTTTTGGAATTTACTAATTAAACGAAGCATTAATTATTAAAGATGGTATTATAAAAGAATGTGTCACTTACATTTCCCCCCTTTTTTTTTAGATATTTTTGCTCTATGAATGCAAAATTATACTAATTTGTGTGTCGGAAACGAAGCTTAAATTTTATTGATTTACAAAGTATTTTTTGGTGGCGTCATCTAACGAATCTAAATGTAAATATGTTCTTTCAATACCAATTTTGTAAAAATATATGATTCAAATCTCTTTCTTTCTCTCTCTCTTTTAGGTAGCTTTCTTTACAAAAAAGCTACCTATTGCAGCCGTTCGGAGGAAAGCGATTTCAAAAAATTTTGGTATATTTTCATCGATCATGACCCCCAGACCCCGAAACCACCCTCCGTTCAAAATTGATATATATATATATATATATATATATATATATATATATATATATATCTGACCTATGTCACACTGTAACTCCCGTAATTATGAACTGATTTCGATGTAATTCGGTGTGTACATAGTACATACCAATGTCTCGACCGAGTTCGTTGGCCAGCTTCATCCGCCGTTTTGTTTCAAAATGGCGGCCATTTAAAATTTTTAAAAAATTTTAAAACTTGAAATGTGGTACCAAAAAATTAAAAATGGAAAAATATTTTTTTCTTATGTATTTGACCTTTATACAAAGATTCCGGAGCAGTTTTTGTTTCGTCTATATCTTAAAAAATGGCTGAGTTATAGCATTTTGAATTTCTAGCGTTGCTGACATTTTGAAACGTCCTGAATTTTGTCACGCGATAAAAGGCGTATTTATGAACCGATTTGGATGTAATTCAGTGTGTACATAGTACATACCAATCTCTCGACCGAGTTCGTTGGCCAGCTTCATCCGCCATTTTGTTTCAAAATGGCGGCCATTTAAAATTTTTTTTAAAACTTTAAAATTTGAAATGTGGTACCAAAAAATTGAAAATGGAAAAATATTTTTTCTTATGTATTTGACCTTTATACAAAGATTTCGGAGCAGTTTTTGTTTCGTCTATATCTTAAAAAATGGCTGAGTTATAGCATTTTGAATTTCTAGCGTGGCTGACATTTTGAAACGTCCTGAATTTTGTCACGCGATAAAAGGCGTATTTATGAACCGATTTGGATGTAACTTCGTTTATACATAGTACATACCAATGTCTCGACCGGGTTCTTTGGTCAGCTTCATCCGCCATCTTGTTTAAAAATGGTTGCCATTTAAATTTTTAAGAAAAATTTAAATTTGAAATGTGGTACCAAAAAATTTAAAATTGAAAAAATATTTTCTTCTTATGTGTTTGACCTTGATAAAAAGATTCGGGAGCAGTTTTTGTTTTGTCTATATCTTAAGAAATGGCTGAGTTATAGCATTTTGAATTTCTAGCGTGGCTGACATTTTGAAACGTCCTGATTTTTCTTACGTAATAACAGGCGTATTTATGAACCGACTTGGATGTACCTTGGTGTGTACATAGTACATACAAATATCTCGACCGAGTTCGTTGGCCGGCTTCATCCGCCATCTTGTTTCAAAATGGCGGCCATTTAAAAAAATAAAAAAATAAAAAAATTTAAATGAGATACCAAAAAATTGGAAAGTGAAAAAGATTTTTTTTGTATGTGTTTGACCTTAATACAAAGATTCCGGAACAGTTTTTCTTTCGTCTATATCTAAAAAAAATGGCTGAGTAATAGCATTTTGAATTTCTCTTGTGGCTGACATTTTAAAACGACCTGATTTTTGTCACGCAATAACAGGCGTAATTATGAACCTATTTGGATGTAACTTGGTCTGTACATAGTACATACCAATGTCTCGGCCGAGTTCGTTGGCCAGCTTCATTCGCCATCTTGTTTCAAAATGGTTGCCATTTAAAAAAAAATTAAATTTAAAATTCAAAATGAGGTATTAAACAATTGGAAAATGAAAAAGATTTTTTTATGTGTTTGACCTTCATACAAAGATTCCGGAGCAGTTTTTGTTTCTGAAAATTTGTTCTTTTGTTTATATCTTAAAAAATGGTTGATTTATAGCACTTTGAATTTCTAGCATGGCTAACATTTTGAAACGATCTTGTATTTGTCACGCGATAACACACGTATTCGCCTATTTCGATGTAAGAAGGCATTTGGATAGTATACATCAACACCTCGACCAAGTTCGCTGGCCAGATTCATCAGCCATCTTGTTTCAAAATGGCGACCATTAAATTAAAAAATATATATATATTTAAAGTGAGGTGCAAAAAAATTAGAAATTGAAAAAGGTTTCTTTCTTAAGTATTTGACCTTGAAATAAGGATTCAGGAGCATTTTTCGTTTGTCTTTACCTTAAAAAATTGCTCAGATATAGCAGTTTCAATTTCTATTGTGGGTGACATTTTGAAAAATCTGATTTTTTGCATGCGACAGCACTCCTATATATTAACCGATTCCGATGTGAGTGAGCATGTGCACAGCAATTACTAAGGTCTCGACCAAGTTCACTGCTTAGCCTCATCCACCATGTTGTCTTAAAATGACAGGCACTTTAAGAAATTGCCGAATTTGGCAGCCAAATATATGTTACTTTAAAGAAAAGCAGCTTGGATAAAGCTGACTAATTTCGCGAAATTCTCATTCATTATATTGATAAAAATTAGTATTGAATCTCCTATATTCGGTTTCCACTAAATTGAGCTTCGTGTGTTTGAATGATATAATTTGGCTTTTTTTAAATAAAGATTATGAAAGCTACCTCTTCCTCCCGGCACTGGCCGGAAGGACTTTTTTAATAATAATGACAAAATAGAAAACAAATTTTCTTTCATTAGAGTCCCTCGCTGTACCGTTTCATAGTTGCTTAAAGCATGAATTTTCTACCAAATTGTGTATATGTGATCAATTGTTCATAATAGATAAATAATTATTTTTTATTACATACTTAGTAAGTTTGAAATAATGATTTTTGTTTTAAAGAAACATTTTTTCAGAAGATTTTTTTTAAATTTCGCAGTACATTAAGAACATTAATACATGTTCTCGGCCTTCTTCAAAAGTTATTAAACATGATCTCTAAAAAAATGTGTAATAATCAACGCAGGATTTTCTTTAAAAAAGCCTCTTGTCTTTTTTTTTTTATGCTACCGGCATGCTATTTCATCCAAGATATTTTAATTGAATCTGTAATGAATAACATTTGTTAAATAAAATATATACGCATTAGAAATAATTATATGAAAATATCTTCATATCTAATATTCATTGTAAAAAATAAATAAATAAACCTATTGCATTATTTACTTTTATTCTACTTAATACTACTAGTTTGATCAGATAATTGTTTATTAAACTTACATTAAAGAAAATGATTTTTTAATCAAGTTTTTTTTTTTAATCAATTGTTTTTTAAGAATTTTATTGTTAAGAATTTTATTGAAACTTTTTTCCTGTAAACGAACAAAATCATGAAATCAAAATGGTAATTGCACATTTACTTATAAGAATTTTTTATTTAAAAATTAAACATGATAAGTATGTATTTCCAATTTCAATACTGCCTTTAGTTTCGTTATTGAAAAGAAACAGATTAAGATGGTGTCAAGGAAGGACAGAACTCGCAGAGAGGATTACTAGGTCACGTGATTCCTTTGGCCAATCAACTACGCAGATTTCAACCGAGAGTAATCGCATAACCGGCGGTTAGATTTGTCAACCGAAGGTTTCTCCACTGAGAGTTAAACCGCGAGTTAAAGGTTGGTGGAGAATGGACCGGTTAAAGGTGAAGATGCTCTCATTCCTCACATTCCTATGATCCTCGCATCCCCCCCATTCCAACGGACATGACATTTCAATTTAAGAGATTGCAATTCCCAAATTGATTGGCGTTTGCAATCACCATCAACAAAGCTCAGGGCCAATCTTCAGAATTCCGCGGTTTAGACCTAGACACGGATTGCTTCTCACATGGACAATTATAAGTTGCGTGTTCTAGAAACGGCAAATCATACAATCTCTATATCTTCATAGACAATGGAATGACAAAAAATATTGTATACCCGCAAGCACTGCGAAATTAAACATGTTAGAAAAGTGCGCTTTCTCTTTTTCATGTAACCCTTTCAAGGGCGGTGTCCTTAAAAAAGTACACCTAATTTTAATTCCAAAACTGACAAACGGCACCAAGAATATTTAATTAAAATTTTCCTTTTATAATGTACATGACAACAAGCAAAAATTCGTATTTTCTAATAACTTCGTTTATAAATTCTGGTGTCAGTCCATTATTTCATCAGTTTATAAACAGAATTACACCGCCACAGCAACGCATGGCCAGGTACAGCTAGTAGTATATAAATATATAGAGGAAGTTCGGGTGTTACGATTACCATTTAAATTTTTATTTGCAAGTTAACATAAAAAATTTGAGATACATTAAAAGTTAATAAAGAACAAACTTTGACTACTTCTTAACACATTTTTAATGCATTTAAAGTTGAAAAAAAATGCATATCAGTGTTTAGCTTTTAAAAAAAAGTTACACTTTTTGGGTAATGGTAACCAGTCGGGTAATATGGAATAGGGTTGTAAGGAATATTAAAATTGCAAGAAAAACCACGATTTAAAAGAGCAACCTAAATTATTTAATGGGTAACACCTTAGTGCATCATCTAACCATCAGATTCTTTGAAAAATTGTTTAAATTTTTAGACTCGTTTTGAAACAGTTGTCTAGCTGTTATTACCCGACACACCATCCTGAAAAATATCACTTCTTCACTCGTCAAAAAGTTACCACAGAAACTGACTAACACAGCAATAAATATAACTGTTCAACTTTATACTAAACTTAGTTAACATAACTGACTATGATATTTTTAATTAAAGGAGTTTTATAATATTTACCTTTAAAAATTGTGATTTGTGAATAAGACTTTATTTCACCTTCGTTCCAACATCAAGTATTCAAACAGAACTGAGTACAGCGCCTCATGGGAGTACTAGAAAGTCGTATGGCAGATTTACGCATGCCTGCAACACTGTATGCGCCAAATATTGAAGTGTTCCATATTGTCAGACCATTCCATAATAACTGAACTTCCTCTCTATATATATACAGGGTGTTCCAAAATTCGACCGGCAAATTAAGAGGGGTAATAGAAGGCATCACACTGCAAATAGAAGCGTCTTAAATTCAGACACATATGTGACTGAAAAAGTATTTCAGACACTTAAGTGGCTGAATATGAAATTTCAGACATCACAGATGTCTGAATTTAAGACACATATGTGTCTTACTGGGATTATGGTATGGATGAACTGAAAGAAATGTCTGAATAATGATGAACCGTCTGACATTAAGACACTTGAAAATTCAGACACTTAAGTGTCTGAATGCAATACAATTGTATCATATGTATGATGGCCGTATATACAATTGCATTACAATATATATGCCAGGATAATCAAGAAACGTTTTCGAATGGATGACAGATGTTTAAAATACTTTTCCATGCACTAAATTTTGTATTATTTTATAAAACAATCAACGCGATTAGACCATATTATGTCTGTCAAAATTATAAAAATCCATTTATTAAGTTTTGGAAATAAGTTATTTTTAGTGCAATAGTTAATTAACGAATTGTCTTTCACAAAATATAAAGTTTTCCAAATAATTATATTAAAATAATCTACCAGCTACCATCCCTCTCCCCCCCTTCCACAAACACACAATTTCCTAATAATGTCTTAGGATGGGTTTCGCCGACCAGAAGCAATTTAAAATAGTGCGACCCTACCGTAGTGGGCTATTATAGTGTTTTTAATGGCTTGACGAAGGGAATCGCTGTATAGAAGTAATCCCTGGACTTTTCTAAATGTAAAACAAAAATTTGAAATATAAAAATTGTTTAAAAGTGTGATGACAAAATTTTTATTTAAGAGGCACTTCAGTCAAGTGAAAAGATTCGTTCGCTAATACTAATCCTATGGAAAAAATTTATAAAGATATCTCGGTTGCATTTCGCTCTTTTTAAATGACTTTTTTTTGCATTGGATAGCTGAGTTCGATCTGTTCAAAGGCGGTTTTTTACATTTACGATTTTGATTTTACATTTTTTTTTATGAGGATGCTTTCAGTTTCGAAACCGGTTTCGAAAACGAAAGTGTCCTCATTAAAATTATACGCAATGAAAAACGAAAAAGTAAAGTACGGCCGTTATACAGATCGATCTCAGCTATCCAATAACAAAAAAAAAAAAAAAAGAAATGCAACCAAGATATTTTTATAAATTTCTTCCATTAGCGAACGAATCTTTTCACTTGACTGAAGTAACATCCTACTGCCTTCGCCTGAAAGCATCATAATTGTAATAATCATATCTTATATTATAGTGGGTAACTGTAACGGAATAAACAAAATATTAAAGGAGGATTAATTAAAAAAAATCTGTTTATATTCGTGCACCATTTCACTTCCTGCGATAAAAATCTAATGATTTGAACTCCCTTCTCTGGTAACGTATTTCCAATCCTGTCCAATCCGAGCTCAAAGTTAATGATTACGTCACTAACGGAAAGGGGAAAAAAGTGCTGACAGGGGTGAATTATCTTTTGAGAAGACACATTAAGCCTGTTACCTCGTTAATATTTGAAATGAAGATATTTTCAACGAGTGTGTTTGGAATGGTTTCCTGATTTTTTTAGTTTAAAATATTGTGAAATGCTAATAGAAATATTCTTATTAAAATGCATTGTATGGATTTGGACTATTTGGATTTGGAAACTCATACTCATTATACTACGTTCTTATTACGGCAAGTCTGTCTATTGTATGGCGTGTGTTCAAAATTAGGCATATGGAAAAAGCATTTATATTGTAGTAAGTATAGTATAGTATTTATATTGTAGTTAATTACTATATACTGGAGTACCCTAAAATCAGAGGGCAGAGAAGCATCCCAGTTTACCCAGGTTGCAACCAGCTCTGCTTTATGGTAACAAATTATTCCATTTATAAAAAATGATTCAATGTGGAACATGGCTGCGTATATGGCTTAGAAAGAAAAATGGTCAAAGATGGCTTCATATTTATGCACCCCTCCCCCCCCCCCCCAAAAAAAAGGCTCAAAGATGGCCGCAATTAAGACATTTGAAATGTCTGAAATTCAGACGTATGAAGTGTCTGAAAAATTTAAGACGTTTTAAAATGTCTGAAATTTGAACACTCTTGTTTCAGACACTTAAGTGTCTGAAATTCAGACGCAAGAAGTGTCTGAAAAATTTAAGACATTTTAAAACGTCTGAAAATTGAACACTGCGTTTCAGACACTTAAATGTCTGAATTTCAGACATTTCAGTTTACAGTGCATGAGGATGAAAAATTGTCATAGAACATGGGATCACAAACCATGTATTTAGTCACAAATACAGGGTGTTTCATCCTAACTGAACTTGCGTTGACGGTCATAATTTTGAGAAAAATCAAAACATTACAATGAAAATGCAATGATATGTTATGTACCTTATTTTGTGTCAAATGTTATAACATCACGAAAAGTTCTGAAAAAACAAGGTGCTCAAGCAATCGATGATACCTTATGAACTGGCAATCACAGTACTGAATGTGGAGCGTCAAGTGCATACTGCTGGCCCGCATAGTGGAAACTTCTACCACTTTTTTCGATATTATCATATTTACAACAAAGGTGAGAATGTCTCTTAAAAGTTTTATTATAATATACTTCCGTCTTCTGGAAGTTATTGCCGTCAACACAAATTGAATTAAGGTAGAACACCTTGTATTTTTGATTAGATATGCGGTTTTGCGATCCCATGTTCTATGGTAATTTTTCATCTTCTTGATGCCTTTTAACACCCTTCTTAATTGGTCGAATTTTGGAACATCCAATATATACAGAAGTCAACATTTGAACAGAGGAACTTTTTTATGTCTGGGAGTCAAGATCGGTGAAAATATAGCATTTTTTTTTTAATTGCTTTCCTACGAACGGTTGTAATAGCTTCTTGCGTTTTGTAGTGAAGGCTACCTAAATTTTTTCTCTATTGGGAGTTACCCAAAATAGCAGTACTATGCGTGCATTAAGCATAATAAAGAAATTTTAATTTACATCCTTCTAGAATATGCTTTAATTTTTTAAATACAATTATCATCCCTGATTGGTATTAATGTAAAATGCCTGTCTCAAATCAATATCGTTTGAAAAACAAGTGTATCGAAAATTTAAAGTTAATTAAGTTAAAAATATTTTTTTCTTAGTGATTTATGCAGCAAATGTTCATAGATTCACTGTTTATAGAATTCTGTATGTTATGAAAATAATTTCAATGCTATATTTTCTCTAATGAACTTAAATTCCATTAAAAAATACAGCTCTTTAGAATAACTTACGTTGCACATGTGTATCTTAACTTACCATCTCTTGGTCTTTTTAAATTACTTGTGCAATTGATGTTTCCAACATCAACCAGGTTTTTTGCATTCAGTACGGGTATAACCAGATATGTTGTCAAAAAGTCCCCAAAAGAGCCATCAGCTTCTTGCCTTTTAGACAGAAATTGGATAGAAGCTTTAGGATTCCAATCTTTAGCATTTTCTTCATTATTTGCTAATAAAGCCTGTTTAGTAAATGAAAAATCACATTGTCACATATAGCATATTTATTTCAAGACATGAGGGGAAAAACTCATATTCAAAAGAGCATTTTATTGGAAGAAATTTTTTATTGAAATGTCTCTTAAGTATTCTTAGTAAATTCTTAAGTATTATTAGAAAATTTTAAATTAGTCTCCTAAGTATTCTTAGAAAAATTTAATTTAAAGAACCCCGTAGGATCTTATTTTTCATAATAAGATTTTGAATTTATACTTAATAAATCAGAAAGGGAGAGATAAAATTATATTAATAATAATTTTAGCTATCAATTACTTTCCAATACTTTTAGCTAAATCTTATTTAAATCTTGTACTATACTTATTGAATTAAATTAATGAATTAATAAAAGGAAAATTTTATGGGTAGTCACAGAAAGAACATACCCAGATGCATACACATACCAGCAAGTTTGATTTTTTTCTGATATTAACTTGCCGTGACAAATTTGACTTGATAAATTCGCAGCGAATCTCCCGCAAGGTAGACTATCACCCACTTGCATGAGTAGTTTGTTGTGAAACTGATGCAAGACTGTTCACGAAAGTGACGAAAGCAAAAAATTCCTCTGTTGAGATAATAGACAATCAGCACATGCGCAGAAATTGCAGAAATTGGGTGCTACTCAAAGGCAAGACACACACATCATTGTTACCGTTATGGAATCTCATATTCGTTGATTAGTTAAGTTAAGGAACCCGGAAAAAGTATTTATTACTTTAACTGTTCAAATGTAGTTATGTTTGGTAAAGTAACATTTTATCTATAATCTACAACTTATTTCATATAAAAATTCTTACAAATTAAAACGTTATGTTAATTTATTAAATTATGTTTATGTCTTCGGCCATTTTAAATTTATATTAAAATTTTTAATTTTTAAATGAATTTTTCTGAATATTACTGGATTTTTCTAAAATATCGTTTTAATTGGTATTTATTTATTTATTTTTGCCTTTAACCCCATTCGAGTCTATGATTTTTAACCCTTTCGGGACTGCATCCCTTACACTAATTTTATTCGGTCGGCGCCGCTTTTTTTAAACGCTTTACTTATCAAATACCAAAAAGACTCTAATTTAAAATTACAAATATTATCTTTCTTTGTTAATGGTGATACAAACGATGCATGCACCTTCTGACGGTGCGTATGCATCAATAGACCTGAAGGGTTTTAAACTTATAGTGTGACACGACTAGATTACTACTTTGCAATAAGTTTGCAGTATTTTTGGCAACACAAAGCTAAATTTTCTACTAGCTTGCAAAGAATTTGAAGTTCTTTCTTTCTTTCTAACCGATGACCAGGCCTCTACCTGCCGGGTCTCCCCAGCTGAACGGGTTTGATACCTGGTATCGGGGCGGTGATCGCCTAATCGCCGCGTAGAGGCAATAAATCTGATCTTCAGCCTATCGACTGTGCCTACTGCTTAGATGCGAACTTAGTTTAAACGGTTACTTAGCATTTTGATCTTGTTGCTTTGTACCTGCGCTTTGCTACTCAAGTTGGCCTCGTAATTTAGAACCTTGATCAGGTGACGAGACCTTCACCTGGCAAGGCACCTCCAGAGGTATAATTCACAGGTAACTTGAAAGACTTTGCACCAATGACTGATTTTACATGCACCAGGCGTCATTAGCGTACATGGCGGCCATCGGTTTGGTGGCAGAAAAAACCGATGGTCAGACCCCTAGCTGCCAGATTTCCCGAGCCGAACGAGTATACCTGTCTGGCATCTGGGCTGTTTTCTGCTTGGTCGCCGCATGGCGGCCATCCAGTAGACCAATGCTCCTGCCGACCTCATTGTAGGGCCTGTAATTTGCTTGATTCTCTGTTGTACTGCTTGCTTAACTAATTGACTTTGTTAATTTGGCTCCTGCACATTACACATACATATCCAACTTCGGGAGTAGGGAAATCTGGTTTTTAGATGCCAAATCGGTGGTGGATACTTGTCGTGAAAGGTGATTCATGAACCAATTTAGAGGAAGGAAAAAAGAAAACAATGGGTGCCGCTGAAAGACAAGTATCACCAAAGGAAAATTTGGGCCGAAATGCAAAGCAAGCTTACGATATTGAGGGACGAGACTCCGCCTTTCTACCGCACCCTACCGCGTAAAGATTGGCTCCGTAAGCTGTTCCATAGGAGCGGGTTCGATTGGTTGCAAAGAATTTGCAGTACTTTAGTCATGACAGAACTAAATTTTCTACTTGTTTGCCGTTAATTTGCAATAAATTTGATACAGCAAGAGTTTAACTTACACGGCAAGTTATCTGCAAGTTTAAAGTGTGGTGACTTCGGCGTTTGCGTTATCTTGCTGCAGTCTTGTTATAAACTTTCAGTCTTGTCATGCTGAACTTGCTGCAACTTTGCAGGTTTGCAAAGCAAGAGTGCTGCAAATTTTCAGCAAACTAAAATTGCTATGTGGGTATTATAATAATTATTATTATTTTCAGAATACTATGATGAATGTTTTTAATTCATTGTTAAGAAGAAAAAAGAAATGTAAAATCAATTTCAAGAACGCTCTAGGATGTTATTTTTAGAGGATTAGCCAGTAGAGGGCGCTCGTTTCTATTGTGGAAGGAACCTTAACTTTCTTTATCCCAGAGCGTTGTACGATTTACCGCCGACCGATGTTGTCTACTTACAGTGAACTTCATGATGATGAATTCTATGGAATGGCTGCGCAATCTAAAGACGAAGAATGCGCAGTAGACCAATGAGAGAAAGAAACAAAGTTAGAAAATGAATCGTGCACGTTATCCATGGACGTTTTTCTACGTCCATGACTTTATCTGTACAGCATAACTAGCCTTTTTTTTTTTTTTTTTTTTTTTTTTTTTTTTTTTTGTATACCACAATTTCCGATTAGCTTTACTTAATGCCAGAAATTCCGCGATTAAATAAACTGAAGATTACTATAAAAATAGAAGTACTTCTAAACTGGATGGTTGGCAGCTATAGTATTGCTCTCATTGGCATGAAATTTTGCCCAAATAGCAAATTCCTGAATACTAGGCCTTACGCATTAACTGAAAAAGCGGCGGCAGTCGAAGGCAGATATTGCTCGGCCTTCGTAAGGTCCTTTGAATTCAACTACTATCGTCATTTCAAAATATGCTTCACTTTATTTAACCGTAGAAAAATAAGGCGAATAATGGTACGAATACCGCATATATAGTAAAGTGGGGACAGATGCCGCAGTTTTAGGTAGCTTTCTTTACAAAAACGCTACCTATTGCAGCCGTTCGGAGGAAAGCGATTTCAAAAAATTTTGGTATATTTTCATCGATCATGACCCCCAGACCCCGAAACCACCCTCCGTTCAAAATTGATATATATATATATATATATATATATATATATATCTGACCTATGTCACACTGTAACTCCCGTAATTATGAACCGATTTCGATGTAATTCGGTGTGTACATAGTACATACAAATATCTCGACCGAGTTCGTTGGCCAGCTTCATCCGCCGTTTTGTTTCAAAATGGCGGCCATTTAAAATTTTTAAAAAAATTTAAAACTTGAAATGTGGTACCAAAAAATTAAAAATGGAAAAATATTTTTTTCTTATGTATTTGACCTTTATACAAAGATTCCGGAGCAGTTTTTGTTTCGTCTATATCTTAAAAAATGGCTGAGTTATAGCATTTTGAATTTCTAGCGTGGCTGACATTTTGAAACGTCCTGAATTTTGTCACGCGATAAAAGGCGTATTTATGAACCGATTTGGATGTAATTCGGTGTGTACATAGTACATACCAATCTCTCGACCAAGTTCGTTGTCCAGCTTCATCCGCAATTTTGTTTCAAAATGGCGGTCATTTAAAATTTTTTTAAAAATTTAAAATTTGAAACGTGGTACCAAAAAATTGAAAATGGAAAATTATTTTTTTTTTATGTATTTGATCTTTATACAAAGATTTCGAAGCAGTTTTTGTTTCGTCTATATCTCAAAAAATGGCTGAGTTATAGCATTTTGAATTTCTAGCGTGGCTGACATTTTGAAACGTCCTGAATTTTGTCACGCGATAAAAGGCGTATTTATGAACCGATTTGGATGTAACTTCGTTTATACATAGTACATACCAATGTCTCGACCGGGTTCGTTGGCCAGCTTCACCCGCCATCTTGTTTAAAAATGGCGGCCATTTAAATTTTTAAGAAAAATTTAAATTTGAAATGTGGTACCAAAAATTGAAAATTGAAAAAATATTTTCTTCTTATGTGTTTTACCTTGATAAAAAGATTCGGGAGCAGTTTTCGTTTCGTCTATATCTTAAGAAATGGCTGAGTTATAGCATTTTGAATTTCTAGCGTGGCTGACATTTTGAAACATCCTGATTTTTCTCACGTAATAACAGGCGTATTTATGAACCGACTTGGATGTACCTTGGTGTGTACATAGTACATACAAATATCTCGACCGAGTTCGTTGGCCAGCTTCATCCGCCATCTTGTTTCAAAATGGCGGCCATTTAAAAAAATTAAAAAATAAAAAAATTTAAATGAGATACCAAAAAATTGGAAAATGATAAAGATTTTTTTTGTATGTGTTTGACCTTAATACAAAGATTCCGGAACAGTTTTTCTTTCGTCTATATCTAAAAAAAAATGGCTGAGTAATAGCATTTTGAATTTCTCTTGTGGCTGACATTTTAAAACGACCTGATTTTTGTCACGCGATAACAGGCGTATTTATGAACCTATTTGGATGTAACTTGGTCTGTACATAGTACATACCAATGTCTCGACCGAGTTCGTTGGCCAGCTTCATTCGCCATCTTGTTTCAAAAGGGTTGCCATTTAAAAAAAAATAAATTTAAAATTCAAAATGAGGTATTAAATAATTGGAAAATGAAAAAGATTTTTTTTATGGGTTTGGCCTTGATACAAAGATTCCGGAGCAGTTTTTGTTTCTGAAAATTTGTTCTTTTGTTGATATCTTAAAAAATGGTTGATTTGGCTTTGAATTTCTAGCATGGCTAACATTTTGAAACGATCTTGTATTTGTCACGCGATAACACACGTATTCGCCTATTTCGATGTAAGAAGGCATGTGGATAGTATACATCAACACCTCGACCAAGTTCGCTGGCCAGATTCATCAGCCATCTTGTTTCAAAATGGCGGCCATTAAATTAAAATATATATATATATTTAAAGTGAGGTGCAAAAAAATTAGAAATTGAAAAAGGTTTCTTTCTTAAGTATTTGATCTTGATATAAGGATTCAGGAGCATTTTTTGTTTGTCTTTACCTTAAAAAATGGCTCAGATATAGCAGTTTCAATTTCTATTGTGGGTGACATTTTGAAAAATCTGATTTTTTGCATGCGACAGCACTCCTATATATTAACCGATTCCGATGTGAGTGAGCATATGCACAGCAATTACTAAGGTCTCGACCAAGTTCACTGCTTAGCCTCATCCACCATGTTGTCTTAAAATGACAGGCACTTTAAGAAATTGCCGAATTTGGCAGCCAAATATAAGTTACTTTAAAGAAAAGCAGCTTGGATAAAGCTGACTAATTTCGCGAAATTCTCATTCATTATATTGAAAAAAATTAGTATTGAATCTCCTATATTCGGTTTCCACTAAATTGAGCTTCGTGTGTTTGCATGATATAAGTTGGCTTTTTTTAAATAAGGATTATGAAAGCTACCTCTTCCTCCCGGCACTGGCCGGAAGGACTTTTTCTT
This sequence comes from Maratus speciosus, assembly GCA_963932465.1. Taxonomy (NCBI): domain Eukaryota; kingdom Metazoa; phylum Arthropoda; class Arachnida; order Araneae; family Salticidae; genus Maratus; species Maratus speciosus. Next base: position 251,305,144 of record OZ010795.1, on the reverse strand, counting down.
TTCTTCTTGTAAAATGTACAATAAATCAAAAAACAACAAAGTACCACAAATCATTGATCAAACTCTTTAGAATCTAATTTCTATGTTAAACAAGTTTAAACCCTTTTAATAAAGTAGGCATAATTATTTTCCTGCAGGTCCTTTTTTAACATCTTTTTTTATGCACTGGATAAGATGCTGCATGGAGAAAAATGCTAGGCTGTTTATTTTTTTTGTCAAGCAAATCACATTTTTATTTTCTCACACTACTTAAAACGAAAATAAATAACAGTAAACTTACAAACTTAAATATATCATTAAATTGTGAAAAGTTTAACGAAAATGCAAAAGTGTAATCTTTATAAATAAAACTTAAAACAAAAAGGGAAAATGAAAAGAATATCATTTGAATTTACATGAATGGATAGCATAATTACTGAAAACAATAGACAGCATAATTCCAAAAAAGATATAAATCACTGGTTTACATCCAGGCGAACATTGCAGTTAGTATTAGTTCTATTCTATTTAGGCCCTAGTCTGTTAATTTTCGGCCTTTCTTCTCATTCTTTGATTTTGTATTTCCATTCGCCCACAATCACACCCCACTACCCGTTGCAAAAGTAATGTAAGCGTTTTTCATGCAGTTAATGATTGAACACTGAATCCTGTCCGCTTTAAACTTTGCTCCTTGATAAGACTCCAGCCACTCAACATATGCAGAGTCACCAAATTCCAATCCAGTTCTGCTATCAGAATTCATTGTCCTGATTCTGCCCTTCTCGGAACGGGTTACTTTCTCGTAATGCGCCGACGAAGTGATATTTTCCAATTCTGCCCCTAACGTGTTGGAATTCTTTCCCACTCACCGGGGTTGCTTCGTCGTAATTCATCCCGACTGCTATCTGCAGCCGGAAAGGATTATTTGTGTCGGTTTAAGATGGCGTTTATATGCATCTCTTGTAAATGAGGATAGATAGATTTTTATTATTATTATTATTCAGTTTTGTTAGGTTCATTACTAGAAATAGTTTTACCTTAAATTAAATGTAAATTAATTGTGGGTGAAGCATAGTTTTTCAATTATTTGGCTAATATAGCTTGTATTTTAAAACTTATATAAGAAAAAAAAATCTTTATGCTCAAATATATTTTTGAGATTAAAACTTATTGCACTAATCCAAAAGTACAATTACAAATAATTTTTGTTTAAATAATCCCTTGATTTTGATCTAAACAATAAAAGATATATAATTGTTAATGTAACATAATTATGAGTGAAACTTAATTTTCCAATTATTTGGCTGATATAGCTTGTCTTTTTAAGCTTGTATTCAAAATAATAATAATAATAATAATCCTAAATAATACATTTGAGAAGATTAAAACTTATTGTACTGATTCAAAAATGTAATTACAAATACTTTTTGTATAAATAATTTCTTGATTTTACTCTAAATAATAATAAATATTATATCATTGTAAATGTAAGATAACCACGACTGAAGCATAATTTTTGAATTATATTTGACTGACAGAGCTTGTATTTTAAAGATCGTATTAAAAAAAAAAAAACTTTCATGCTGAAATATATTTTTGTGAAGATTAAAACTTGTTGTAATCCAAAAGTATAATTACAAATAGTTTTTACTTAAATCCGTTTATTTTATCCTAAATAATAATAAAATTAAAATGTAAATGTAAAATAATTATGAGAAAGCATAAGGTTTTAATTAATTGGCCTATAGATTTACCATAGCTTGTATTTTAAAACTTGTATACACAAAAAAAAGCTTGTATTAAAAAAGTTAGTATAATAAAGTGTAATTACATAAAAAAAACCTTCATGGTAAAATATATTTTGAGAAGATTAAAACTTGCTGTATTAATTCAAAAGAGTATTTACAAATAGTTTTCGTTTAAATAATTCCTTGATTTTACTTTAAATAATAATAAAAAATTATGTAATTGTAAAATAATTATGAGTATGCATTATTTTTCAATTATTTGGCTGTTATAGCTTGTATTTTAAAACTTGTAAAAAAAAAAAAAATAGCTTGTATTGAAAAAGTTAGTTTAATAAAGCGTACTCACATAAAAAAAAAGGACTTTATGAAAAATTTATATTTGAGAAGATTAAAACTTACTGTATTAATTCAAAAGAGTAATTACAAATAGTTTTTGTTTAAATAATCCCTTGATTTTAATCTAAATATTAATAAAAATTATGTACCGTATATACTCGCGCATAAGTCGACACCCCCCCCCCCCTCCCAATTCTTAAGCAAAATTTTGAAAAAAATTGAATTTTGGTGTATAAGTCGAACCACATTTCTGGTAGCATGTTGAAAAATGATTTGTAATCGAGAATAGAAAAATTTAATACATTTTCATTAAATTAGTAATTTTTTTACGTTTCTAATCAGATTTTTTTTAATTCAACGTTTTAAACCTGTATAATTATGTATAACCGAAGAAGCTTAAACTATTTTGAAACCTATTCACATCCATTCAATGATACTTAAAAAGATAAAATTCTTTCAAAAATCCGTTCAGGCATTATTTACAAAGGTAAACAACTTCTTAGACTGCTAAAATATAGTACTTCTTTGTATTGTAGGACTTTTAAGAAAGATATCTAGAAGCATTCTTAAGTTGGACTCTTTTTACTTTCTTCTATCTTTACAAGAAGAAAGTATTGGATTCATGAAAATTTTCGAATTCCGGTTTTTGACGGATTTACATGTTTTAGGGGTCAGAGATTCCAAAAAACATGTTTTTACAAAATGTCTGTCTGTGACTCTGTGAGTCTGTCTGTCTGTCTGTGTGTATGTGACACAAATTTTGTGGCCGCTCTATCTCAAGAACTAATGCACGGAATTTAATAAAAAATTATATTCAGTTAGTCCCTAATACAAATTGATGCTGATTAGTTTTTGGTATAAATCGCTCAACAGGTGGCGCTGCTATGCTGCATTTTTCACGATTTTCGCAATAGGTCTATCTCAAGAACTAATACACGGATTTTGATCAAACTTCAGATTTAGTTAGTCCTTGATATGAATTGATGCTGATTACGTTTTGGTGTAAATCGCCCAACAGGTGGCGCTGTTATGATGAATTTTGCAGGATTTACACGATTTCCCCAATAGCTCATCTTAAGAACTAATGCACGGATTTTCAGCAAACTTCAGATTCAGTTAGTCCTTGATATGACTTGCTACTGATTATGTGTTGATGTAAATCGCCCAATAGGTGGCGCTTCTGTGCTGCCTTTTTCACGATTGCCTCAATAGCTCTATCTATAGAACTAATGGACGAATTTTCATCTAACTTCAGATTTAGTTGTATGTTGACACAAGTTGCTGTTAATTAGGTTTTGGTGTTAATCACCCAATAAGTGGCGCTGCTATGCAGGAATTTTCGCGATTTTCGCTATAGCTCTATCTCAAAAACTAATGCACGGATTTTCTCCAAACTTCAGATTCAGTCAGACGTTGACATAAATTGTTGCTGATTAGGATTTGGTATAAATCACCCAATAGGTGGCGCTGCTAGACAGCCTTTTGCTGGATTTAACCGATTTCAGCGATAGTCATATCTCAAGAACTAATGCACGGAATTTCATATCTTTAGAATCCTCATGAGATGCATAGATTGCCATTTGATTTTGGCAATGTGATAGCAAATTTTGAAGTATTAACATGTATGAGATAGAAGAAAGTTTTGGGATTGGTACATCCGACTAGTTAAAAAGGGGATTAAAATGCTGAAAGGAATATATTGAAGAGTTTTTTGTCCCAAGAGAAAATGGGTGCAAAACAATTACAGGGACATTGAGCTTTGTTTGTCAGTCACTTGGAAATGACCATTGTCCGATTTTATCTCTCATGTAATTACTTAAACTGAAAAAAAACAATCGCAGTAGTCTATTTTTTTTTTTTTTTTTTTTTTTTACTTTCTCGTGTATAAGTTGATTCCCCATTTTCAACTCCCAAATTTTGTCTAAAATTCTTCGACTCATACACGAGTATATACGGTAATTGTGAATGTAAAATAATTATTATGCGTGAAACATAATTTTTCAATTATTTGGCTGATATAGCTTATATTTTAAAGCTTATATTAAAAAAAAAACCTTCATTTTAATAATTTTTTAGAAGATTAAAAATTGCACTAATTTAAAAGTGTAATTGCAAATAGTTTTTGTTTAAATAATCCCTTAATTTTACCCTAAGTAATATTAAAAATTATATAATTGTATCTTAAAACTTCGTAAAGATTATTTATAACTCACCACCTATTAAAACGTTACACACTGTTTATAGCGATATTATATAATTCACTTTATATTAATCTATAAAAAATCAATATATAATCATAGTGCCAGTTAAAGGTCTTTTTTTAAAGGGGTCGCACGAAACTCGAACACACATGTTCGAGTTTCAGATAAATAAGCAGACCACATGTGTCCTTGGAAGCGATTCACAGTGGGGCAAAATCCCGAAAAGCTGGCCAAAACATGAAAACGTTATATAAATACCACGAAATTTCGTACACAGGTGTTTCTCAGGATGCTTATCGCGATTCTAAAATTAAAATTCCAAAAAAACAAAATGGCGGATCCAATATGGCGGACTTACAATTTAAAATGCTTTGAAAGTTATTCAATTTCTAAGAAATTTCGTATATATGTACTTTTAAGGATGCTAAGTACAATTCAAAAATTAAATTTTAATAAATGGCGAATAAAAAATAAAAACAATTAGATTTAAATAAAATATTTCGAGTTTCGAAATTAAAAATATTCGCGGCTAAACGTTACAATGTATTTTCAAGGACCAAGATATTTTTAACCAAAATTAAACAATGAATATTTATTTATGAAACAGAATTAAGTACATTAATGAAAAATAAAATAGTACAAGGTTTAATTTCTGTATATTATTAAAATAAAACGAAAGGATATTCTGAAATTCATCGTCTGAATCATCTGTAGTATACTAAGTAGACTCTTCAGAAGGGGGGTCGAAATATTTTACAGAAGTTCCTGTGCCTCTAGGGGCAAGGATATGAATTTCTTGAATGGTAATTTACGTAAGCTTGAAATGAAGGGATCTCATAACATTAAAAGCCGCAAAAAAATCTTTAATTGTTTACGTCCTACTGTATTTTAGGGAGAAATCTCGATACCTTTTGATAAATTTGTTGCACGATTCTTGAGCGTCTCCCGACATTTGCCCAACAGGCAATAATGAGGAAGCTATTATTTCTGTGCCACTGAAGTTAGCATATAGGACTAGGAATACAATTCGACGAATTTGCAAGCTGTTTGTGAACTATAATCCACGAAACTGGTCAAATGAGTGTTAAGAAATTACTTGTAATATGACGTGGAATCGTTTGATCAAATCTTTGTCACTCTCCTTATGAAAGCAGAAATAGTTGGGTTTTCAAAGAATCGACGAGCTGTATTGTTATCATTTGTGCTTCCAAATCCGAAGTTTGATTTATCGACGAGTAGTCCTAATTGTAAATGAAATCTCTTTTGTAAATTTTGTTTTGCAATTTTAATTTTTTTCTTCTCGTCAGGAGTGCACACTTGCCATTCCTTTATATCCCGTTTGTATGCCAAATGCAAGCTACACTCAAAACATCTTATACAGGCATGTAACGTGGACATCCCGAATTGTAAAGGATTTTTCTTCACTTTTAGTTTGAAAATGTCATCAAGATTATTAAACTGTTTTGAAGTTGCCTGATATAGGTATCAACGTTGAGTTGACAAATTGCTAGTAATAGCATTAAAAATTTACAATCAATCATCGTTAAAGCTAGTTTGTAATTAACGCCTACTTATTTTCTATCAATGATTGTTTTAAAAAGAATAAGTTTACTCTCCTGATCTGTAATATAATCCATTTCACAGACAGTAACTTCCATATTTTCGTGCAAAAAATGGATTCTGATGGGCCTAAAAAATCCAGGAGATGAAGATCTCGAATTTTTCCAGATAACGATATCTGAATTATTCGCAACACTTACGAGTTCTAGTGGCACTAGAGAAGTGAAAAAGTTATTTGAACCTAATTTCTACCATTACCATCATCAACACTGAACTTTTGTTTAAAAGTACTTTGACCAGATGTACTATCACATCCCCACTTGCAAATCGAATTCAGATTGCTAATGTTCTCCGAAGTCAGATTCTTAATAACTTCGGTTTGCACTCATAAAATACGTTCAGTAGTATGATCTAGCAAAGATTGCAATTGACAAGATAATTCTTCTAATTACGATAGAATACACAAAATTATTAGTTATAAAGATAATAAAATGTATTTCTGTCGGATCTATGATGGAGAATAATTTTCATTTTTTTCTACTAATTTTGCTTATCAAATTCATTTATACTTATGATTACAATATTTATTAGTAACATAATACATAATAATCTATCACAAAGCTGAATAATCTAAAAATTTCAAAAATGTTTGCCAGCTAAATTACCGTGGAAAGTTTATATTTCAGAATTTTTGAAGCGATTAAAAATTTGACATTTTTACTTGTGGTTGCAAAAATATGCACGAAATGCAGAATGGCAATTTATGGCAGCTGGTTTTTCATGATGCATTAGATAATAGTTCAGGCTATTATTTCCATTAAATTTCGTGGCGGAACACCGTGGAACTCTTAAACTTTTTGATGTTTGAAAGCAAAAAAAATAATTTTTTTTGAAATTTTTTTTATTAAAAATAAACATGACATTCTTAATTTTTATGTTCTTAATATAATTTTTGTAACATGAGCAAAAAAAGTACACACTATCATCGTGTGAATTCATTTTAGAGCATTAAAATCAGATGATATGGAAAAATGTAGCGCGTGTTTAGAAGAACCATTGTTTTGGTCTTTGTGTTCGCCTCAGATGATAATCCTCCAAGCGTCACCTTTGAAATGATACAGGTTGCCAAAGAAAAATGAAAACTTTTTTATAAATACAGATTCTGACCCTTTAAACATTATTCTAGCCATCTGTACAGTCAAAATTTCCTAAATAATAACTTTATTTTTCGACTTTTGGCCAGCTTTTTGGGATTTTACCCCACTGTGCGATTGGTCGAAATTCTACAGAGGGTCTAGTCGAAACTCGTTAACCTTGAAATTGAGAGGTCGAACGCTGCTCCCCTATTCCGTTTGGGGCAGAATTGGAAATTGTTCAACATCGGTATGGATTACGTGAACGGATGGTTTCCTACTCGGTTTGTTTCGAGAAGGGCAGAATCAGGACACATAAGAGGAATAATTCACCCATTGTCGGAAGATGACTCATATTTTAGTTTTTTCCTCAAGTAAGGCGTTTTCAAGTTGATCTTTCCCTTCCTTTTTTTACACATTTTACTTCCGCCAAGTTGTCGTTCTTTGAAGCTTTCTAGTTTCTTTTGTTTTTCATTTCCTTCTTCTTTTTTATTGTTTATAAACTCTGTGTTTGTAATATTTGCATCCTTTTATTTTTTCTTACTTGGCTGTATAGGTCTTTTGACCACCGGGGTAGGAGATATTTTGTTTAACAGTTTAGATTATGAGAATTGTAAACGGCCTTATTCACACATGGTGAACCAACATTATTGCTGAGAATATTTTGATAAGTAGAAGAATGCGCTAATATACATTCATTTAAATGTAAGTTCTACTTAAATCGCAGTGATGAATTTATTGAACCGAAAAACCAAATTATATTTTGCGGCATCTGTCCCTCAACCTTGTTGAGGCATCTGTCCTATAGTGGCGGATAAGATGCCACGCCACCATTTTGTGTCATGTGAGCAATGCGACAGAAAGGCAAGCCCATGTCTGTATTTTACAAGGATCTAGTCTATAGTTGCAATCGATTTTGGGATGATATCGCTATTTATTTTTCTTAAAATATGTAATAAAACTTCATTAGAATGATTTTAGCAACTTACCACGCAGGTTTGAGCCATAAAAATGGGCATAAATATGTAAATACTGACATTTAAGCGGTGGAAACGTATACAACACATCACACAGCACAGAGGAACACTACGAACTTCTAAAATTGGACTAGGGAACGCTAGTGTTGCCTACACAATCTCTGCGGCATCTGTCCCACCGCGGCGTCTGTCCCCACTTTACTATAATAATACTCAAATTCAAGGGCCTCATATATGAACATTAAGAAAAATCCTCCTTCCACAACCGCTATTTTTTGAGTCAGCGTTGCAACGATATACTCGTATGTTGAAATTAGTACGCATTTATATTAGATAACATATACCTTTAATGAGAAGTCAACACACAACAACTACGTTTTACATTTTTCAGACTGCTGCACGACGAGGTTGCTACACCCAGTGACATTTTTTTTTTCGGTTTTCATGAGCGCTCATACGTTCGTAACTGATTGTGGCGTTAACGAATTTCGTTCGTTTGTGATTGCGACTTTTGCGAATTTAGTGCATTTTCGAGACTGCTACACGACGAGGGCTGTATCCAGTGTTGTTTTTTATGGTTTTCATGGGCGCTATGCGCTCATACGTTCGTAACTGATAACGGTGTTAAGGAATTTCGTTCGTTCGTGATCGCGGATTTCGCGAATTTAGGGCATTTTTGAGACTGCTGCACGGTGAGGTTGCTGCATCCAGTGATGTTTTTTTTCGGTCTTCATGAGCGCTATGCGCTCATACGTTCGTTATTGGTTGCTGCGTTAACGAATTTCGTTCGTTCGTGATCGCGACTCTCCTGAATTACTGCGTTTTTGAGACTGCTGCACGACGAGGTTTCTGCAACCAGTGATTTGTTTTAGTTTTTATTAAAGCCATGGGCTCATACGCTCATCACAATAAAAAACAAGATTTTTTTTTTTATAAAATCGCATAATTATATCAAAACGACTGTCTATATTATAAAGGACAAGACAAACATATCTGTGCGTAACGCATACGTCATTCTGCGAATGGCAACACTTTCGAATTTGAAATGAATTTACGTTTTGCAATTTTCGCTACTGAAAATTTTTAAACTTCTACACATAGCACATTTTCAGTTTTTATACGGTCGTATTAGGAAAAAAATGTCCTTTTAAATGCAATTTGTTTGAAAGCTGTATCTCTATTTATTTTTCAGATATTAATTTTTTTTATAGTTTGTAGTACAATTTTGTAAATCTGGCAACAGAAGTACTCCATTTTTATTAAAAGTAAAGGGAAAATAGTAGATTATTATACTTTTCTGTTGCCATTTCCTCATAAAAATTGGAATTAAAATACATGTTATGTCAAAAATACCGTCTGAATACGGTGAATTTTGGTTTTATTTCGTTTCTACTCATTAATTAAATGTTTCTTAGTTTATAGCAAAAATATTTTACAAACGATATAACACTTTCTCTTTACGAAAACGTATTTTAAATAACTGTGTGTCTTTTCTTCACATTACTTATTTCGTATCAGAAAGCTGAAAGAATGTAATTTTATTTATCCGTGTGTAATAATATTTTCCGAATTTTGAAAAAATGATTTCTGATAATGATTTCTAATAAAACACGGAACTATTATAAACAAAAACAAGTGGAGGCATATGTAACATTACATACCCGATTTTTTTTCCGAGCTTGCTTTTTGTTGCGTTTGTGTATTATTCTGCGATAATGACGTCATTTGAATACTTTTCTATAGATGTAGGACTCAGTACAAAATTTAAGAATTCTAGAAGCTCTATATAGATGTTGTTGAAGATTCGATCATAAAAGTGGAATGATTTAGCGGATGCAAAAGACGCCATTTTATAAAAAATCGTGTTTTTTAATTCTTAAAACTGAAATGTTTTGTAGAAGTACGTCATTTCACCCCAGCTGCTTTGAAATTCTTCACAGGTGAAAAAACTTCTAAAAATAACGTAGTCAAAATCACAGACTGATAAAGCGCAATGTTTTACAAAAAAAATTACAGTGTCTTTATAGAAGAGCAGTGATATACAATGTGCATGCTCAGGTTAGAAGCCTTTGTTAAAAAAATAGTGACACATAGTAAAGAACTTGATGATTATCGCCTGGATGAATTCGCTTCGTCGAATTATACCAGCAAACAATGAGAATCTTGGCAATAATTTGAGGTTTAAACTAATATCAGGTTCCCTATGTTTTTGTTCAAAATTCTCTTGACTAAGAAAATTTTACTGCTATTTTTTAAGACACTAGGGGGCTCTGCCCCCTACGAGCTACGCTCGTCAACCCCCGTTCAAACACCGCAGACTCTAAAAGTACGCTAATTTGATCGGCTTTAAAAAGATTTCGGAAGATTGAATTATAATTTAAAAAACAGTGGCGATCTCCCTATAAACGGATTTCTATTCATTTCTCTTTGATTGGGGAATTTTAAGGCCAAATCCGCTGCGGTACTACTTGATAATCCCGTCGACCAATTTCGCCAAATTATATAAATCGCCAAACCACTCGCCAAATTATACAAATTGACATAATTTTTATTTTAAATAACGAAAGAACAAATAAATTAGTGCAACATTAATAAAGATACAAATAAAACGTCGAAATAAAAATAACTTGATGACGTAGGCACGTGTAACTTGCTTAAAGTCAAGAAATATTATTTGCGCTTTCCTAACAAAAATAGTTGAAAAGTATCTTCTCAAAATATCAAATAAATCTCTAGTGCAATTTCTAAATTTAAACCGTTTTGCAATATTATTTTGTGTTCATTTTATGTAATAACTGTAATGTGACGTAAATATGACGTAATTTCTCCTATTTAAGACTTCTAACGCATGTTAATAAATTTATTATTTTACAAATTCCTTTCTCTCTTAAAATTCACGTGTAATTATAGTTTTTATGAAGTAATTTTTAATAAGTTCCTGCTTTTTGTACATAATTATTTAATTCTAATTCCAAATGTTTTTTTTTCTGTTTATAACAGTCACGTGTAAATAAATATTTAATTTATTTACACGTATAAATATTTTTTTTTTGAAGCAAACATTATTGTTTCCGCTGTTTATACAGTTGGCAACAGTTTAAATTAATATCACTTTCTAAAATCTGTAAAAAATATCTCTAGAAATGCTGAAAATTTGAATTTAAAATAGAAATAAAACCTCAAAAAATTAGTCAAATTAAAAAAAGAAATACAGTCTGCACTCCGGCAAATTCTAACGCATACAATGATCTAAGAATGATTACACTGCCATGTATAGTTTTTGCTGCTATAAAACTTTTTTAATGGAACGATTTTGCCCAACTTTAGCATTAAATATCTCTTAAAATAATTCTTCGATTTGAAAACTGTCTGCATCAGCGTGTTTATCAAACATTTCTCTATAATACCACCGATTTTCATATTTTTGTATGCAATATTTTTCTTAATATTAACGAAGAAAGACCCCCGGTCACAAAAAATTCAAAACCGGCGGCGGCGGCGGCGGCGGTGACAGCGGTAGTTACTTTTTTTTAGAATAGAGAGATTCTACTATAATTTTATTAAAATAGGATCATTCCACACAAAATGAGCAAAATTTAAAAAAAGTCGTGGTAACCAATTTTAATAAAATTTGATACACAGATTCAATTCATATTCAAATAGAGCATTGCAAAATATTTCGACAAAAAAATAAAAAAATTTGGAAGTTCTGGACATTTAAAAAACTTGTGACATAGAATGGCATGCGTACAATAGTTCAAAGGTGCAAGTTTGAAGTTCCGTATCTTGAAAACTATTTAACATAAATTAAATCTTTTTATAATATTGTAATCTCTAAAAAATTATCTTTATATTTATTTAGTAAGAATAATTTGGTAACGTCATGATTAATTTTAAATTTGTTGTAAAAATTGAAAATTTGGCAATTTTGAGAAAATTATAAACGTTATAAAAATTAAAGGAATTCAAAAACATCTGTGAAATTGATGCCTGATGTAGTGTTACATATTAAGATCGAATTGCTAAAGTTTTTAAGTTGCCATGTATTTCCTTCACCTTTAAAAAAATTTAGAAACTTTTAAAAAAAATGACAAAATCGTAATTATTCCTCTTATTGATAGGTAAAAAAAATAATGAAGGAAAGGTCAAACATTCTAGTTATTGCACAGACATAAAGATCAATAAGTCCATGATATGCTAAAAAAAATGCAAGTTTGCCTTTTGATTCCTAACGTCACAAAATTCGGTTAAAAAAGTAATATTTGTTGCATTCCAAGAGCTTTCTTCTTTGAATACGTGCGCTTTTTTTTACAATATTGCACGATTTCAAAGGGAAAATAGATGCAGTGCTGCCATCTATGGATTTAGAGGATAAATATATAATTTTTTTTCAACGTAATATATATATATTTTTTTAGTTTAGTTTAAAATAAATATATTAATAGCCAAAAATAAACTGAAAGCAGGAATAAAAGTTTGTATATTTAAAATATACACTTTTATCTATAATATGAAATAATTTAAAAGTTTGTATAAAGCTTTCCTTCACTTAAAAAGAAGTGATAGAAATATTGTATTTTACCCTCAACATTTTTTACCACCATTTATTTTTTTTTCTCATTAAGGAATAAAAAGGCAAGAATGAAACTTTTGATATTTAAAATATATACTTTTAGCTATAACGCCAAAAAAAGTTAAATTGTCAAAGCTGTCCTTCATGCTTAAATAAGCAATAGAAATATTTTTACCTCAAAATTTTTGAAAAATATTTTTTTCTCATTACGGAATAAAAATACCATTACTAACTTACGCCAGACTGTTATTTATTATTCATTCCTAATTATAAATAATTTTTAATGTAGTCTTTCCATTCCTAAGGCAAAATTGAATCCATAATCAAAATTGAAATTTTAAGCATGTAGACAATATCTGGATTTCGCATTCACTTTTAATGTAAATTTTAACACTTAAATAAACAATCTTGAAAGCTATTATTTTACATATACTCATAAATAGATATGATCTACTTATATAAGGATTTTCATTAAAATCTGTGGCATGTCTGCAACAGCTGATTTGCTCATTTTGCATGGAATGACCCAATAATAAAATTTGCTTAATTTATTTTGTTTTATAATTTTATATAATCTATATATTTAAAACACAAGGCTGTTTTTTTAATCATCTGCCCTGAGCTTTCTACTGAACAAATTTTACTAATATATTTTTTTTAATTTGAAGCTGTTCATTTGTATATGTGTCCGGACTAGCCTTTTTTCTAATATCCATACTTTAATATTTCAATTTAAAAAATATGTTATGTAATTTCTTGAAAATGATCGTAATTAGATAGCTTTCATTATTGCAGAGTTGAGAGAATAATGAGGTTTATTCATGCAATTTTTTGATTAAAAAAAATATTTTTTTTCTTTCTTTCTATGATTTAAATTTCGTTGTATAGGGTTAAGTGGCGCAAAATCCCATTAGGGACATATTGCACCAAAATATTTTGAATGAAAAATGGACGTACTGATTTTGAACACACGCATTTTTCCTTATAAAGTTACCATATTTTTTCCTTCTGCATGAGTGCTGATACTAAATTTGAGACACTAGGCAAAAGGTGTGGTATTAGGACATTAACTGTAACCGAAATTAACCTAGAACAAGAGCTCATATTGAAACTTATGTTTATGTGATGTTGTGTCGTACTTGTATCTGTAACCTAAATAGAATAAGTTATGTGTGAATAAATCTATGCAAGTAATTCCGCTGTATACATCCATTGGAGCCTTCGACGGTTCGCTACATTATTAACATATCTTCATAACAACGCATGGTGGCAGTCGGTTAAACGATGTTTACAACAGTTGAATACTGAAAACGGATTCATATCTTAAGGTAAGAAGTTTCCTTTTCTTGCATAATTATACGACACATATGTATTCATTTATTAAGAATTAAAATGTCTAAAGATATAGAGTATAGAAATTCATATCAGGCTACACCGCCAGAATCATTTACTTTTTCATCACCGGCACTTTGGTTAAAATGGAAGCAACGTTTCGAAAGGTATCGATTCGCTTCGGGTTTAAAAAATCAAACAGAGGTAGAACAGGTAAATTCTCTTATTTATCTCATGGGAGATAAAGCAGAAGATATTTTTGCTTCTTTTAACTTGTCGGAAGATGACCAGCAGAAATACAACATTGTTCTGAAACATTTTGATGATCATTTTATAGTAAAGAAAAACACAATTTTCGAGCGGGCGCAGTTTAATCAACGCATTCAAAACGAAGGGGAATCTGTTAATGATTTTATAACTTCACTTTATTCACTAGCTGAGCATTGTGATTACGGAGTTCTTCATGATGAACTGATACGCGATAGAATAGTTGTCGGTATTAGAGATCAATCATTAAGTGAGAAATTACAATTGGATCCAGACCTTTCTTTGAGCAAAGCTATAGAAAAAGTTCGGTTATCGGAATCAATTAAAAAGCAACAAGAGATTCTTACTTCTAGTAATGCTTCTGTCCATAGAGTTTTTAGTGTAAACAAAACAAAGGTGAATTTTAAGAGAGGGGTATCCAGTCAAAATCCACGGTTTAAAGAAACTGATAAAAGGAATAATGGGAAAAAATAGTATCCAAAACCTTTTGATCTTTGCAAATGGTGCGGTAAATCTACACATAACAGAAAAATATGTCCAGCAAAAGATGCTAAATGTCTGAAATGCTCCAAATTAGGGCACTATGCACGAGTTTGTAGGAAAAATGAAAGTAAATCTGAAATTTCATTCTTAGGAACAATTAGGGAAACACGCTCTAATAATAGTAATGATTTGTTATGGTCAGTACCTATTCAAATAAAAGGTAAAACCATTCGCTTCAAAATAGATAGCGGAGCAGATCACACTGTTATTCCTGCTACTTCATCGATTTTAAAGGATTCGAAAATCTTAAAACCAGACAAAAAGCTTTGCGGCCCGGATGGGAAAATACTAAAACACACAGGAAAACTTATTGAGGAGATCCAATACAAGGAAAAGAAAATAACCGAAGAAATCCATGTAATTGAAGGACTGCAGAGCTACTTATTGGGAAAACCTGCGATACTAGCTTTTGGATTGGGACCAAATATTTCAGAAATCACAATAAGTCCTAAGCAAAATTTTCCTGAACTGTTCACAGGCCTGGGGCTACTGAAAGGTTGTTATACGATTAAGCTTAAGTCGAATTCTGTCCCGTTTGCTATTTCAGCTCTAAGAAGGATACCAATTCC
Source organism: Maratus speciosus (assembly GCA_963932465.1). Classification (NCBI taxonomy): domain Eukaryota; kingdom Metazoa; phylum Arthropoda; class Arachnida; order Araneae; family Salticidae; genus Maratus; species Maratus speciosus. The sequence continues at coordinate 251,289,926 of OZ010795.1, read as the reverse complement.
ACTGCTGAAGAAAACTGAAATGGAAATCAAGAAAATGATTGTACAAAAAGTTATTGTTCCTGTAATCAAACCGACAGAATGGTGTTCACCGGTCGTTATCGTTCCTAAAAGTGATGGTACTGTTCGCTTATGTGTCGACTTAGTCCAGTTAAACAAATCTGTGGAAAGAGAATTTCATCCATTGCCTTCAGTGGAATATTCATTGAATCTACTGACAGGTGCTAAAATTTTTTCAAAGTTGGATGCTAATTCAGGTTTTTTGGCAAATTCCACTTGATGAATCTTCGTCATATCTCACGACTTTCATCACTCCTTTTGGAAGATACAGATTCTTAAGATTACCTTTTGGAATCTCATCTGCACCAGAACATTTCCAACGTAGAATGTCACAGCTGCTAGAAAATATCCCAGGTACTATTTGTCACATGGACGAAATCTTAGTGTGGGGAAGCGATCAGAGTGAACATGACCAAAGACTGAGGATTATTCTGAACAAGCTTAAAGAAGCTGGTATTGCTCTAAATGACAAGAAATGTAAGTTTTCAGTCAAGAGAATCAAATTCTTGGGACATATTATTGATGACAAAGGCATCCATCCTGATGAAGATAAAATTAGAGCAGTGAAAGAATTTCCACCACCAAAGAACAAAAAGGAATTAAAGCAAATGCTAGGCATGTCAAATTTCCTCGCTAGATTTGTTCCAAATTTTGCAGAAATGTTTTCACCGTTAACATCTTTGTTAAGTCAAAAGAATGTGTTTGTCTGGGATGAACCTCAAAAACAAGCATTTCAAAATTGGAAGAATGTCCTGACATCTCAACCTGTTTTAAAGGTTTATAATCCACAAAAAACTTCAATTGTCACAACAGACGCTTCTTCTTATGGAATAGGAGCCACCTTGAGGCAAGAACAAGAAAATGGAGAAATTTCTGTCGTGGCATATGCATCCAGAACACTCACACTTACTGAAAAGAGATATGCTCAAATAGAAAAAGAGGCACTTGCTCTAGCTTGGAGTTGTGAGAAATTTCGAGATTACCTAACTGGAACTAACTTTAGGTTAGAAACCGATCATAAACCTCTAATTCCAATCTTCTCAAAGAAAAACCTTGAAGATTTATCTCCACGGTTGCAAAGGTTGCAGATGAGGATGATGCGATATTCTTATTCTATATTCCACATACCAGGAAAGAAACTTTATGCAGCTGATGCCTTGTCAAGACAACCTCAAGAAACTAGAGAAAATGTTGAAGAATTGGAGGAAGAAATTGATGCTTATATTCGTATGGTAATTTCCTTATTACCCGCTTCATGCAACAGGTTAGAAGAATTACGACAATCCCAAAAGTCTGATGCAACATGCAAAGAACTAGAAAATTTAATTTTGAATGGTTGGCCATCAAGGAAAAATTTAAAACCAAGTTGTCTACCTTACTGGAATCATCGATATGAAATATCGATCCAAGATGGACTCATAATGAAGGGCTGTCGAATCACCATTCCTGCCTGTCAGCGAAAAAAGGTTCTGCAACAAATTCATGAAGGACATTTGGGAATTACGAAATGTCGTGAAAGAGCAAGATCATCTGTCTATTGGCCTGGAATAAATAGAGAAATTGAAGAAATGATAAAGAATTGCACATCATGTATCAAGGAGACCACTTATCGTCATCAACCACTTATCCCTACCGAATTTCCTGAACGACCATGGGAAACTGTGGGCATGGATCTTTTTAAGCTTTATGGATTTTGGTACTTAATCGTGACCGATTACTTCTCAAGATATCCAGAAATTGCCAAGCTGGAAAGATTAACTTCTGAGGAAGTAATTCTACACTGCAAATCAATCTTTGCCAGACATGGGATTCCTAATGTCGTCAGATCTGATAATGGTCCACAATTTGAGCCAATTAACTCATCTGAATTTTCAAAATTCTCAAAGCTTTATGGATTTCGTCATATCACATCAAGTCCTAGGTATCCTCAAAGTAATGGTTTCATTGAATCTGCAGTAAAAACCATCAAGATGCGACTTAAAAAAGCTGAAGACCCTTACGTTTCTTTAATGGCATATAGAGCATCACCATTAGAGAATGGCCTCAGTCCGGCGGAGCTTCCCATGAATCGTCGTATTAAGACAACACTGCCAATTGCAAGATCTCAATTAGAGCCAAAAATTGAAAACAGGGCTGAACTTCAAAGGAAGGAAGAGAAGAGAATAGAACGGCAAAGAGAAAACTATAACAAAAGTCACGGAGTACGAGACCTTAGTAATCTTGATGTTGGAGATGGAGTGTGGATCACAGACAAGCGAGCTACTGGTACGGTTCAGCAGAGATTAGATTATCCACGTTCGTACATAGTCAAATCTGGAAAAAGGGTATGTCGTCGAAACAGAATGCATCTTGTTCCATCAACTAATTTCCAGCCGGAAACTGATGATGTGGATGATCTTCAACCAGACGTTTCCAGTAATGAGTTTCCAATACCACAGAAAGTTCCTAGTCCAACGAAACAAAGCTCTCAGAATCTTTATCCATCCTGTAACAATGATAAACGTAACTCTATGTCTCCACGAAAGCATCAAGATCAGTATATCACCAGAAGTGGAAGAGTTGTTCGCCCTCCGCAGAAATTGAATCTTTGAAGAAAGGGAGATGTGGTATTAGGATATTAACTGTAACCGAAATTAACCTAGAACAAGAGCTCATATTGAAACTTATGTTTATGTGATGTAGTGTCGTACTTGTATCTGTAACCTAAATAGAATAAGTTATGTGTGAATAAATCTATGCAAGTAATTCCGCTGTATACATCCATTGGAGCCTTCGACGGTTCGCTACATTATTAACATATCTTCATAACAACGCAAAAGGCTTAAGTAAGTGAAAATGACGTCATATTTAAAAGAAAACTATCAATCTCTTAGATAATACTAAGCATTTTAACACAAATGCGTCTAAAAAATATAAATTACGGCAGTTTTTACTCTTTGGTATTGAGATTAGTATCTGAAGTTAAGAGCGCAACTGTTCGCATACAATATGTTGTTGACAATCGTGACCAAGTTTTGAGTTAAAATGAATTTAAAAGGATCGAATTAAAATACCATTTTCTAAAACATGGTGAATACGGAGATGGGAAGTACATATGTAAATTATGAGAAGGTGAAAATGATGCCGGGTTTCTGGAGGCACGGCAGTGCCCCTTGCCAAGTCGAGAAAGCACAGCCGTAAGCATCCTTTTCTGGAAGCAACTCAGGGTACTTTTGACCGTCCCATATCCCTGCGCTGGAATTTCCCAGGAACTTGAAACTTTGTTTTTTTTTTTAAAGTACTCTTCAAGCAAAAGCAAATGTTTAAATTTCCGCGTTTCTATCTTTTCTAGTTCAGAAAATATATGAAATCAAATTTTCGCTTTTTCGACACTGACTGACTGACTCACCGATCATGAAAAATCTTAGGTACATCCTGTAGCCCTAGAAATTTAAAATTTGGTAAGGAGGTAGTATTTGGGATACAAAGAAAGGAAAAATTAAAAAAATCGGAAATCTTTTATCTTCCGTAATCGGAATTCTTGCCAATACTGTTGCTCACTGATTATTAACACGATATAACGCAGTTTGTCAACTAAACCATCGGTTTGTCAACTATACTAAATCTAGCACGAAATAGCTGGGTCCTGAATACAGTAAAATTCATTTAAATTGACTTGAACAAATAAAAGTACTACTTGATTATCCAGTCGACCGAAAAACTATCGCCAAACTATAAGATTAAATTCCAATAATGGATGATCGTAAATGTCGCATTCACTTGACCCTTGACATTAAACACCATACACGTGTTTGTTACGTCATCAAATGATTTTTAATTCGACTTTTTACTTATAGTTTTATTAAGGTTTTATTAATTTATTTGTTTTTTCGTTATTTAAAATAAAAATTACGGCAATTTGTGTAATTTGGCGAATTATTTGGCGAAATTGATCGACGGGATAATCAATAGTACCCAAATAAAATTAATTTATTTTACCAAATGTTAATTTGGTGAATTTAAATATTTTATAAACATTCAGCGAAAATGCTAACATTTCTTGATAGATAGCTGCTCTTATACTTTTGCTATATTTAACATCACTTCCATATTATTTTAAACATTGCTATAGTTTGATGCAATGGCAATAGACCATGGCGCAAAATTAGCAGCAGTTTTAAAAGCAAGAGAATTTTGCTGTCAAACTTACATCATATTTATAAAATAGTTCACATATGCTGCCAAACTATTGACGTAGACAACAATTGTTGAAGAATAATAAATTCAATTTTTATAAAACATGGAGAGTGGCACTCAGGATATGACTAACATAATCGCATACGTAAAAAAAAAGTTTATTTTTTTAATGGCAATACATACTCCCCTGCAATATATAATTTTTTTAAATATGTTTTTTAGGTACTCAAATTATCGTTTTGAATTCAAAATCTAAATTCTACATTCCCCTCTCCCCAGAAAAAATGACATATTGAAAAGAAATCAATTATTTTTATATTTAAAACTTAAACATCATCACTTTTGCACCACTATGACGTCATTTTCTCTGACTTTTTACTTTCAACCGTGCTAAGGCTACGAGCGGTAGATATGAATATTCAGTGAACAACCATTAGTGGACTTCCAAGGGAGGCCATTTTTCATCTGTACTAACCGAAATCCGCAATAAACGATGCCTTTAACATTAATTAAAATATGATGGGGAAATGAAACTATCCGCATTAACCGGAGATACGTCTTAAGAGGAGACGCATTAAACGAAAATTCCGCTGTATTCTTCGCAACTTATTGATGTTTTGCGGATAGTATCTATCACATTTCTACATTTACTAAAACAAAATAAATATTAAAAAAAGCTACCGAGCTATGCTCGGTCTACTGTGTACTAAAATCATTTAAATAAAAAAAATATCGCGATTTACTTTAAATTCGAAAGTATGAAGGTTTGAATGTTTAGTGTAAAATTCTTTCACCTACTTGTTTCGAAAAATAACTTGATTGTAAGCATTAGATATGGAAAAGAGGAATAACTGAATTTCAAATTTTGGCGACACAGTTTTTTATTGTGTAAAATTTGAATTCTATATGTCAGTGTGCATCTGCAAAATTGCTGAAAAGATGCAGTGACAGAGGGAAACGCGAAATTGTATGATATTCCAACGAAAGACGTTGTTGATCGAAGAAAGTATGAAAGGAAAAAACTGAAATGTTATATTCTGATCACAGCGAAGAAAGTCCTCATCGAGTAGTTCCTACATCTGGAGATCGTTCGTATCTGTTTCATCTATATTTTCTTTTCTGTGCTAGGTAACATAGCCTAGTCGTATGATATCAGATGGGCTATAATTGAGTATGTGGTTGCGCGCTGGGATTAGTTTCTTAGGAGGTCACTTTGATGTTCTACTTCCTCTTCTTAACAGCTAGCAATAATCTATTATTTTTCCAAATGAATATCTATCACAGAGAGAAATCAGCTAGAGAAAAACATTAGAAGACCTACTGAGGTAAAAAGGGGAAGGCCTAATTGATCCGAGAAATCACGTTTTCAACAGCTCCAAGAAGCTAGAGCTCTCTATCGTCAAAACCATCTTCGAAAACAAAAACACACATTAAAACATTACAGCGATTCACACCCTGAAATGGGAAGACGAAGCTCGCTAAGAAGTCGCGCGCTGTTCTGTTGCCCACCCTGATATGAATATTGGAGCTTACTGACGAAAAAGGTCTAGAAGTAAGCTGCAGTTTAAAATAAACACTTTAGAAAACATTACGAGAGCTATAACTAAAAAAATGGGAAATAGACTGGAAGCAGACAAAGTTATAAAATGGACTCTGCACAGTAGAATTAACTTTGGAGGACTTTGATTGAACAGCTGATAAATTGAAACAAAAACTAATATAGTTACTAGAAAAATTGAATGAATGGATTTCAAACAGTAGCACACATGACAAATTCGCTTTTTTAGGAAAAGTGGAACATCGAAGCAATCAGGAGCCATGAAGTCTATGAAGTTAAAGATAGTGTAATTGAAATCGATGCTACTGGAAAAGCTTTCTTTGGCTTTCTCCTTACAAAAAGAAGTGAAATCCTATCAAAAACATCTCATGTAAAAAAAAGCCAAGTCTCCTGACTCTTTGACCGTAAAAAGTTCTGAGATCATGTGTAGAGCCAAGCTTAGCTCTCTTATCAACTCTGATATTTTTTTTCACAAATTACTCCTAATCTCTACACCTTTAGTAAATGATTATTTTGTGACTTGGCAATGACGCAGCATGAGAATGTAATGGCTGTTGTTTACATTTTAATATTAACGTTTATTTATAAAGTTTTGCATAAAATAGTTTCTATAAGAGCACTGAACGTATATGTATTTGTAGCATGGAAATAATTTTACATTACATTGTAAGCCCGGATGCGAAAACTCTCTACTGGTCAACTTTGATGTCCGGAGTTTTGGGTGATTTTCTTCTTATGTAACGTGAGTACGAGCCAGAGCCCTCTTTTACAAAGACCCCCAATCGGTGCATCCCTCCTTCAGGCTTCTATCCCTCGCGTTCATATTCAGCCTTAATCAAATTATCTAATCCCAATTCAAAACATAAGTAAAGCGTTTACATATTAACTTTCCTGTGCTGCGTAATTGCCAAGTCACAAAATAATCATTTACTAAAGTTGTAGAGAGTAGGAGAAATTTGTGAATTAAAATATCAGAGTTAATAAGAGAGCTAAGCTTGGCTCTACACATGATCTCAGAACTTTTTACGGTCAAAGAGTCAAGAGACTTGGCTTTTTTTTACATGAGATGTTTTTGATGGGATAGATTTTACAGAGAAAAAAAAATCTGATTGTATCAAACTAGAACAAATTTTATCGTTTTGATTCGGGAAAACGAAGCATAAGAGACTTAATTGACAACTTCATCATAATAACTGTCTTTTATTATATTTTGCTGATTACATATGTGATTAAAGTTTAATTTTAATAATTCAGACAACTAGGGGTCGCATTCTACAGGATAAATGTTATTGTTCCTACCAGAACTATTAAACAATAATCTTCATTTTTTTTAAATTTTAAAATATGTTGTAGAAAGGTAGCATGAAGATATTATTTTCAAAATAGTGGTAGGAACAATAAAATTTTCCCTGTAGAATGAGACCTCTGGACAACTGAATTTTACAGAAATAGTATTTTGTTAATTTTAGGTTAAAATAATATTTGTTTGACAGTTAGACTATGCATTTTCTATTGTAACTAATTTTGTAGATTTATTATAAATCAATGAAACAGTTCCTTCTTAAACATTTCCATCGTCGAAGTTCAACGGGTTCCACCTCGCTATTATAAAATCACAAATCTATAATAATAAGATAACTACTAAAATAACAATAATAACAAAAGATTGTTCGGTCACATGTATTTAAAGTATCGAATAGGGGAAACCAGCTGAACAAGAAACCACATTTTCTCGACAGCATAAGGAATTTCTAGGGTGCATTTGTGATAAGAGCCGTTCTGAGGGGCGAGATTTAGATGCTAGTGAAATAGGTTCGTGCAGTTACAGTTAAACTGGTGTTGTCATAGAAACGATTATATTACAAGCGTGTTAAAAAGCGATATAAGTAAGCGTACAATGTCAATACTGGGATCTGGAGTATATTGACACAGCTGCGCCATCTGGTGGACGGGGTGAATAATACAAATACGCGGGTTTTCAATATGACGTCATATATGACAGAATATCTGCTATCTGCGCATCTCTTGCGCATATTATCTGAATCTTTACTCACTTATGGAAGATGAATCTTGTTTACCGATTTATTGCAAAACATTTTTATTACAGTTTCTTTTGATAAAATTATGTACATTAGAAAAAATAGTCGCAATATCATTTTAATTTCGGGAGAAAAGCACTAATGCTACGAAAGCATTATTGTCTTTTGACCTTAAACTAAAATGACATTGCGACTTTTTTTAAAATGCACATATTTTTATCAAAACAAGCTGTAACAAAAATATTTTGCAATAAATCTGGCAAACAAGATTCATCTTCTGTGAGTAAGTAACAATCTGAAATTCGTAATTGAATTTTTAACATGGATTCTCTAAATAACTTTGTCAGTTTCAAAAAAAAAAAATCTAATCTGGCAATTTTAGGAAAATTATTGAAGTTATTGCCTAGAATCGCAAAATATTTAAACAAATAAATGAACAACACTTGCTTCTTTAATAGTACAACATTTAATGCATGCATTTTAAATTAAAGTGATTTCGAATATAAAATGAAATGAATTTTTAATTAAATGGATGAAATATTTGTAAGTTAAATAAGATGAGTGCAATGCGATTAGGAGAATATTGGAAATTTATCCTTTGCGCTTGATAAGCGAACAAAAGGACTTAAAATTGAATATTTTATTTATAGTTAAATTCTATACATATTCTAAACATTCATAAACGTTGTATCCTCACCGGGAATGCAACCGTGTATATCATTTTTTGTAACTTTAGCACATCAAGAATTGAGTAAAAAATAAGACTACAAAATTCAATGTTTACACATTAAGTACTTAATAATTTTTATGCGTCATTTTTCATTTCATTAAAAGAAAATAATTAAAATCGAGCGTATTTAAATCAACAACATTTGATAATATATATTAAATAACATTTTATCTTTTTTAATAAATTCAAGTTAAAATACGTAACTAACTTGTTTTACTCTTTGGAAAAGGACAGATATGAATTCTATAAGAAAAAGAATTTTCTTACATTTCGAAAACTATAGTTATTCGATGGCCAACATTTTGCATTTTAATCAATAATATCAGTTCTGAAAAGAACTGTTTTTATTTAAATAATTAACTATAATAAATAAGTCAAAAACCACGAATAAAAATTAATAGAATGTTCTTTTACTGTCAGAATATAAATGCTACAAACAAATGGAAACACGACGTTTGCGCTTGCGCAGTTGTTTCATAGATATGCAATTAATAGATTATCCATAAAGAAGAAAACAGTTAGGCATCTTTCTGTAGTTCACCCCGTCCGCTACGTGGCGTGTGCCTTTGATTGATGTGACCTCGCCTTTAATCCTAAGGTTTCCTCTCCCATTTAAGATAGGACGCTTACTTATATCGCTTTGAGCGTGTTACGCAGGCCTGGTATTCAGGAAGCTGTGTACCAATGCACGAAATGTTTTGACATTGATGGCATTTGGGCTGACATTTTCCTAATGCTAGTAAGAAATATTTAGCCAATGTTAAGCAAATAAAACCAACGCAATATTGGCGTTTCATTGGGAATAGTTTCAATATCATCACAATATTGTTTAAATATCGGCTTTACATTGGAAATGTTTTGAATGAAACTGCAACCTTTTACAAATATTGGCTTTTTATTTGAAATATTTCCCAAGAAACGCCCATATGACATGTTGATATTTTGTCTTTTCAAAATTTCAACACCTCAATACTGGACCAAGATTTAGCCAATGTTGGCTTGCTACTAGAATATTATTAATAAAATACAGAAAATACCTGAAGCACCAATGCAGTTGTGTACTCGTTGCCGAAGCTTCCGTCTTCCATCTGCTGTTGTTTCAGGTTACTTAAAGCCTCCGTTATATTTAATTGAAGATGTTGGCTTGGATTTCCATTATTATTTATACAAGATAAGGCCATTGCAGCTAGAGCTTGAAGTTCTATTTATAAAGAAATTAACGCTATTTTTTCTGTGTTACAATATCTCAAAACAAATGGAGTATTACTTACAATATGTTGAAATTAAAAAAAAAATGAAAATAAAATAAAAATTCATTCATTAAAAGTAAAACGTCTGCCTATTTACACCCTTTTATTTAACTTAACTTCGTTCATATATCTAAAGATGGAATTTTGAAATCGATTTTTACTCCATTCCTGATTGGCTAGAATTATACGCATTGCGTAGGGTACACCAGGGCTTGTTGGCCTATTCTTTCTTTAACATTTTTTTTTTTAAATTTTGTTAAAGTTTTAATTTTAATTTTTTAGTTTGTACAATCAGCGCATCTTGAAGCTTAAACACGTATGAGAAAATCTGAAAAACATTAATTAATAGTTTCTACAGGGTGTCCGGTCTCAACGGTGTCCAATGGCTAATTACTAAACCGTTAGTCATAGACATATAGTTCCAAATACAAAAATGTTTTAAATCAGGTAAAGAAATATTTTAAAAGCGATTTGGGTCAATAAAAACATTTCTTAAAAAATTACGAAATTTAAATTTTTATACGGTTTCCCGGTCCTATAAGTTATTTTTAGTAAAATTATCCTATTACACTGACAAGTAAAACAAAAAAAGTCCCGTTATTCTACGATTAAAATTGACCGAGTAATAGCTGTTTAAAGTTGGAGCATATTTTTTGCTGCACATTGGGGGTCATTCACAAATTTAGTTGAAATATAATTTCGTCAGATATATTAAAAAATGGTTGAGAGTAAAATTAACATTGCAATATAAATTTGAAATCTTTAGTCATCCTGACATATTAATGCAAAATACACAATTTGTAATACACATTTAAGAAGAAAAAAAACAGAATTTTCGTTAAATAAAATGATGCTAAATTAACAGCCTCAATTCTTTACAAAATTATACGTATTTTAAAATGTTATTAGATTACACTAGCCTGCAAAAGTTGGGTTATTTCATGTTTTTTAGCTTTTGATAATTGATTCTTATGTATTCTGTACCGCTGGATCCGGAATTGACCTTCATTTTTAGCCATCACATCAAGATTTTTTGCAAATTGTAAATTTCAAAGTTAAAAAGTTCAAAGTTAAAATTTAATCTCCTCCCCCATCTCATTACACCACCCAGCTGTAAGAATCCCAAGATAAGCAAAAATATCGAATACGTTATTGAATCAAATAAAATAAAAAAAGTTTTACATATGTTTTATAGTATGAGATTTTCGCTATATTTTAACTTACACATTTGCAAAAAAATTCTAACGTGATGGTTAAAAATGAAAGTCATTTTCAGATTTAGTGCTAAAAAGTACGTAAAAATCAATTACCAAAAGTTAAAAAATACAACCATCTCCTCTACATTATAGTATCCGAATTTTGTTATTCTTTAAATTCGACAATTTAGGATTTGCGAAATATCATGACATGATGGTTAAAAATTAAGGCAATTTTCGGATTCAGTGCTAAAAAATACATAAAAATTAAAAAACCCAACAATCTCCGTCTTGTATTACCTAATCTAAAACTTTTTCATAAACTTCTTGGCGGTAATCTATCCGAAATTTTTTGTGATATCCTATAAAATAAGTATAAATGGTAACCACCGAAAATCATAATAATATTAGATTGTTATCGGATTTGAGCCAGTATGTAAAATGTAATCTCGTTCGGATATTTAAAGTGGGTTAAAGTTCGAATACAAATTTTGAACTGGAAAAACATACATAAGATCATTGAAGTAACATAAAAACTTATAAAAATAACATAATTTTATTAAAAGAAATCATAAAAGAAACAGTTTCAAATCCTGACAAAATAAAACATACGTTATTTTAGCCAATCTGAAACTTAATAAATGTTAACTTAATCGTAATACTTGTACGATTTTTTTCAAAGCGCAAATACACATGAAATGAGATTTTCGAATACTTTAAGCCCTTGGAATATGACCCTTCAAAGCCAAGCCGAACTCATTTGTTTTCAGAGCAGAAAAGTGGCATAAGTCATGCATTTTTAAAGTTTCATAACTCGCACAATTTTTGTGTCATATGAATGGGACTTTTTTTGTCGTACGTGTCAGTGTAATAGGAAAATTTTACTAAATATAACTTATAGGACCGGGGGACTGTATAAAAATTTAAATTTCGTAATTTTTTAAGAAATGTTTTTATTGACCCAAATCGCTTTTAAAATATTTCTTTATCTGATTTAAAGCATTTTTCTAATTGGAACTATATGTCTATGATTTACGGTTTAGGAATTAGCCATTGGACACCGTTGAGGCCGGAAACCCTGTATATGAATCTCAGAAGGACATCTAGTCACTGGTCAGCCTGACCCATCGAACGAGTAAGTTGGCTCTCTAAATTAATTTGATATTCGCATTACTAAAGGAAATGATTACACAGCACAGAAAAAGTCAAATGTAATTTTAATTTGGCATATTAAAGATACAGAGGATAAGAAACGATATTCTGTTCAACTTAAATACTGCTTTCATCGAAATCTTTCCCATCATCAGAATGAATGCAAATATAAAATATCCTGCCCCTGGGGACACAAGATTCCTGTGTCCAACGTTTGCACCTGGTACATTGAATATACTCTTGTCTTATTTGCATCTTAGTTAATACCTCCCTTCCCGGTAATACACATGAATCTGCAATTTTATCAACTTTTGAATTTAGAAAATCAACTCTTGGATTGCTGGTCGACATACCCCGGATTAAATGAGCCTTCTTGCCCCATGTCTCCATTTTGGTTTTTGATCGTCGTATCTGTTAATATTTTAAAAAATCAGTAGGTAGAAAATAAGCTCTGAACAAGCGCAGGAATCTGTCCAGACTTTTCTCTCAGGGTCCTGTTTTTGTGAAATTGTGAAGAGCCTTTTTACGTTTGTGAAAAATCTGGTCCTAATTTTGTGAATTTGAAATGAACATTATACTCAGGTTTTTTTTATATTTTTTTAAGATGATATATGTATGTAAAATACATATATTAGATTGTAACGAAAGTTTTCCGCCAAATCACCATTACATAATACTAATTATAATAGATATATAATTAACTGTAATATTATATATAATCACCATTCCGCTAAACCTTCACAGTGTCATAAGATACAACATTAGTACCTAAAGCTGTACACTTTATTCGGTGACATTCTGTAGCTGACTTTTTGTAACAGAATTGGAAGTAAATGATGGTTGTAATCTGGTAGCGTGATAGTTTAATTTCAGACTCCTTGTACTTAATGATAACGATATTTTTTACAAATTTCACAACACAGTGTTATAAAGCAAGTCTCTTTTTCTTTATTTCAAATGCCAAAAATCGTTTGAAAAAATATGAGCAAACACGCCAACGCAAACTGTTTGCGCAGACCGTATTAGCTGTGGCGGGAAACTTTCGTTACAACCTGATATTTTCTTTATATATGTAAAAGTAACAGATCAGATTTTACTTTTAAATAATTAAATTTGTAAAAGATTTAATTTAAAGCTGGAAAAATTTTGTAAGAGGCTTATTTTAAGACAAAGAATTTTGTGAAGGGTCCTTTTTTAAGGTGAAAAGTTTCGTGAAGGGTCCTGTTTTGGAATGAAAAATTTTGGGAATCGCTCAGCTAGTATAGCCATTGACTGGATAGTTTGAAAAAAATCGCGGATGGGCCAACGTGCCCCTATGACCAACATGGCTCGGTCTACCTTACACATGTGTGTTTCCGATGACAATACAACATTCCAATATTTTTAGAATTTAATTATAAATTAATTTTAAGGTATTTTCCGATAAGTCAGGAGCAGGTGATAAGTCGACAAATATTCTTTAGTGTTCGACCGAAACAAGTTTTTAAGACCCAAACTGAATTTCGGTTATCTTCCTAGTTTCAACCGAAAACGAAAACGAAACTGTCTTGGAAAATAAATGAAACGTAATTAAATCTAATTAATGCATACATACATATATGCAGGGTGATTAAAACTTATCGTTCAAATTTCGTGGGGGATGTAGGGGATACGTCAAGAAACCGATTTCACATAAGAAAGCATGTCCGCAAACGTCATCTACATGAACAAAATGGACCAGTAAAATGAACGTAAGAAAACAATACAGTTAAGGGGTAACGAATGCTCACAGTAGGTGCTCAATATTGCGACCATTTACACGAACACAGGATTGACAGCGTCGTTGCATTGACCGCTGAACATTTTCAAAAACGCATGGCAAAACAAAACGAGAAGTTTCCAGGCTTCAGATAATGAAGGCGTTGAATAAAGGTCATTAACGAGATTTTTGGAGTTTTTAAAGATGTTAAAGGCTTCGTGGCAGTCCAAATGAGAAGTGGAAATAGGAGAAGAAATAATACTAGCTTTAGGAAAGTCAAAACAATGATTGAGGCGCAATGGAAGGTTGGGTACATACAGTACCCTCTACATACACATGCGTACATTTGTGAACATACTTTCCTATGTAAAATCGGTTTCCTGACGTATTCCCTACCTCCCCATGAAATTTGAACGATAAGCTTTGAATCACTCTGTATAATTATTAATTAATTATGCGTATAAATAAACAAATTTTTAACGAACACACATGCAAATATATTTACCACTGTTTGGAAACTTCATCCCCAAGTTGGCTTTCTGTGCCCCTGACCACACACTTCTAATTATCAAATGAAATAAGATGTAATTCATCAGTAACACAGAAATTAGACGAATTTCATCTAATTAAAAAATGTTATAGGTGTGCATGACTCCTTTTATAAGGACTTTTGTAAACGATCAACAGCTATTTTATTCTGTACTTTTATTTAACCCCTTCATTAGAGCGCGTTCGAAACACTTCTGCGGTATTCAAACTAAAAAATGTCTACCTCTATTAAGTCTTCAGGCTTTAATGAGCATGCGGAAAGTTTTTTTAATATTTAGTCACATATGTACTGAGTCAGTGATAACTGTTAATTATGAACAGTGAAAATCGTAGCAATGAATAGACAGGCTCCCATTTAAGCCAATACAGCTCAAATCGATAAAGTGATGTTGAAAATTTCCCGAAGGAAGATGCGAGATTTTTGGAATAGAGGGTTTCAGCCAGTTTCGGTCTCGGCCGAATATTCAACAGTATTTTCGCCGAAATTAACATTTTGTGAGAAAATATAAACGAAACCGAATATTCGGTCGAGCTCGACAAATTATAAATTCTATAAATATCCCGAATGGTTAGGCCGACGTGCGTTAAAACAAACGGTAAAGAAAACAAAAACAAAAAAATAAAAAATAAAAAGCAGTATATTTTTCTTTCCTTTTATGAGCTCCCGGCGGGATCATTCACATAGTCAAAAGATTACGTCAAGCGTTTAAATTTACACGAATTAAATATCTATATCTATCTATATATAAATATAATGTTTTATTAATTCGCAATGATTAAAAATATATATTTAAAATGATACCTTTCAAGTGAATCTATACTAAAAAAAAAATACCAACTTGTTTTTAAAATTTAACAGTCTATTGTTTCTATTATATATGGGGCATTCTCACAATCTTTTGAATTTTATGTCCCTGGATAACAATTTTTATTTTAAAACATTTTTTTGTGTTTTTTTAATTTCATATTCTGGGGAACATCCCATTGCATGATTGCATAACAATATTAACGAGATAAATAAGTTTTGGACGATATTGGGGGGATCCAAATGCCAGGAAAACTCCTATACTGCCCCGTGTCCCTGATGCTGATTTTTAAGTTTGGAGCTGCCTGTATAAAATTGTTTCAATAAAAGTAATACAATGTAATTTTTTTCCAAAACTGGGAAAATTGTTTAATATAAATATGTAGCAAAAAATTAACCTGCACACATTTTTAGGGTTGATATTATTTTTTGAACTCTGTCCCTGGGTTTTTCATCCTTACCGTCCCTCTTGCTAAACTTATACAAAAAATCACTTCAGATGCAGCCACAGAATTTTTTTCAAGTTTTTTCTCAAGCAGAAGTATGCTAGAGAAAGAATGTCTAAAATTCTTTGACAGGAAATTTACTGCATAATTTAAATCAGCATTTAAATATTAGTTTCAAGATCGGTTCAAGTCTTACCGTCCTCAACGTTTATTCCTGCACTTTTTGAGGTAAATTTAAAAAAAAAAATAATAATTTAATCCAATGTTAACAACTATTTCTAAAAATCAATGAACATTGTGGTTACCACTTAGTCTTAACATGATTTTCCTAAAAATAGATGGTAATCATCCTTACCGTACCTTTTTTTTTTCCTATACCGTCCCCTTTTTTTACCTTACCGTCCCTTCTTTAACACCCTTTAAGACAGTGTTATACAAAAATTCTGTATTAAAAGCACTACATTTTTATTATTTCTGATTTGAATGTCCTGTGGCTACTATGCAAATTCATTATAAGTAAAAATTTAGAAGAAAGTAAAAAGTTATAGTGGTAAAATGGTAAGGAAAATTAAACTCGCAAGTTTAACTTAAACCTCAGTTAAATAAAAAAATTTTCGCTGTTGGCCATTTTTTCTTTATTTTGAATCATTAAGGCATTCGTCTATCAGATTAAAATGTTATTTTAGCAAGTTTAATTTCACCAGATTTTTATTTCCGAAAGTCAAAAGATTATGAGAATGGCTCATATACTTATTTAAAAACCATATTCTTAATAATATATTCATGTTAAAAATATAGTACTATACTTCTTTCTAAAAATAATACTATCCAAAGTTTAAATAGACTGAATGAAAAAAATGGATTGCAATTAATTCCCAAAGATAAAAAAAAAAGGTACTTCATATTAATCAATCTATTATTTATATTATACATAGTACTTTATAAACCATATTATAAATAATATGTCATAGGCTAATTGAGATTCACAAAATGCCCCCACCCCCTTAGGAAAAAAAGATAAACACTGCATTAACCTCTGTCATAACATGCTAATTCAACATATATATATTCTTAGTGCATACATTTAAAAAATAATATCGTCCAAAGTTGAAATTTGCGTGATATTTTTAATATATAGAATGTTATTAATTCCTAAAAATTATTTCATATTAATGAATTAATACTTCAGAATAAAATCCTAAATGGTTTTTTAAAGTAAGAAATCTGTCATTTATATTATATCATTTTCTTAATGCTATACACATTTTTACAACATAGCATCTGCACTTCCATCATTCAATCATATTAAAAAAATCATATAATTCTTATTTTTCCCTCTGTAGGTACTCTAGTAGAGGAAGAATGAGAGTTCTAGGACGTCAGGAACCATGAAGAGGGAGGTAACTCCTGCTCCTGTCGTCAGAGGGACGAAATCCGATTACTGAAATTCGAACCAAGCATTTATTAATAACATTTTTAAATTTTGTTTGGAAATCAAATATTCAATGAAGGGGGTCTGTTTCATTAAGGCTGGTCTCAAATCCAAAGAGGCAACTTTATGACACAAGTTTTAATTCAATTTTGTTCGGAAACGTATGAAATTGGCAGGTGTTGTTATTCAGAAACTTTGTTATCGAAATGCGTTTTCCCTTTTTGGTAAATGTAAAATATATTTCAGAAAAAACCCCACAAATTTGGCGTTTCGAACCGAATTTCCGAACGAAAGGAGAAAAACCAGCCAGAGAAAGAAACACCGATTGTCACGTGATCCAAAATCGCTTATAACTTAATAAGTAATTTATTTTTCAAAAAAAAAAAAAAAAAAAAAAAAGGGTAAACTAATTTCGATTCTAAATCGTTTCACTAGTCAGACCTGCCACTTTTGTGCCTTTACGTTTAAAAACAAGTTGGAAATTGCTCGTCAAACGTGGCAAATGAGGTGCGTTCGTACTGTAACTAGTTTTATAATTATTTTTTGCACCCCATATTTTACTGAATGTATATTTTTTTGCACTTCATAAGTGCATAGTCTGTAACATCATTAAAATGCACTTGCAATAATTTTTTTTCCCATTCCCCGTAATGTAACGGAACGCTTTTGACTGTCCCTGTAATTAAACTATAATTTCGATTTTCATAAAATTTGAAATGGCCCGACAAAATTTTGTAACAATTATATATTTAAAATTTCAGACCATTCGGAAGGCTTTAACATCATTAAAATACACTTGCAATAATTTTTCCCCATTGGCCGTAATGTAACGGAAAACTTTTGACTGACCCTGTAATTGAACTATACATCCGATTTTCATAAAATTTGAAATGGCTCGACAAAATATTGCAACAATTATGTATTTAAAATTTCACACCATTCGGAAGGCTGTAACATCATTAAAATGCACTTGCAATAATTTTTCCCATTGGCCGTAATGTAAAGAAAAACTTTTGACTGTCCCTGTAATTAAACTATACATCCGATTTTCATAAAATTTGAAATGGCTCGACAAAATTTGCAACAATCATATATTTAAAATTTCAGACCATTCGGTTGGGTATTTTTTGCTCTGTTATATGCGGACAGACAGACAGACAGACGGACTGAACGACGACTGTAGGTGCTACGTATTTAGATAATTACGAACGCACCTAATGAGTTAGAAAGTTTCGCGTTTGTTGACACGTGAACTTGAGAACCACCTTAAATAGAATTTTGCGAAGGAACCCTAAATAAATCGCAATTTTGGCTGGATCGACTCTTGTATAAGATAAATAATAGATTGATTAATATGAAATACTTTTTTTAATCTTTGGGAATGATTAACAATATATATATATGATTAAAATTCAGCCTATTTTAACTTCTGACAGCATTATTTTTAGAAAGAAGCACAGTTGCTGTATTTTTTATATGTGTGTGTTATTGAGACAATGGTTTTTAAATTAGTATGTATAATATAAATAACAGTTTGATTGATATGAAATACTTTTTTTAATCTTTGGGAATTAATCACAATATATATTTCTAAAATTCAGTCTATTTAATCTTTGAAAATTATTATTTTTAGAAAGACGTATAGTTGCTATATTTTTTACATGTATATATTATTAAAAACATGGTTTTTAAATTAGTATGTATAATAGAAAGAATAGATTATTACAATAAATGACAATTAAAATTCTAGTGCTAAAGTCACCTTGAGTTAAATAATTAAAATACATATAAAAAGCACAGATAAATGTACAAAAGTTACTGCCAGCTGCATGCATATAATATAAAATTATTTAAAATACATTGGAAATATCTTAAAATTCATTATAAAAACCCAGAATGTTTTCAGCCATTACAAGGCCGTCATCAGTGGGATTTAAATGTTGTTATTATTTTCTTTGCGGCTTATTCCAGAATTGTCTAGAAAAAAACTTTGTAATTTAAAGGTTGTGCGTCAGATGAGATGCAAGGTAAAGTTATTCAAATTTTCAACAAAACGATCTTTCATCTATTATACAGCAAATCTCTCCAAACTCTAAGGATACTCCTGGGACCGAAATTCATGTTTGATTCTCAATTTAATCATAAATTGGTAATTACTGATTGTGAAAAGGCCATACAAGCTACTGATCCAGTACGGAGAGATGTAGTTAGAAGTATTCTCCATACTAAGATTAAATCATTTGTTTACAGACCTAACTCTCAACGTGAAAACTTTAAAAGAATTGAAATAAAACTGAGAAACGATAGACATTGCAATTATCCAGACCGATAAGACTAATCGTATTGCTATTTTGAACCGACAAGATTATTTCGAGAAAATGAATATTTGCATTGATAATATGGACTGTGTACCGATGAATAAAGACCCAAATATGAAAATTGAAAGTTAAAGATTTAATCGGGAGAGGTGATTGGCCAATATTTATGGAAAATAAACTAAGGATTAACAAGACTTCAACTACTCCCTCCCTTATAGGAAGACTTGAAGATCATAAAATGGATTTACCAATCCGCCCCATCGTCACAAAATGCTTTTGTACAACGCGCACTGTCATATGGTATCCACGGAGTACGGAGAGATTTGCTGCATAATAGATGGAAGGTCGTTTTGTTGAAAATTAGAATAACTTTACCTTGCATCTCATCTGACGCACAACCTTTAAAGTACAAAGTTTTTTTCTAGACAATTCTGGAATAAGCGCAAAAAAAATAATAACAACAATTAAAACAATTAAATCCCACTGATGACGGCCTTGTAATGGCTGAAAACGTTCTGAGTTTTTCTAATGTATTTTAAGATATTTTTAGTGTATTTTAAATAATTTTATATTATGTGTATGCACCTGGAAGTAACTTTTGTATATTTATTTGTGTTTTTTATATGAATTTTAATTACAGATTGTTACATTTTAAAAACGAGTTAGCATTTTTTTTAGTATAGATTTACTTGAATATATGATTTGAAGGAATTTTTTAATTCATTGGGAATTAATAACTTTATATATATATATTTTTAATTATGTAAATCTAAACGTCTGACATAATCTTTTGATTATGTGAATGATTTCGCCCGGAGCTCATACACGGAAATCTTAAGTTTGTTTTGACGATCGTCGGAGGAAATGTTCGAGATACTTAAAGAACTTTTAATTACTCATTGACTAAAACTTTTTGATAATGTTATTCAAATTGGTGGAGGAGGGAGAGATTATAAGAATTAACCTTTCAGCGAGCACGGTTTTTGAGAAAATATAGAAGATGAAACAAAATCATTTTTTGAATAGTAAAAAAAAAAATAATGTAATAGATTTTCATTATCTTTGTCTTCATGCATTAATTAGATCATGGTTGATATATCTTTTTTGAAATTATCTTATTGTTTCATCATTAATAGTCTGAATTTATTAATTCCCTCAGTCATTAATTTCTGAATATTATTTTCTGCATGTAAATATTATTAAAATTCAATTTTCTATGTTGACATGTGGTCAGATTAGATGGTTATCTAAATTAGCTACTTTATTAATACCATGAAAGATCTTACGTTTGTAACAGACAGTGGCGCCAATTTATATGGGTCCATGGAAGCGAGACCACCCAATAATTTTATCTTTCCGCCCCCCCCCCCCCCCGCCAATTTCAAGTTATTTATTTATTTATTTTATCGCTGATAAAAAAAATTGGTTTAATTGACGTTCTCAAAATAATTTAGCTTGAAAAATAGTAAGGACCTCAATTAGACTTACAAGAGCACTAAAAGCCCCTTCAGTGGATATGTGTAATTAAATTTCTCTCAAAAAC
Organism: Maratus speciosus; assembly: GCA_963932465.1. Lineage (NCBI taxonomy): Eukaryota > Metazoa > Arthropoda > Arachnida > Araneae > Salticidae > Maratus > Maratus speciosus. The sequence goes on along the minus strand of OZ010795.1, from coordinate 251,268,937 downwards.
AAACTTCCTGCATAATTTTCCATTTGTTTTAATGTCTTTAATTGAAAAGAGGTGAATAGAACGCATGTTTTTCTTCACATTTAGTTTTGCCATTTTACTACTCATTTATAATAAATATTAATGTATTTTCACGGAAGAAATTTCTCTCAAAAACAAATTTCCTGCATAATTTACCATCTGTTTTAATGTCTTGAATTGATAAAGAGGAGAATAGAATGCATGTTTCTCTTGACATTTAGTTTTGCCCTTTTACTACTTATTTATAATAAATATTAATGTATTTATAAGGAAGAACTTATGAGAATATAATTTAATAAAATTATTTATTAAATTGCAATAATTTTATATTTTGTTTAGGAAAAATATAATTTATCATTTTTTGTCATTCGCTCCAACCCCGCCTCTCTCTCCACATAAACACGCTCTAAAGGAGAAAAAATGTATGTGTTTATTCAAAAATATTTGAGCCCACCAAAATATTTTTCAAAAGTTGGCGCTACAGGTAACAGAGTAACTAAACGAAACAATTGCGTAGTAAAAAGTACGGAGGACGAACGCTGAAAAATTAAGCTCGTGTACTGTTCTCGCGTAAAACAGAGATTAATGTTTAATAATTATCAGATGTAAATTTTCAAAAATTTCTCGGCGAAAAATTTCAAGATCAGGATTCGAACCAGGATCTCTTGGCTGAAGCCGCCAATGCTCTACCATTTGAGCTATCTCGGACGAATCTGGTGGAACTTTTTCACCCAGCTAACCTTATTGATTATAGCATCTAGTCTGAAATCTCGTTCAGCATAAATCGCAGTTAATAGAACTCCAGAAATCGCTGGATACGTAGTTACACTAGATTAATTTTAACACAGTTATTATTATTTTTTTTAGATCTGCAGCATGTGGTCTGAACGAGATTTCAGACCAGATGCTATAATCAATAAGGTCAGCTGGATGAAAAAAAGTTCCACAAGATTCATCCGGGATAGCTCATGGTAGAGCATTGGAGGCTTCAGCCAAGAGATCCCTGGTCCGAATCCTGGTCCGGACATTTTTCGCCCAGTTGTAAATTTACATATGATATGATTTATTTAGCAATTTTTTTAAAAAAAATAATTGTGTTAAAATTAACCTGGCTTAATACTTACCCAAGACAAATCCATGATTCGGCGAACTGATCTCTAGAATTTCCAATAGGCGATCAATATCATCTTCAGACACGGGTTCTTTAGCATTACAAAGAGTCAAATATACAAAAGGAGGTATGAAAACAGAATCTGTTTTTAAATCTTCTTTCAAAGCAGAGATGAGATCATATCCATAGAAGTTACGCGGATCATGACAAATCACTAGTAAGGCATTAATATAGGAGGCCAATTCAGTCGAAGAATTTTTTTCAAACTTGTCAAATTTATGCCTAAATAAAAGAAATGTAGACACATTCATAACCACAAATGTGAACGAAAAAGTATTAATTATTGCCTTTAACTTTAGCAGCTTAGACTTGTGTCTGATTAATCAATCTTATCAGTGATATTAAAAGACACCGGTAAAAATGATCCATTATATTAGTAATATGTATAAATACACAGTATGACCAAGACGGGACGAACGAACTTTAAAATTCAATGATTCATTATCTATAATAAATATAAAATTTAAATAATAGGTGATATGTTTATGAAGTAATTCATAAATATTATACACGGTGTATCTGAACTGATAGCCAGAACTCTAAGGAGTGATAATACATCTCAAGACAAATATCTTTTTTATATAGAAGCCACAGAAACACAAATTTATTCATCGGCACGGTGTTTCAAACCAAGCCGAACTCTGATTTTTGATAATAACTGTAATAATAATGAGTGTGTTTTAGCGAAATCTTCCACGGAATAGCTTTGCTTTTTGTAAAATGTTATGACCTGGAAGGAAGTGGTGTGATTGCACTGTAATTCCACCAGTGACACAACACACGTTGGCCGCATACACACATTCCGAGTTTTAGAAAGTCTAGCTCAGTATTGTTGTGACGTAGAATGACGACAATTTTCTACTCTGTAAAAAAGACAAATGTTTCTTAATCTACAAAAATATAATATAACCACGAACGAAAATATACAATAATATCTTCCGACTTAACTCATGCCTACAAAAAGCGTTCTTTTACATTAGAAATGTCAGAACCCAATACATTTTCAAGATTTAAACAAGTTGGAAATTGCTCGTCAAACGTGACAAATGAGGTGCGTTCGTACTATAACTAGTTTTATAATTATTTTTTGCACCCCATATTGTACTGAATGTATATTGTTTTGCACTTCATAAAGTGCATAGTCTGTAACATCATAAAAATGCGCTTCCAATAATTTTTTTCCCATTCCCCGTAATGTAACGGAACACTTTTGACTGTCCTGTAATTAAATATACATCCGATTTTCCTAAAATTTGAAATGGCTCGACAAAATTTTGCAACAATTATATCTTTAAAATTTCAGACCATTCGGAAGGCTGTAACATCATTAAAATGCACTTGTAATGATTTTTCCCATTGGCCGTAATGTAAAGAAAAACTTTTGACTGTCCCTGTAATTAAACTATACATCCGATTTTCATAAAATTTGAAATGGCTCGACAAAATTTTGCAACAATCATATATTAAAAATTTCAGACCATTCGGTTGGGTAGTTTTTGCACTGTTATATGCGGACAGACAGACGGACGGACAGACGGACGGACTGAACGACGACTATAGGTGCTACGTATTTATATAATTACGAACGCACCTAAAAAGCATTTATAAAAATAAAGTTTCTTTTGCAACCTCCGGTTTTTGGAAACGCTTTCGAATTAGTTTTATTGTGTATTAATCAGTAAAACTAAACGTAGCTAAACATACCACAAATACAATCAATACTAAAAATACAATCTATCTAATGTTTATTCAGGGATTAAAAAGAGTTGTTTAAAGAAATATATGTGAACTTGAATCACACTCGAAAAAAATTTTGCGTTGAAGTATTGATGAGTTTTCATGTAATTAGAATTTAGAAAAGTTTTCCGAATGAAAGGGAAGGGGAGTAAAATGGCACTCTGCTTCCCCTAGTTTCAAGGATTAAGAAGACCTTGGTGGTAAGAATGCTCAAAATAACTTCAAAACCTCAAATTGCAATTATTTTTGCAATTAAATAGGTAAACAGAATGGAAAATAAAATCTGAATGATTTTTTTATCTAGAATTACACCTTGGTTTGGGTGTCCTTAAAGGCTGAGACAGCACTGCCTCAGCCCTATCTACTGACTAAAATTTGAATTATTTATACAATTGTGTGTAACATTTATGCCACGTTATTAACATGTACCCTCCTGTTTCATTTGTAAGTGTATTATAATTGGAATACAGTGTGTTTCAGCACAGCGGTCACAAAGTTTTAGAGGAGAGATAGAATACACCTAGACGATGGGAAATTACATAGCAATGCATGGTCGGAAACGCTTTCGTGGCGCGGTAGTGGAGACACAAAACACAAGAAAGGAAGGACACGAAAAGGTTGAGAAAACATGTTTATTATTCTTTGTACCGCAAAAATACCGAGACTGATTTGGCAAGTGTCCGTGGTAGACGGCACTGTGATGAAGAATCACATATATTTTTCTTAAATTATTCCTTTTTCTAAACTTCAGTTAAAACTAATCTTCAATTATTTATTTTATCCGAACCTTTAGTTCTGTTCCCATTGTAATTTTCCTCCAAAAGAAAAGAAAGTAAATATATTTAACAGATGCCTTTATTACTAAAACAACTTTCACACAGATAAAATTCATTTAGATGATTATCCACCCTCACTAGATTAAAAAAACAGAATAAAGATCGACTTTGCTTTCGGTCAGTAGAGATAACTCTTTGTTCTGCTTAATTTTTGAGATTAACTTCCTCGTTAATTCATAAACATTTCCAGTACATGCGGTCTATTTTCTCTTTCACACTATGTTCCCAAAACTTTGCTCCTAACGTACGAATTGGCGTTCGAATTCTTTTTGGCTTACTTTTTAGGACTGCTTTTCTGGTTACCCTGCCACAAAATTAAAAAAATTCTCCTAATTGTTTAAAGCGTAACAGATAATTTTTGTTAATATGATTTCATTGATTTTCATGCGCTCTTTCTTTTCGCCAATTGTGTGATGCCAATGCGTGAATTACAGAATGATTAATTGAGTTGCTTGCTCTCGCTTCACGAACACAGTCATGTGAAAACGTTTCTTAAAAATGCTCCACAGGCACCATCCCTATACATTTCTGCATGAAATACTTTAATTTTATATTTCTACTCGAAATAAACAGATTTCGTAAAAAGCAATTTAAAAGCATTTATTTTTATAATTTGTCACAGCCTACAACTATTTATATACTCCAGCGAATGCATACAAACTGAACCTGGTCAACATTTACGGTCATAAAATATTTTAAAATACAAAACTATACTATAAACTTTGGTACCTGTACAGGGCATTCGCTAAATATTTCTTCAACTTCATGGAATGGTGCTTGCCTGTTTATTAGCCTGCCTGCCTGCCTATTTATTTGCCTGTCAGTTTATTTGCCTGACTGTTTATTAGCCTGAATGTTACGGATGTAGAATGGCCTGCCTACCAGTATTTTCGAATGCCTATTGCCTCGACAAATCAGTACCTATTATTTTTGCGGATCATCAATTGTTATATACAGGTCTGCCTATTTCGTTGACTATCGTGCCTGTGTTTATCGTGCCTGTGTGCGAATTTATGCTGCTGGATTTTCCCCGATGGATCTCATTATTTTGTTGAGTATGTAGTTAGATCATGGTGCCCAGTACCATTTATTTTGGATGCAGCTGGTTCTTCGGATCAAAAAAGTTTTTCGGGATGTTCGCTATAATTGCTTCCGCTCGTTATAGCATCTCCTGTCGATGTAGGTCTAAGAATCTACGGACTTTGCTGTGTACTTCAGAAACGGTCCCAGTTCTACATTGTGCTGTTACATATTTCCATGCTTGACTTTTAAATTACTTAAACATACATCGACGTCATATTTTTTTTTTTACGCTGGATTTATTTATTCGACTTTTTGAGCGCTAATATTGCCTTTCTTGAGAAAAAAAAACTGAAATGATGTACGCTATTATCAAAAATCAGTAAAATAGCGCAGTTTTAAATATTTTGAATTCTGTGCAATATTCAACGCTCATTTTCACGATAATACTGTTACAAGTTAAATTAAAGCAGTTGGATACCTCATAAAAAGAAGTACAATATGATAATAAATATCAAATATTGATACAGTTACATTGATTACAATGATGAAAGAGAAAAATATCATATGCATTGCCCCCTACGAGCTACGCTCGCCAACCCCTGTTCAGGCACACCAAAATCCAAAAAGCACGCTAATTTGATCGGCTTTAAAAATATTGAATTAAAAAAAAAAAAAAAAAAAAAAACAGTAGCGATCTAACGGGTTTCCATTCGTTTTCCTTGGATTGGGGATTTTTAAGGCCAAATCTGCTGCTGTTAAGAGATACAATGGCTTTTTTCGTATTTAAGTAAAAAAAATAGTTAAACTGGTACTTCTTAGTTATCCCGTCGGCCAATTTCGCCAATTTATATAAATCGCCAAACCACTCGCCAAATTATACACATTGACATAATTTTTATTTTAAATAACGAAAGAACAAATAACTTAGTAAAACATTAATAAAAATACAAATAAAACGTCGAATTAATGGTTTTATTGGCCATTATTGGCATTTAATCTTGCAATTAATTAATTAATGGCAACCATTATTGGCATTTAATCTTACAATTTGGCGACAGTAAATTGGTCGACGGGATAACTAAGAAGTACCGTTAAACATTTGAAAATAAGCTAATGTAAAATGAATTAAGTAAACAGTGTCATTGTCTCCCGGTATTTTTTAACAGCGCTATAAGATAGTTCTTTTAAATAATTCATTTTAAGTGTATCGTTTCAAATCTGACGTAATTTACACCAAAGTTTTATTTCTCTTATTAATATTCACGTGAAAATACTTTTTTGTTGTTAGAAGGAAATATTATTTGCGCTGTCTTCGAATTCACGATAATAGTTGAAAAGATTACCTCAAAATATCTCGCGCAAATATATTTTTCAGTTTAAATTGTTTTGCTATATTTTTTGACATTTTAAATATGACGTAATTTCCTCAAATTACAAATTTTAATGCATAATAATGATTTTTTTTATTTTAAGATTTCGTTTCTCTTTTTAAATTCAAGTGTAAATATGGTTCGGCACAGATGTCATTGGCGCAATTTTTTTCTGACGCCAATTTCATATACGCAACGGGTACTTAACTGGTGCTAAAGTGTCGTTATTTTGCTTGATATGGTAATCCGGATGTTGTTGTTTATGCTATTGATGTTTTCGCCAAATTGGCGTCGGAAAAAAATTGTGCCAATATGGGACGTATATGACATCTGTGCCTATGGTTCTTATGACGTAATTTTCCTGCTTTTAACATGTAATCATTTAATTCTAATTTTAAAGTTTTTTTTCTGTTTGTAATTGTCACGTGTAAATAAATTTTTAATTTGAAGTAAACATTATTGTTTGCGCTGTTTATACAACTGGCAACAGTTTAAATTAATAACATTTTCTAAAATTTGTAAAAAATATCTCTCGAAATGCTGAAAATTTGAATTTAAAAAGTGAAATAAAACCTCAAAAAATGAGTCAAATAAGAAAAATAAATGCAATCTCCACACCGGGAACTTATAACGTATAAAATGATCTAAAAATGATTAAATTCTCATGTATAGTTTTTGCTCCAATAAAACTTTTTTAATGGAACGATTTTGTCCAACTTTAGCATTAAATATATCTTTAAATAATTTTTCGATTTGAAAACTGTCTGCATCAGCGTGTTTATCAAACATTTCTCTATAATACCACCGATTTTCATATTTTTGTATGCAACAGTTTTTTTAATATTAACGATGAAAGGCCATGCTTAAGCATTCAAATTGGATGCCGATCTACCCGGAATATCTACTCAGATTTTCATTGGTCCATTTCCAAATCGAAACTTTTTTTTATATATAGAAGGATTAATATCCAATATCTATTTTAACTGCATGATATTTTATTCTAAAATTATATGTTGAGTAAATTATAACAATTATTGTTGACTAGCGAACTTGCCCGGCGTTGCCTGGGTACGTCAAAAAACAGCAGGAATTACGAAAAAGCTCTGAAAATCACAATAAGATATCGCGAAAAAATTTTAAATCGCTTCTCAAATTCTGAAAAGAGAATATATATATATATTATGCTCGAAGATTGCAAGTTGATTCCTTTCACTAATGTGGAAAAACAGTAGCAAATCGCTAAAATACACTAAAAATCACATACAAAATTCCCGAAAAATTCGAAAATTGCTATACGAAATCCGAATAAACTTTATTGAAATGAGGGCAGAATGTACTTTAGATCAAAAATGGAATGTCAAAAAATTGCAGCAGATCACGAAGAAACGTAAAAAGCGCATTAAAAATCACAAAACACGTTCAAAAATCACGAAAGTCAAAATTTACTATAATTGGATAAAAGTTTCAAATCTAATTCCTTTGACCTTTCGGCTCTCTTAAAATTTATGTTTTGAAAATCATGCTAAGCATTAAATCATGTTACTTTTATTCGTAATTAATTTATTTGGGCTCCCTTAAATATAATTAATATAATTCCTTAAGTTAATATTAGTTTTTGTTGCATTAAAATATCTCAATTTGTTGATTTTCTGTAAGCAAGTAAACCCTATTGTTTTACAATGGAAGTCCATGGGAATTTGGCGAAATATTAGAGATATCGCCAAGTTGGCGTCACTTTTGGCGACTCATTTCGATCGCCAAATTTGGCGATATACCGCCAAGTTGGCGACAAACTTGGCGGCATCTGGCGACAGAACTGTGTCCCTGTACAGTAACCTCCATATAGGTATGGAAATGCATTAAATGCTGTTCAATAATTGCATAAAAAATTCGCTAAAAATTCAAAAATCGCTGCATGAATTACGAATAAACTTTTTTGAAAAGGGAACAAAATTTACTATATTGGGTTAAAAGAAAGAGACCATATTCTTCTCACTTATATGGAAAAAATCGCCTCGAAACTTAAAAAAGTGCTAAAAATCGCATAAAAAATTAAATAAAAAAAATCTAATCAAAAAATCAAAAATCGGGCTTCGAGGTGCAAAACTTCATATATAGACGTACCTTTTCCCCAAATTTTGTAGCTCTACCTGCAACGGTCTCTTCAGAACACCGTCGACACACTCACTCACTCACACACAGACTTCTTTCTTTATCATTATAGATTATGCATTTTTATCTTCTCGGGCTCATATTTAGTTTCGATGAATAATAACATTTGTAGATACTTTTAGATTTCTTTGAAATTTATCATAGTTTTACAAGTGCTATTTAAGAACTAAGATGCCAATCGATAGCATGATAAAATTATACGTTTCAAATATCTAAAGTACGTATTTACTGTTCACTTTTTACTGGAATACGTTTTCACGAAGGTCAAGACAATCTATTAAAAAAAGGGATTTCGTTTAGAATAAGTACTTAATGAATCACATTCTTTTGGATTTTTGTGTTAAAAAGAAGAATGTATCTTTATTATTTCAATCCATTACTTAATAATTGTATATTTTGTTTATTTTTCAATGTAGTTCTTTAAGTATTATAAATTGACAGTTATATTTACAAATCGACAGTTATATATTTCTTTATCTCATATTTTATATTATGATTTTCATTTAAAAGAAAAGTTCCAGGTAAGTTAATGGTGCATATAAAATATTCCTGTTTCCAAGTAAATAATAAGTGCTGGGAGGATGTAGACCCCCTTAGGATTGCAGCTTAACTGTCCAAGCCTTTACTGTCCAAACCAGCTATACAGTGTGTGTGTGTGTGGGGGGGGGGGGGTGAGTGAGTAACTAATTACTTAATGGGGGAAAAACTTTTAAAATAAAAAGAGGGGAAAAGAAGAAGCCCCCTTAACTACGAGAAGATTAAACTAGCCATAAAATTAATCCCTCGTAAAAACCTGTTGTTCATAGTAGTAAGTAAAATATTAAGAATAAAAATACGTAATTTCATGACCGCTGTGCTGAAACATCCTGTATAAATTTCAAGCGTCCTTTTTTGAGACACAAATGTAATCGATTTTAATTTTTTAAAGTGTAAAAAAGGACATGGAATTTCACCACCTGCTTCTGTGTATGAATAATCTTACCTGAGGAGATATGTAAACACCTCCAATTCTAACTGTTTTGCTACGAGTTCATCGTCTTTGCTGGATCCGTTAAAGCTTGCCTCACCGGCTAAGTATAAGGCAACTACGGCTCGTTGAGTATTTTCTTTCCAACCCCAGTCTGCATTATGCTGACTTCTCATCCATCGAGCAGCTTTTATTCTGTTGAAACCTAGGTATGCTGCTGATAAAGCACCATAATCTAGCGGTTGGGGAAAAGAAATATTATATTAATAATCGAAATTTAAAACCAGTTATTTATTTGTATCATATATTTTTTCAACGTGTTTAGTCATCTTTAGTGGGATTTTTTTTACTACTACCAAAATGTGTGCTTTTAGCGCCTGAACGAGCTAAAGAGAGGCCTAGGGAGTGGTATTCATTCGGACTTCCCACATTACAATATTGACTAAAAAATTAAACATTTTCTGCGCTTTAAAAATGTAAAAAAAAAAAAAAAAAAAAAAAAAAGCAATTTAACAAATTATAACGACCATTTGGAAAATGATTTTTTCAAAAATTTAAGACATAAAAAATCGCACGGAGTTGATCATACATTACGTACGCCATGGATTACATTTTTCGGTACTGTAAATTTTTAAACTTCTACGGAGCTGGTCATTCATTACGTACGCCATGGATTAAACATTAATATTCCTGAGCCAATTTTAAATGAAATTTCATTCTTAAACTTCTAAACATCCCACAATATTACTTTTTATACCGTCGTATAGAGAAAAAATGTACTTTTAAATGCAATTTGTTTGAAAGCTGTATTTCAATTTGTTTCTGAGTTATTATTTTTTTTTTTTTTAGTTTTTATTACTTTTTTGTCATAGTGGCAACAGAAGTGTCCATCTCTGCTGAAAATAAAGGGAAAATACAGATTACTGTATAGACCAATCAGAAAACGAATAAAATGCGGATTCAACTAAAAAAAAAAACAACAACAACAAAAAAAAAACGCTTCAGATATGTTTTTGATTTTCTACCCTGACGAGGACAATAACCATTTTTCCAAATGGTTAAAAAAATGAATATGTAAATACATGTTTAGATAAGTACATTTTTGTTTCTAATGTTGTCGTACTCTAAACCTACAAAATATTGATTACAATCTGAACAAGGTTTTACAATAGATCCAAATTATCATCTTTACGAAAATCGCATACCAAATATCGGGTCCTGAAAGGCAGGTGCTTCAGGCCAAATCTGAGTTGGCCAATCAGGCTCTGTATGCCATCATTATTAAGCAAATCCTTTTAAAGATTTAATTTATTGACCACTATAATAAAGAAAATATACTGACCTTCTTTTACAGAAAGATCAAGGATGAACCATATTGTATAATATGGTTCAATAATTTTATTGTGATATGAATTAATATTTTGAAATAGCCAATTTTTATTATTTACATAAATATTTTATCCTTATGCCAATTTTTAGGGTTTTCTTCATCTCAAGAGATCCTTATAGTCTCGCTTCTTTGCCTGACCGTCACAGCGCTCGTACTCGGACACTATTTAAGTTACAGACTTGAACTTTTTTTTACATACAGCTGAATACCCCCTGTCATACCCAAAATCATAAAATTTTGAAAAAAAAATATTTTATTTGAATCAAATAAATTAATGTAATGACATCCCACGATTTTTGCGATTTCAAAACACAACCATCTTTCCGTGAACTCGGTAGTCCTGTGGTAGATTGTGTTATTTCTAACCGAAAGGTCCCGGGTTCGAAGCGTGTCGGCGGAAGTTAAAATTTTCAATTTCTTACATTTAACTGTCCTATGGATTTAATTAAAAAAAAATTTCGTATTTTTTTATACAAAATTATGTTTTCACACTATTTGAACAGAAGCTATAAGCAAATAACGTCCAAACAATAGTATGATTTTGGAAATAACTTCTAAAAGAGTTTTAAATAACGTTTTTCCACTTTAAATCTAATTTAAATAAAGCCTTTATAAAAATAAAACAGTTGTCTCTCAAAATTTAAGTGTTATTTTCATTTTTCGACCAATAAAACACAATTATTGGTAGATAATATAGATATATATATATTAGAAACTAATCAAATAAGTATTTATGAGCCTAAATGGGCTAAAAAAAAGTAAAGTATCATATGCGAAATGCAATGAAAATAATCAAAGCTTTATTAAAAAAATATATCGATTCCATACCAACTCCAACATTAAAAATTTTTGTCAGAACTTGTTAGTTGTCTTTTGATTTCAAAGGTATTATATATATATATATATATATATATATATATATATATTGAAAATTAAAAGGCAACTAACAAGTTCTCTGAACAAATATGTAAACATATCTATACACAAATATATATATACATAAATAATAAACTGTTTCACTGGCAGATTTTATTTATGTGTTCGAGTAATTACGATTAATAAATACTTTTTCATTTTTTAAATTTCTTTATGAAGATATGGGCGTAAGAGGATCCAGAGTGATAACCATAATCTACTCAATGAAACAGCTTATTTTGATTAGGTATTGAAATAGAGAATTAATTATAAATAATTTAGTTTTAGAAAGCTGAAAACTCACCGCAGTTTTCTTCATCTTTTCCATTTGCACAATCTTTGTTTCCATCACACTGCTTTTCCGGAGAGATACAGGAATTTTTCAAACATTTAAAAGCATCGGGTTTCTTGCACATAATATCAACTTTCGGTGAGGAGGGGCGGGATGGGGAAGGAGGAAAAAAAGAAAACATTAGGTCGAGTTTTAACATAATGAAAAGCATGCATAATATAAATAAAAATATTTGAGAGTTAATGAGATTTTAGGTGAAGAAGGTTTTATCAGCTAAAGCTGTTATTTTTAGGTAGTTTTGACTGTTTTTTTTCTTAGCATAATAAACCGACTTCTTAGCATGTTAACTAATATTAATAATATACTTAAAAGCCCACACCAACATTTTATGAAAGTCACATAACTTCAATCCCTTCCTTTTTTGAGTACCACTATTTCCGAATAGAAATTTTCGCTTTAATTGCTTTGACAAACTTTGCTATGACACAAATTCTGCGATTAAATAAAGTGAAAATCACTATTTAGAAATAGTGGAACTGAAATAATGGGACGATTGGAAGTTATGAATTCTGTTCTGTCTGTAGAACATTCGTATTTATTTTTGATCACGCCTCACTCTAAATGATATAATTAAAAAATGGATACTAAAAAATAAAGACTGTAATATTTATCATTATTAGTATTTATAAAGGCATCTCCCATTTATAATTATTAAAGCTTAACAATACTTTATTTTTGAGAAAGAACAGGTGTTTACTGTCATTTGCCTTGTATTTACCCCTCAGTTAAAATAAATGAAATGAGGCTACTAAGACACCCCTTTTCCAAATGAGGAATAATATTACCCTAATTTATAAGAAACTTAATTTTCTTTACGGCGAAATTTAGTTCTCATTAATTTGATTATTATAGTCCCCGATTACTGGAAAAATGTAAGAATTCATGTTCCCACTGAAAACTGCACCCTTCTAAAGATTCCAGTTTAGCGGGAACTAGATATTATTTAAGCTTCTGTATCATGGAAGACGATAGTATTCCAGTGATGTAGCCTTAAGCCTAAAATCGTAAGAATGGCGGAACTCATATATACACCTAACTCGAGATCAAAGGAAACGCGAAAAGCCGCCACTTCATAACTCAGCAAATATAGCGCATATTGTTCTGATTTTTTAAAAACAGTCTTATATCTGCAGTCTTATCCTATTCTGAAATTTTTACATTTCTATGGGCAGTATGTTTTGAGATCTCAAAACCCATTTTTAAAGTACTTGCGACGGATAAAGTTCCTAACTTCAATTTCTGGAAAATGGCCCGGCGATTTTCTTTAAATTGATATGTAATATGAATTTGTTATAGAGGAAGGGAATTAGATAGTGCTTGTGTCCGGGGAAACTCTTGTTTTTTATATAATTCGCAATTCCCCCAATCCCTCAAAAATGACATGCGCGATTTTATTAAAATTAATATATAATATATATCTATTTGAAATGAAGCGAATAACATAACATTTATTTGCAGAAAACTGTTGTTTGTTATATAATCGGTATGAAAAATGAGACTATATTTTTTCGCCATTTTATGAGAATTTGACGCAAATGCGCAAGAAGTTACTAATGTATTCCTGCGCATGCTTTCTTTTTATCCACTTTTGAGAAAAACTAGCTATCGAAACACTAGCTGAGCGGTTAAAGAACGCTGCTCTCATACACGCGATATCTTGAGTTCAATCCGCAGTGATTCCTTTTAATCTTTTTTTATGAGTTCCTTTGTAATTTTTTATTGCCAATTAGACCATTAAATAAAATTTAAGATTTTTTAAATTGTTATCAAGTTAAACAAATTTAAACTGCAATTATTACTAAATTAAATAAAATAAAACTTCATTTTAAATAAATTTCAATAATAAAATATGCCATTTTCTGCGGCTGGTAATTGTGGCGCCATCTATATTTTGGATAGAAACCTAAACTCTAACATTTCATATAGAATACAGATATATACATTTAACATTTTTTAAGTAACGATAATTGGAAAATGTTCTTCAATATTATTTCCTAATCCTTTTGATATTTTGAGAGTGTTACTATCGCACAGCAAATATATCTAGTACATTGACTTTATTAACTCGTAAATGTAATTGAGTTAAAAATCTTTATCTAAATTTAAGTAATGAATTTTGTTCTATGCATTTCAAATATTTTGTAACTATATATCTTATCTCCACATAAAAATTAAAAATCTCAGATTAACTGTTTCAGAAAGTTTTTTCACATTTAATTATGTATATATAAATAAATACAGTCTTTTCCTGTCTGATGTATGTTTTTTATATCTGCTAAAAGAAAAAAGAAAAAAAACTAAAATACTTCCCAAATAGTATTAAATTCAGACATTTTTCTCCGGGAAGATGTGTGTGTGTATTAAAAAAAACACTACAGAAATTACTTTTCCTATATTAAGGAAAATAAAAAAATAATGTAATTTAAAATAAGAATATCTTGAAATTGTTCTAATTATTTATTAAGGTTATTAACCAACTGTCATATTTATTTTTTATATATGTTGAAAATATCATACCTTAGAGTAGGTACTTCTTTTTCGTTTTGAGAAATGATGCAGTTTAAAATCACTAAAAATTTGCTGTTTAATGTGTTGCATAATAATTCAAAATTATTTTCTGACTAGCAAAATAATTTGTAAGTCTTCTTGTCAAATTGTCTTCTATTCAGTAATATAAGTATGTAAAAATATTTTTTAACAATTTTTATAGCATTAACCTATAATATATATATATTTATTGTTATAAATGCAATGCAACTTTAATCTTTTCCTGCTCCATGCTGAAATATTTAAAATTTGGGATGCAATTCTAATATTTTTCAAAAAAGCATTTTTCAACTCAAATACCTGTATTTTAAATATTACCGTATATACTCGCGTATAAGTCGACCCCAAATTCGAGAGGAATAACAGACTGAATACCAGTATGTTTAAAAAGTTATCATCGTCTTATCTAAATGCAAAGTTTGCTGATATTAAATAAGCTGAAGATGGCTACAAGAAAATACTGGTATGCAACATATTTTTTTCACGAATTTAGGGGTCGACTTATACGCGAGTATATACGGTATTTTAAATTGTAGTTTACATAATCTCTTTATTGTAACCATAAAAAAAATCAAATGATAATGCCTATTTTAATTAACAAAATTAAAAAATCTTAAAATGATGCATTATTATCTTTTTAACTTTTAGTGAGAAAAACTTTTATTTTTTAATTTTTTTTAATTTTTTTTTTTTTTTTACCATAAAATTATTACCAAACGTATTGTTTTACTGGCAAAAATTTACGATCCTATAGCACTCATTCCCCTATTTGTGATAAGAATTAAATTTTTAATGCAAGAACTCTGGGAACATGTGATTAACTGGGATTCTACCTTTACCAGATTCTTTAAGCGAAAATTTCAGAAAATGGCATCATGAAATAAAAGACTTGGTAAATTTTGAAACTCACTGAAAATATTTTGTGATTATCACAAAATTGAATCCTGAAACCGCTCAACTTTTCATATTTTCTGATGCTAGTTTAAAGGGGTATGGGTCAGTGGCTTATATTCGTGATCTTCTTCTTGTGAAACTTCATTTGTAATAGCAAAGGCAAGAGTAGCGCCTCTGAAGAAAATTACATTGCCCCGCCTGATCAAAATCTGTGATGAAAAGCCCATCTTCGTTGTTCTCCCGTGCTAACAATTTTATTGTATTTTAAATAAAATGGTTTAAAGAGTAATATTTCTTGATATTTTTCTTAAGAAAGTAAACTTTTTATATAGTAAAATTTAACAAAGCTTTCTATATCTGTGAAACAAACCATAAAAAAAACCTATTTTGTATATTACTTCCATATCTCACTTAGAGGTCTGCACGGACCCGGGCTTGGCCCGAGGCCCGTACCCGGCCCGGCGGAATGAAGGCGAATTTTCAAACGGGCCGGTCTGGCAGAATTAGGACAATTTTTTCAATGGGCCGGACCAGCGAAAAGATTGAACGGGCCTGCAGGGCCGGGCCGATAGAAAAATTAATCGGGCCTATCGGCCCGATATAAGAGTTCAAGCGAAGCAGATAAAATACGAGCCATTTTCAATGAATATGATTTTCACGAGACGTATAAACGTGCGTCACGAGCCGATGCGAGTTTAGCAACAGCAATACAGAAATGTAACATGTCCGTCGTAGAGATCGGCATCGTACAGCTACAAGATGTCTGATTCCGAGTTTAATTTTTTTCAACAGACTCGTGCCGGGACGGAACTGGTCTTAATCGATCTCGGGATGTGTAGGACAGTCATTATGTTTTGTAGTATTAGTAGTGATAATGAACTTCTCTTAACAGTATCTTAGGAAATATACCTTAAGGTGGTTCTCATATTCACTGCTCAACAATGCGAAACTTTCAGACACATTTTCTGACTCATTTTTAACTATAAAGGCATAAAATTGACAGGCCTGACTATTGAAGGCATTTGGAAACGAATAGCTTTTTCCATATTTGATAATTTACTTACAGAGATTCTTGACACGTGACTGTAAGTTCTTCTCCTTTCCTGTTCTATCGCTTCCGGAAATTCGATTCAATGCGCTAACTTTGGCAGTATTTTCAGAAAGATATATTGCTTTTAACTATGAAAAGAAAACGACATTTACACAGCTTTTGAATAAGAATACCTGCCAATCTTACGCGTTTCCGAAAAGAAATGAATTCATAAATGTGTCGAAATGCAGCTCCTTTAGATTTGAGAAAAGCCTTAAAAATGAGAAAAATATTTTCACAAATCTACTTTTTATTATACAGCTTCAAAAGTTATCACGTTTTTAATCTTTTATTCTGAACTGCATTAATCTTTTAATGAATCGTTATTTGAATTTTGAAATGTCTGTAGACACGATTACTAGGGTCTGTTTTCAGTGATTTTTGTACGGGCCGGGCCGAGACTGTAAAAAGGCAAACGGGCCCGACCGGGCTCGGGCAGAACTTTCAATTTTTACGCCAGGCCGGGCCAAGATAGCTGTCGTTCGGTGGAAATTCCGGCCCGTGCAGACCTCTAATCTCACTAAAAAGTTCTTTAAAAAATCAAATAATACAGGACTCTTTACAATTGTAGTATGAGGTATGCTTTTTTGAGGGGGGGGGGGGAATTAAAGGTGAATGAAAATCACGATTATGAGTTCTTATCGTTGGGTTTTATTTATTTATTTTTTTATCTTTTTATTATTAACCTAAAAAAAGTAATGATATCAATTCAAAAAAACCCTTAACGGGTTAAAAGTTTGTGACGCAGCACTTTATCCTATTGCTATAAGAATTTTAAATATAGACTTAAAAATAATGATATCAAACTTTAAGTGATGCTATATTATTTATTTCATTTTTTATTTTTGTTTTATTTATAATTGCATGTATAAGAATTATGTTAAATTTAAAAGTATGTATAAAAATTTATTCCTTGTTGCTTTATCATTCACATCTTTCATAAATTCAAAATATGAGTTTTAAAAGATATCATATCAAAATTTAAGTGACGTCTTGATGTAGCTTTAAACAATTTGTTTTAAAATTCAATTTTAATTGTTTTCGGTTTGGCTAAATATATTTACACATCTAACCAAAACTTTTATTTTTCGAATACACTGTTAAAAATATCGCTCTCACTGAACTTATACAATGCACTGTAATGTATTTATATGAATAAAGTGATTTATCTTTTGTGCCACGCTATCCAAAATCAAACGTAAAATTTATGTAAATGATTTCTTTGCGTCACTGTATCTAAACTAAGCGAAATATATGCAAATGGATATTATGACACAAAGAAATCATTTACATAAATTTTACTTTTGATTTTGGATAGCGTGGCACAAAAAATAAATCAATTTATTCATATAAATATATTACAGTGCATTGTGTAGGTTCAGTGAGAGTGATATTTTTAACAGTGTATTGGAATATTAAAAGTTTTGGTTAGATGTGTAAATATATTTAGCCAAACCGAAAACAATTAAAACTGAATTTTAAAACAAATTGTTTAAAGCTACACCAAGGCGTTACTTAAATTTTGATATCATATCTTTTAAAACTCATATTTTGAATTTATGAAAGATGTGAATGATAAAGCATCAAGGAATAAATTTTTATACATCCTTTTAAATTTAACATAATTCTTACACATGCGATTATAAATAAATCAAAAATAAAATGCTGAAATAAATAATATAGCGTCACTTAAAGTTTGATATCATTATTTTTAAGTTTCATATTTAAAATTCTTATAGCAATAAGATAAAGTGCTGCGTCACAAACTTTTAACCCGTTAAGGGTTTTTTATATTGATTATTCTTACAAATAATTTGATCCTGTTAACCGTATTCTAGAAAATAAGATCTAAAAATCTCGGGACATTTACAGTTTGTCATTATCGAAAAATTTTTTTTTTGTTCTGTTCCAGTATCATCTCATATGGTGTGGCATTTTAATTTGACGGAATCTTGTATTATAAAATTGTCTATTTGTTAACTTTATTTTATAAGTCTGAAAAAAAATATATTACTAGAAAGGAACAGTAGTTTTTCGATTTTTTAACCATTAAAATTATGCATTAATAAGTGATATTGCTTCAAGTAAATGAATAACACTATCGAAATGTCTCCTTCTGCAATTCAATTGAATGTACTGTACTCTCTTCAATTCATCATAAGAGACTAGGCTATTAAAAAAAAATCATTATTTTCAAGAAATAAATTTCCATGCAGGTAACTGCTTTTATGAAGCATGTGTACGGTAAGCAACATAGAATAAGATTACGTTTCATAATCGTCAACAACGTGCGAATGATGTTGGTGAACTTATACACCCATTTGTCTGTGAACCTACAGAAGAGGCAGAATCAATAGGTAATTCTAATTAATTTTGTTTGTTTTACTGATAATTAATCTAAGTACAGAAAAAAGTGAATTTCTTTTGGCGAAAATCAGAGGTTTTGATCAAATATTAATAATTTTGTGTTTTTTTTTCAAAAATTAACTCAGAAATCAATGAAGACTGACGCAGTGATAGTGGATTAGAATGTGACAATAACGGTTTCAGAATATCACAATAGAGTTTAGTTACACTACACTTTATACATCTTAACAAAGTGGATCGGCCGAATGAAATAACAGAACTGTTGTACATTTAGCTGGGTTGATCGTGATTGTAAAAGACTGGCCAAAACATTGCAGGCTGAAATAGTTAATGTGGTATCCCGTGTTGCATCGTGCTAGAACATCAACATTAAAAAATCATCTTATGAAGTTTTTTTGTCAAAACTTCGAGCCTTGACCACCCTAAAATTATTGACGCAGAGTTTTTTTGTACACATTCCCAAACAGAGGTATCAGAAGTGGAATTCAAAGGCTCAGAAAGGAATCTTAGTTGGATATTTAAGGGGTCTCAGGATTCTTAAAATGAGAAAAAATGAAAAAAAAGAGACAATTTTCAACATTTAATATCTTAAAATGTATAGGATTTAAAAACAAATTTTTTATTTGGTTTAAAAGATATAAGTATGTTCTTTCATTGTATGAATTTAAAAAATTTCAAGATACAGAATTAGTATTTATAGGGCGCTCTAAACTGTCAGACATTTGTCGAGCAGAAAATTGGTATAACAGCTAACGCGCAGGATTACAAAATAAATCTTGGAACTAGAATGAAATTTTTTGAGCATAATTATACTTCAGATTATAATAATTACACTGAACATAAATAAATTTGTATTTAAAGTACTTTTATATTTTTAATACAATGTTTTATTTAGTTAATACAAAATTTGGAAAATTTTAACAATATAATCTCCTAAAAAAATATTTATTTTTTTTTTAACAATAAAAATGAATTTTAGTTTCAGTTTATACAGACTATCATGAAACATATGATTTGAAAATTTCATGAAAAAATATTCAGAAGTGTTTGAGATATCCTGCGCGTTATTGCCAAAAACGTCATTTGGAGAAAAAGGATTTCAAAGTTTCGGAAACGCTGCTTTAGCTATTGAACTAATATAATTCTAATAGACATGACTTCTGTTCTAATCAGAATTTCAAGGAAACAATCATACCAAAATGTTCAGAAAAGACAGAAGTTTAGCATCTAAAAAAATTAAAATTTCGAAAATTTTGAAGCTTTAACAGTCCTGAGACCCCTTAAATGATGTTGTGTAGAGGGTTCTAGTGTAATGGTTTGTTGGTACATTAAAAATAAAATGCCCAAGAAATATAGTATTTCTTCCTGCATCAGTATTAATTGCAGCGTTTGTTGGGGATGAGACATCAATAAATTAGGAACAGCGAGACGTTGATAATATTTCCACACTTAAATATACTGGAAACAGTGGCGACTTACTGTAAAAATAATGAATATTATCGACAGGAGGTCTGAGTAATTACTGTAATAAAAATCCAGCAGAGGCAGTGAATAGGCCTATGATATATTTTATGTTTCCTTTAGCATTCAGCAATGTGTGTGTGTGCGGGGGGGGGGGGGGGGGGGTGATACACCACGGCGCTGAAAAATATTAAAATAATGTCCTAAGAGAATTCAGGAAAAGTTTTAGTTCACCCTCCCTCCTTTTATTTTGTTTATACCTTTAGAATCATGGGTGGTGGGATCTCTGCCTCACGTCGAAATTATGCGATATGCTCGAAACAGAAAACGAGGAAGTAGGTTACACTTGCACTTACGACTATAAGAAGATAGTCCCTGAGAGGTACCAACTTTCTCATTAAGTTGGCGAGTAAAATGGCATCTGCGAGTCCACATGGGAGAAAAAAAAGTGCATCTTTCCAAGAAGTTTTTTTTTTTTTTTTTTTTAACGAAAAATTGCTAGCTATACAAAATACACTGTTCACTAATATTCATTATTTATTTTCTAAAAATCTATTTGTGAATAAGTAAAAATATTTTTTCAGAAGTATTTTGCTTGCTGTGAATTAGATATTCCCAAACACCGGAAACGTTACACATGTAGGAATTTCTTTTAGTTAGGATTAGCTCACTATCACTACATCGCATTTCAAATAGTAACTACCCATAAACTGCAAACCTTCTGCTTCATGCAAACGAACCATAAGTGTTACACAGACTATTTTCGTTGGAGAGCGTGATATAGTCAACTTGAGAAATTTCGATTAGTTTGAAGTAATAGAACGTCATTAAAATGCTATAAAGATAATTACTATCCTACTTCATAGGGATTGTTTTGTGTGTGACTGTTAAATGTCTATAAACTACATCGTTAACGGAATAAATTCATCAAACTAGCAATAAAAACTTTCGATTGATTCTGCCTTCATACGTATAATCTCAGTTTTCGTGCCGATAAAAAGAATCTTTACAAATAGAATTATCTAGTATCTCATAATTCAATTCAGATTTCAAAATATAGTACAGCCGACTCTCTGTTTAACGTCGCTCTACTTAACGACGATCTCTATTTAAGGACGATAATTTGCGGTCCCGGCTCCTTTAAGTAAAAAAATCTCTATTTAAAGACAAAATTGTTTCTATTTAACGACGATTTTCACGTAGGTTTTTTTCCCGATCCCGTTAAACATGTTAAAAGAGAGAACTTCCTCTGATAGAAAAACAAGTTTGCTTGCAATTCAGATGGGTACAGATAAAGAAGACGTTTTAACAACCAACTTCAGAAGTTTAGATCAAATTTATGAAGACATCCCAAATAAAAATGTAACTTCAGAGGCAGAAGATGGTGATGAAGCTGATGATACTGAAAGCGAGACACCGCCTCCTTCTTACTCAGATGCGAATTCTGCCCTGGATATTCTTCGCCAGTACATTGTTTCATCAGATATGGAAGATGACTCATTCGACCTTCTTGAAAAGCTTGAAGTCAAGGGTACTTAAAACTAGACCACTATTGAAACAATCTACACTTTTTGTTTTTATTTTAAACTTAATTTGTTTAATTAAATGTATTATAAATATTTTTATTGTACTGTAAGTAACATTGTTTAATTAAATTTATTATAAATATTTTTATTGTACTTTAAGAAACATTGTATGCTGTAATGTTGTTTTCGTGTGCAGTATAATTAATGCAATTTGTATTTGCGCAATAAAAATATGTAGCATATCTGTATCAATAAAAACAAAAAAAAAGAAAGAAAACATAAAATAAATTAAAATAAATAAATAAAACATTTCTAAACACGTCAATATATTGAGAAATGTATTGATAGTCCTAAGCCTGTAAACTGTGATGGGAAATGTTTTTCAAATATTATTTTTCCACAAATTCTGTTTAAGGACGATCTCTATTTAAGGACGATTTTTCGAGGTTTCTTGAAAGTCGTTAAACAGAGAGCCAACTGTATGTTCTCAGTTAAAAGAAATACCTGCAGTATAATCTTAATATTTTGATGCGTTTTAATAACATGAATCTTAACAGCACCACTTGTCGGCGAAAGTTGAACGACTATTTTCTTTTGGCTAAAAAAAGTCGACTCTACAACAAATCTTATGGCGCAAGTTGCATTCCGACAAGGCAAATTCTTTAATTTTGATGATTTTTTGAAATGTGAATGGATTTATGGCGCACTCAATGCATGATGGTTAATCACTACTGGTTTTTATGACTTGATTAATCTGACTAATCGGAAATATTTGCTTTATATGATGTCTGCCATTAGACATCATGTCGCACCCTTGCTCCAAAAGTGTCATAAGCCAAAAATATTCGTTTTCCAGGAAATGCGAAAAACTGTTTCCGGGGTGTGGAATGGTCAGTGGCCATCTTACAAACACAACTGCTACCTGGTGGCTGGATTTTCAGTGCACTATCTCGTACAATAGGTGATAGGTAGAGGCGTAAAAACCCAGTAGAATGGCAGCGAAAACTCAAAAAATCCAATTTTTGAGTTATGGCATTTTTGAAGCAATTGAGCGACGTATGCTTTATCTTGAGAATTGTAGGAATAATTCAACTTACTTTTTTGAAATGTCACATTAAGAAAGTCCTTATGTGAGTAAGCATTTGAATTATAGTAATTGCTCCGATATCGAATGTAAACATCTTGGTAGAATTCGGATATTTCATTACGATGACGATTAGGGCATAGTACTGCAAGTAAGTTTTCATAACCTTCATCGCTTGAGGTATCTATCGCGGAATTCCTATCATAATATCGAAGACTTCCATTGTTAGCACCAGAATATATAGAAACATTACCATACACACACTCCTAAAACGTAAAGAATCGCATTTTAAATAAATAAATAAATAAATACATAAATAAATAACAACTATTATGTATCTACTCAATATGGTGTCATTTGCTATGAGACGCTTTCAGTGTAACGTCAAACTGACTCTGAAAAAATAAAAACAGTTGCTGTGTTTTATTTCCTATTTCGTTTGTTTGCTACATGATGTATATTAAAGCTATACCTTATCACCACGCGTTTTAATACTTAAGGTGCAGGGGTTGAAACATAGCAACCGTTTATTTTTTTCTTTTAGAAATAATTCTATTTTCTTTCAAAGAAAACTTTATAATGACGTCTAGACCAAAAGCATTTAGAAAACAACTTCATTTTCACGTGACTATTGTAGACTTAATTTTTAATGAAATTTTAAGTTTCAATTTAAAATTAATGCCACACGAAACAGTAGTATCTCAATAAATGCTGCGCCATTTGGATGATTTTTTAAATTTTTTTCCGTATTGTCAGGGAAATCGTATTATTTTCCGTTACACGGGCTAAAGAAAACCAAACCTGACTTTTCATTTATAAAGCTGAGGTATTTTATTAGATTGCATCAAAATAACGTCATTTTTTTTCTGATTGTCTTTTTAGCAACTTATGGGTGCAAATGCACAGAACTCCGTTATTATGATCACCGTATGATTGCATTTTTATTTATTTTACCCGGAAGGCCTCTCATGGTTAACACGAGGAAATCGGGGTGGTTCTGCTAGTTTCTCTCTTTATATACAACATGAAAGAAAACTCATGCGTAAAGCAAAGGTTATGAAACGCTTTAACGCTTTTCAACACCTCCAGAATCTATATATACACTGGTTTCCAAAAATTAAGGAAAAATCACAAAAAGAGCGATAATTCGATCAAAAATAAACCTATCCGTATGAAATTTGAGAATGTTGTTAACTAAAGATGCTGAATAAAATTTAAAAATGCAAATTAGTGGTACTGTAATCTGATTGCGTCATCTGTGAGGAGCATAAAAATGCATGCTAAAGAGTACGGCTGCAGATGTCGCTGTGATTATGAGATAAGAAAACTGAGATAGCCAATTTATTTGTATGACCTCGAGGTATCAGTTGTCCGCAGAACTGCGATATAGAGCTATTGGAAGATTGGAGGCAGGTCATAGTCAGACAGAGGTGTCCAGGTGGCTAAATGTGAGTCCTTCTGTTGTTAATAGGCTTTGTCAATAATTCCAAACCACTGGTTCGGCATCCAAAAGGTTCAACCAAGGATGGATGGGAACTACGACAAGCACCGATAACCGATATTTGCGGTTATGTGTACGATGGAATAGAACAGCAACCCCCTCTGATCTTAGAGCTCCCTTGTTGCAGCTACTGGAAAGTTAGTATCAACGTCTGCTGTGCGTAGAAGGATTCATGCAGGTGGTCTTTATGCGAGGCGACCAACCATTTGCGTGCTGCTCACCTCACATCGCCGGAGGGGACAGGGGACGTTTAAGGTGGGCGCGTCAACATGTCCACTGGACGTCTGATCAATGGAGGCGTCTTCTCTTCACGGGTGAGTCCCGGTTTAGCCCCCAAAGCGATAGTAGGCGTTTTTGATTTGGAGAGAACCGGGAACAGGCTATCATCACGCATCAAACATTCGTGAAAGAGATTCATACGAAGGAGGCAGTGTCTGTGTTTGGTGTGGTATCTCTTTGAGTGGACGTACAGACCTACATGTCTTTCCATGTGGAACTGTAAATACTCTTGACTTCTATAGAGATGACATTCTTGATGCTAAGTGAGCCCTTATGCCTGTGTAATAGGTAAGGATTTCCTGTTACAGGGCGACAATGCTAGACCGCACAGCTCTCGCATCGTGAAAGATTATCTTCAACACCAAAAAATTCAGCGCATGGAATGGCCAGCTCGATAACCGGGCTTAAATCCCGTCGAGCATGTTTGGGATGCTTTAGGAAGATGTGTTGCTGTTCTCAACCCTCCTCCTCAGACACTTGCCACGCTTATAACTGCTTTACAAGAGAAATGGCTCGCGCTTCCCAGCGAATTTATCGCTTAATTGACGGTATCGCACATCGCTATATGTGCTGTTTTGCTTATTCGGGTGTTCATACTCCATATTAAAGGTACTTTTCCTATACCAAACTGACATATTTATTTTGTTTATTTTATAATTGGGTTAATTTCTGAAACACTACAATCGTCTGGTAATTTCTTTTAATGTTATTATATACCTTACTATGTGTGGTAAATCATGTCCCAGTTTTATTGAAATCTACATGTAACATTTTGAGTAATCGCAATTTTTGTTATTTTTCGTTAATTTTTAGAAACCAGTGTATATACAGTGTGATTCATGAATATCGAAACAATAGGCTATCTCCTTAAATATTGCCCCTAGGCACATACTTCCAATTGCAAAGTTTCAAAAAAAGGGTGGAAATTTTGATGAGATAAGTTACAACTCCATAGGAGGTCTATTTGAGAAAATACGAAAATTAAATTTTTATACGGCCTCCGTAGGGTAAAATTTCCAATTAGGAATTTTTACCTTATCCATTCCTGAACTAAACATAAAAAATTCCATCTTTATATCTGCAAAACTTATGGAGTTATGCCTGTTTAAATAATTCGTCAGGTTTTATGGGATTAGACACAAATTGAATTGCGTGTAATTCAAGAAACAATGTTACTTTAAGAGTTAAAGGAATAATGTAAAAAATATATTTATTGAGTTGGAAATTGATTTTTTTTCTGTTTTTTTGAGGTGATTAACCATATAATTTGCAAACAAAATAATATCCTAAACTTTCCCAGAAAGTTAAATTTTTTTAAATGATTATTATTTTTTAAGTGGTGTAATTTAAAATCGTTATAACTCGAAACATTATTCTCGAATTTCAAATTTGTTTTCATTTAATTGAAGAGGAAAATATAATTTAAATATTCTTTTTCAGGATTTTTTTAAATATTGATTTTAAAAGTATTAAAAATACAAAAAAAAAAAAAAAAAAAAAAAAAAAAAAAATAGGTAACTTATTTTTAAAAAAAATCATATTTTCAAAAATAACTATTTTTTCCAAATTTGCTAAAACAAAATTAAAGTAAAATAATAAAAAAAGATGTGTTCCAAGTTTGCACTTTTTTTCTTTAACAATTCTTCACTTAATAATTTAAAGACGAGAAATGGTAAAACAACAACAACAACAACATCATGCAGAATAACGCATTTAAAGTTTTAAACAAAGTACGGCTCCAAATAAAATATTTAAATGCTATTTGAAAAATTGCAGGTGAGTAAGTAACTCCTTTTCGTAGCTTAAACTTTCGATTCAGTTTAAATTTTGCCCTTTCCACCTTCTTTCTGTACCATTTAAATATCCGTCAATTGATTTAAAACAAGGCTTTCCCTAACATGCCGATTATATGCCGTTTTCATAGTTTTAACCCTCACAACTTCAGGTTTTATATCGTAGCGGCGAGCGGTAAAAAAAAGTCTGTATTCTGAAGTCGGCCAAGGCCCAGACCTTACTTTTTACTGAAGTCTCGACTGGGCCTAACGTATTTTTCATACCGAACCGGTACTGGCTTCTTTCTTCCTAGCTCTGCACGGGGTGAAATTTTCAGTCCCGGTCTCGACTCAACCAGTATTAAAATCATTCTCTCTGACTGACCTAATCCGTGCAAAAATCAGTAAAGTTTGGCTCAGCCCAAAAAATTTACAAAAAATGCATATATTTTTAAATCGCCATTACTATTAAACCATATTACCATTTACAATTAAACTTTAAAAATCAATTTTTTTAAAGGATAGTAGATTTAAAGGCAAACTAAAATAATAAGTAAAACAAGTGAAAAAGAACCGGTCTATTACGGAATAAAGTCTAAAACGGAAAAATGTGTTGATCCATGCTAAATGAATATAACGTTACTTGTGAAAAGAATAGACTAATGCACTCCAATGTACAAACCAAATACTAAACGCGTGCAAAAATTCAGCGACATCCGGAAAAGTTCATATCTTTTGTACGGAAAATCACGTAATTCAAACACGATGCATAAAAACTGCTTGTATCTCTATAATGGATACGGTCGAAATAAAAATTTCTTGGTGCCACATGTACAACCACAGAACTGACGGCAATACGGTAACAGTAATATCAGAGACGGTTTATTCTTTCGTATAGGAAATCTCATATTCATTTCATGCTGCATACGAATCGGCTATAAATCCGTGAGAGAAACGGTGCAAAAAATCTCCGGTACAAACGTAGTATAAACGACAGACAAGTTTTTGCCAAAATCGAAAATACATTATTTTTTTTAACTATAAGAAATCCTCGTTTCACTGAATTCAGCACCTAAAAGTTTTGAATAACTCGGTATCGGAAGCACTACAAATGAAACTCCTTCGGTACTTTCCTTTACTAACATACACTCATGTCCAAAATTAAGGTCACAAACATAAAATCTGTAAAAACTGATGAACTATTCTCTGTGTTGCCACGAAAGTTTGAACAAGGGTATATTACAATGGGAGGAAGACTATAGCAACATAACAATATGGAAAAGATTTTAATTGTGAAGTAAGATACAGTGTATATCGAAAAGTCTTAAATCATGAATCAGAGATAAAGTAGTTATCTCGGGAAAAGTCTGTCTATTAAGGAGTGTGACCACCATGCACTGCTATAAAAGCCTCACAACGAGCTCTCATGCTGTTTATGAGGGTGTTAATAAATGTTTGTGGCAACAAAGTCCATTCTTCCAACTCTGAAAGCGTGACTTTCAACTCCTGGGGGAGGGGGGGGGTCCTGCGAGGTGGGTTACGCTGTGCAATGGCTCTTCCTAGACCATCCCAAACATGTTCAATAGGACTGATGTCCGGAGACCTCGAGGGACAATTCATACAGCGAATATCCTTTTTTTGAGGAAAATCATCAACAATGTGAGCTCTGTCTGGCTTCACATTGTCGCCCATAAAGATGAAGTCCGGGCCTACAGCAACCTGGAGCAACTTCACATAGGCTTCAAGGACCTCATCCCTATAGCGATGTGCGTTGGCAGTATCCGCATCGAAGGTGTGCATTGGTGTACGACTGCCCAACATTATGCCGCCCAGACAAGGATTCCTTTGCCACCAAATTTGTCAATTTCTTTTACGTAGGAGGAATGATATTGAGCTTCACATTCTCTCCAGATGAAGATTCTACAAGAATCACTCTACGTGCTGAATCTCGACTCATCACTGAAAAGAACACGCCCCATTCTCGTTGTATCCTAGACTGATGTCCTCAGCTCCACAACAACAGGGCTCTCCTGTTGGATTCAGTGAAAGGGACACACACGACTGGACGCCGGGCATTAGGGATGAGGTCCTTGAAGCCTATTTGATGATGATCCGGGGTGCTGTAGGCCCGGACTTAATCTTTATGGACGATAATGCGAAGCCACAGAGAGCTCACGCTGTTGATGATTTTCTTCAAGAAGAGGATATTCGCTGTATGAATTGGTCCTTGAGGTCTCCGGACCTCAATCCTATTGAACATGTTTGGGATGGTCTAGGAAGAGCCACTGCACAGCGTAAAATCCTTCTCAGGACACGCCAGGAGTTAAAAGCCGCGTTTTTGTAAAAATGGACTTTGTTGCCACAAACATTTATTGACACCTTCATAAACAGTACGAGAACTCGTTGTGAGGTTTGTGTAGCAATGCACGGTGGTCACACTACATATTAGACAGACTTTTTTCCGAGATAAATGCTTTATCTCTGATTCATGATTTAGCACTTTTTGATATGCCCTGATTAAAATATTTTCTATATTGTTATATTGTTATATTCTTTCTCCTATTGTAATATACCTTTGGGCCAAATATCGTGGCAACACAGTGAATAATTCGTCAGTTTTCACATATTTTATGTTTGTGACCTTAATTTTGCACATGAGTGTAGTACAAATGATTGATATATACGGACTTTTCGGATTGGGTGTGGAAGGGCCAGCGAAATGGCCTCTAACCTAAAAATTTTTAATGATTCGGTACCGGAGCCAGTACAAATGAAACTCTTTCGCTACTTACCTGTACTAACTTAGTACACACGATTTGAATATGCAAATTTTTCTGGTCCGCGGATGGAGGGGGCCAGTGAAAAGGCCCATCACATTAAAATTTTGAATAACTCCCGTAGAAGCCAGCACAAGCAAAAATATCTTCGTATACCGGTACTAACGTATTACAAACGATTGGTGTATGCGAAAATTTCAGTACAGGGGGTGGCGAGCCCTCTGAAACGTCCTCTCACCTAAACATTTGGAATAACTGTGTACATAGGAGCCGGTACAAACAAAAATCTCCCGGTACTTACCAGTACTAAAGAGCACTAATGAAGTACAAACGATTGATGTAAGCGAAATTTTTAGGTCCGGAGTGGGGGGGGGGGGGGGGGGCAGTGAAATCGCCTCTAAACCTGAAAATTTTGAATAACTCGATGAAGCCTGTACAAACGAAAATATCTCGGCACTTACTGTTACTAACAAAGTACAAACGATTGGTGTATGAGAAATCTTTAGGTAGGGCAAGTGGTCTCGCACCTGAAAATTTTGAATAACTCTGTACTAAAGCCAGTACAAACGAAAATTTTTCATTATATTGCGGTATTAATATAGTACAAATGATCGGTACATGAAAATTTTCAGGTCCAGACATGGAGGGAGTTGTGAAACGGTCTCTCTATAATAAAACTTTGAATAACTCGGTAACAGAAAGCGAAACAGGTAAAAATCCCTCGGTATTTACCGTACTAACGTCCACAAACTTCTCGTATCTTTACTCTGAGCGTAATACAAACTACAGACAACTTTTACGGTCCAGTGTTTCCAGAAACATTTTATTTTTTTATTATTTGAAATCCCCATTTCACAAGCACTCCACCTCAAATTTTGAATAATTCGGTATCGGAAACGGTACAAACGAAAATATTTCGGTACTTACCGACACTAACATTCTACAAAAATTTTGTATATTCGAAATTTTCAGGTACGGAGGTGGAGGGGCCAGTGAAATGCACCTACTTGTCTGAAAGGTGTCTTCTAGACCACCCTAATTCATGATTCGTTTAACCCTTAACTGGTGAGGTGGGATGTTTTGCACCCCAGGGAAATTTAAATTCTGAAATATTGTCATTTTACTTTACTAGATGGACTGTACACTTACAGTACTTTTTCAGTTGTTTTTATACAATGAAATGATGCAAAATTCACAGGAAATTTTCTTATTTTAATTCGCTAAATTTTGTGGAGGACACAATAAATCAAATTTTGGGGTTACACACACTAGTGATGGGCGATAACGAGATGTTTTTCTCGATTTTCTCGATTGTATAGACATCTCGATATTTTTCGATTGTGTAAATTTTTTCTCGATGACTACAGTTTGCAAATTTCTTTTATAAATCATATATTATGTATTATATACGTCATACATTTATCAAGAATCGACTGCGGGTGAACTGGAATGAGTCGATGTTAATAAAGACTAGGTGATTTCGACCGCTAGCGGGCCCCTCCTTTAATCGGGGCCCCTAATTTATACGTAATCTTGTAATATGAAATCACGAACAGGTTACCCGCTATATACGGCACTGATATGTGATAGCAGGCGGGTGTGGTGTGCACGCACTACAAAATCTTGTAAAAAATATAATATCGAAACGAATGAACCTCGGACCAGATCTCTTGAGGGAGGGGTCAAAGTGAGCGGAGGGGCACAGCAGCTGCATAATATGATTAAGTCGTCACAGGTCTTTAGGCCTTTCCAACCATATGTCACATGAGAAGTCTGGATCTGAATTTATAAAAATGCCCTCCCCGTGGGGGCAAAGGGGGAGATAGGTGCGGGAGGTGGATAACATGAGTAAGTGGTCATAAGCCTTTCCAACAATATGTCACATGAGGGGTCTCGGCTAAATTTAGAAAAACACCACCGTGGGGGAAAAGTGGGGGGGCGGACACCGGAGGTGCATTACATCAATAAGTAGTCACAGACCTTCCCAACGATATCTCACATGTGGGGTCTTGGATAAATTTGGAAAAGTGTCCCCCGGGGGGGCAAAATGGGGGGATGGACACCGGAGGAGCATAACATCAATAAGTAGTCACAGACCTTTCCAACGATATCTCATATGAGGGGTCTTGGCTAAATTTGAAAAAGTGTCCCCCGGGAGGGGCAAATTGGGGGAGACTGTCACCGGAGGTGCATAACATCAATAAATAGTCACAGACCTTTCCAGCGATATCTCACATGAGGGGTCTTGGCTAAATTTGGAAAAGTGCACCCGGGGAGGGGGCAAAGTGGTGGTGGGTACACCGTAGGTACATAACATCAATAAGTAGTCACAGACCTTTCCAATGATATCTCACACGAGGGGTCTTGACTAAATTTGAGAAAGTGTCCCCGGGGGTGGGGGGGGTGGGGGGGACTGTCACCGGAAGTGCATAACATAAATAAGTAGTCACAGACCTTTTCAACGATATCTCACAAGAGGGGTATTGACTAAATTTGGAAAAGTGTCCTCCGGGGAGGCAAAGTGGGGGGGCGGCCACCGGAAGTGCATCGCATCAATAAGTAGTCACAAACCTTTCCAACGATATGTCACATGAGGGGTCTTGGCTAAATTTGAAAAAGTGTCCTGAAATTTCATATATTATAAATAATATTTAGCGGAGGGCTCATAAAAAAATCCGATCTAAAATGATAAAAACGGAAAAAACTATCCTCGCAGTGGGGGCCAAATTGGGGAGGGGAGGAAGAAAGTCTCATGATATGAAAGAGTCATCCGAGAGCTTACCGATGACGTATCACATGAGTGGTTCAAAAAAAGTTTGAAAATTGCTCCCCCTCCCTCCCCCCCGTGGGCCCACTCTTTCGCCCCGGAATTCACACAGCCGCCACTTTAAAATTTTTATGTTCAATAAGTAATATTTACCGGAAGACTGCATAAAAACCCACATCTAAAGTGATATTTAAATTTATTATAGAAATCGGCTACGGTTTTAAAAATTTGATCGCCCTTCCCCATCCCCCTTTCGGCGAAGAAAGGTTCATAGTATGAAAGAGTGGTCAAAGGGCTTTTCGATTATATGCCACAGGAAGGGTTCGGTAAAATTTTTAAAATTGCACCCCGCATGACTCCACTCTCACGTCCTCCTCCCTCGAAATCACTCGACCCACCTTCCTCTTTGAAATTTTTATATTTAATAAATAATTTTTATCGGAGGGCTCCAGATATGTGACATCTTGGTAGGGCTAAAATAAGAGAAACTTTGAAAATTAGGGCTTCATTTCACAGCTCATTGTCATGCCTCTTTCTCTATCTCGTCCCTTGGTACTCTCCATAAATTTTCTTACTTTTCTTCTCTGCCGAGGACGAGAGAAATCCTCGAAAAGCTTCTCATAGCGAAATGTTGAAAAGCGCCAGAGAAATCCTCGAAAGGCTTTTCATTGGGAGATTTCGAAAAGGACGAGAGAAACCAGCGAGAGGCTTCCCATCGGGAAAGGTTGCAAACGGCGAGATAAACTCTCGAGAGACTTCCCATCCCGAAAGGTTTAAAACCGCGAGAGAACCAACCATCGAGCAGCTTCCCATCTGGAAGCATCGAAATGCTGGAAAAATCAACGAGATGAGATTTGCCGAAATGTGAGATGGAAATGAAGCTTTCAGAGTCAAACTTACCGCATTTCTGGTTTAAGTCATAATTTCTCAAAGGAGTCCATCTGCTTATCCAATCTCTTTTAGCTCACAGGCTACCTAAGCCTGAGAGTTAATGTGCCCGTCGGTTCTGTGTGTATGCATGTACGTACGTACGTATGTATGTACGTAACGCGATAACTCTTGATTAAAATGTACGATTTGCTTCAATTTTTTTTATGTTCATTCTGATAAGGCGTTCCGCTGATTAGTTTTGACGGTTCATTGGTTAAGGATAAAGGGAGAGAAGGGGGGCTGCCCCCCCTCCTTAATTTAGATAAATAGGTTTATCATGCAGAATTATTCGTTTTGCTCCAAATTTCGTATACCGGTTTATTATGTTAAGGAGCTTCCCTGATTAAACTTGGAGGTTCATTAGTTAAGTATGAAGGGGGGAAAGGGAGGTAGACCCCCTCCTTAATTTAGATAAATGGGTTTTTCATGCAGAATTATTCAATTTGCTCCACATTTGGTATACCGATTCATTATGTTAAGAAGTTGCCTTGATTAGATTTGGAGGTTTACGGGTTAAGTATAAAGGGGGAGAAGGGGGCTGGTCCGCCCCCCCTTAATTTAGATAAATGGGTTTTTCATGCAGAATTATTCGATTTGTTCCAAATTTGGTATACCGGTTTATTATGTTAAGGAGCTTCCCCGATTAAACTTGGAAGTTCATTAGTTAAGTATAAAGGGGCGAAAGGGGGGTAGACCCCCTCCTTAATTTAGATAAATGGGTTTTTCATGCAGAATTATTCAATTTGCTCCAAATTTGGGATACCGGTTTATTACGTTAAGAAGCTGCCTTGATTAGATTTGGAGGTTTATGGGTTAAGTATAAAGGGGAGGGGCTAGTCTCCTCCTTAATTTAGATAAAAGAGTTTTTCATGCAGAATTATTCGATTTGCTTCAAATTTAATATACCGATTTATTCCGATATGGCGCTTCCTTCATTAGATTTGGAGGTTCATTGGTTAAGTATACAAGGGCGAAAAGGGGGCAAGTCCCCTCCCCATAATTTAGATAAATGGATTTTCATGGAGAATTATTCAATTTACTTTTTTCTATGTTCGTTCTGCTAAGGAGCTTTCCTGATTAGATTTGGAGGTTCATTAGTTAAGTATAAAAGGGTTAAATTGGTTAGACCACCCTTAATTTAGCGATATATTTCTTTTTTTCATGCAGAATTATCTGATTTGCTTCAAATTTGATATACTGAAGGTTGATTTGATATAGTTAAGGAGTTTCCCTGATTAGATTTGGAGGTTCATTGGTTAAGTATAAAAGGGGCAAACGGGGGATATTTCCCTTCATTTATTTTTTGAGGGACATTATTCTTTGAAATAAAAGTATAATATGCAATTAGTGTGAATAACCTGTGAGCTCAATGCCATCAGTTTAACTGGCACTTATCTTTTTATTGCTATTAACTGATGTGGGTTATGAAGCATAGTGGGTTATGTATTCAGTTCTGTATAGTCCTAGTTTCAAACTTTACTGTTAAATTTAGTGTCATTTTGCCTCGAATTTTCAATGTTTCTCTTATTTTAGCTCTGCCAAGCTGCCCCATACCTGAAGACTCAGATAAATACTATTTATTAAATACAAAAAGTTCAAAGAGGAAGGTGAGTGAATTCTGGTGGGCGCGAGAGTGGACAAAGGGGGGGGGGGGGTAATTTTCAAACTTTTACCAAACCTCTCCTTGACATATCATCGGAAAGATCTTTCACCATTCTTTTATATTATGAACCTTTCTCCTCCCAGAGTTGAATTACGGAAGGGGGCGGGGGAGGGGGGAGGGAGCTGTGCGGGGGTGAATTTTTTTTTTTTTTAATTTTAGAGATTTCTACAATAAATATCATTAAATGAGGTTTTTTAATGGAGCTCTCCGATAAATATTATTTATTAAATATAAAATTCTAAAAGTGGGGCTGCGTGATTTCCGGGTATATTCTGGTATAAAAGAGGGAACCCACGTGGGAGGGGTAGATTTCAAACTTTTTTGGACCAGTCATTTGGTATATCATCGGAAAGTTACTCTTTCATATTATGAACCTTTCTTCTTCCCTCCCTAATTTGGCGCCCCGAGAGAGGCACTTTTCGAACTTTTTTGAAATCGTAGCGTTTTTAAACATTTTAGATCGGATTTTTTTACGGAGCCCTCCGATAAATAATTTTTAATATATGAAAATTTCAAAGAGAAGGATGGGCAGAGTATATTTCGGGGGGGGGGGGTGCACGATAATTGGAATCCTGGGAGTTGGAACACTTTTCTATCATTTGCTGACACCCCTCATGTGATATATCATTGGAAAGCTCTGTGACTACTATTTCATTTTATATATCGCCCACGCCCCTCCCCTTACTTTGCCCCCGCGCGGGGGCACCTTTCTAAATTTAGCCGACAC
Organism: Maratus speciosus; assembly: GCA_963932465.1. Classification (NCBI taxonomy): domain Eukaryota; kingdom Metazoa; phylum Arthropoda; class Arachnida; order Araneae; family Salticidae; genus Maratus; species Maratus speciosus. Next base: position 251,233,601 of record OZ010795.1, on the reverse strand, counting down.
CCCTCATGTGACATATCGTTGGAAAGTCCTGTGACCACTTATTCATATTATACACTTTCCTTGCCCCTCCCCCCCTACTTTGCTCCCCGCGGGGGTTCGTTTAATGTATTCCAGTCGAAGACTTTCTAAAAATGGTGAAATTAAAGATCCAATCTCAAATGACGTAGAAAAGTCAATAAAAAATTTTGATCCCTTTTATCATCCTTTAGTTCATGTTTTTGCCACTAGGGGGTGCTTTTTATTCTTATTTTTTGGCCATTTTGGTGCTAATTGCCGAAAAATTCTAATTTTTGATACTTAAACTCCCCTTACCGCTTCATAGCTACTCGCGTTTTTTCAGTTTTTTTCAACCAGGGGGCAACCTTACAAGACTTTTCCAATCTTATGGCTCCTTTATAGCCTCCCTTTGGTTTGTTGTTTTTTTATTCCATCTGTTTTCAGTTACCCTATATTTAATAAAATCTGCCTTATGTATATGTAAAAACAATGATTTCAATAATCGATTCCAGGACATCTCCTTTGTAGATTCTCGAAAGTAATCGATGACTGTATCGATGGTGTATTTTACGATAACGATTTTTTTCGATTGGTAAATTTTCGAGAATCGCCCATCAGTAAGCCCTATCACTACTATGAAATTGTTGGCCAGAATAATAGCTAAGTTTTCCAATAACTGTTTTAGCTTTTCTCGTTATAATCGATTGTAAAACATCTCGATTGTAGATTCTATGAATTAATCGATGGCTGTATCGATTGTGATTTTTTACGATGACGATTTTTCTCGATTGTCGAATTCTCGAGAATCGCCCATCACTAACACACACTCCACCTCACCACTTACGTGAAAAATTCACCTCACCACTAAAGGGTTAAAAGAAATTGAAAGAAAGTTTGTGTGAGGAAATATTGGGTGGGTGAAAAAAAAAAAGCGAGTCAAACCATTGTTTAGAGAAGATACGAAAAAGAATGGAAACAGCAGCGTAGATGTTTAGAGAACCAATATTATTTTAATGTCTATTTTTACTTGCCGGGTTGGGGTGGAGGGGGGGAGTCTGGAAACGTATTGACGTATTTTAAATTTAGTACGTGGATTATAAAATTTTCGCGATCCTGATCGACTACCCAATTTGCAACCTCCTAAGCACGGTCCTGTCTTTGAATTCTTCAAGTAGGAGAGATGGGGGCACATATGAACAGTTCGCATAAATATAGCTTTTTCTAATAACTGGATTAATTTCTACAAACAAAACCTACTCAATATAGTAAATAGAACTTTCTTTTATACATGGTAATTTTTTTTTAATCACCTGTATAGTTCTTCTTACATTTTTTAATAGTTTTATAAATTCGAAAAATTGTTCACATGTGCCCCATCAGCGGGGTAGTTGTGAACACAAGGAAAAAATATCCTTTGACATGCTTTTTATTCTGTTATTCATTTGTCATCGTAATCATTAGTTAATTACCTGTGAAATTCACCATAAAGAAATATATATATATATTTCTCTAGTTTCTGGGTGATATGTTTAAGCAAAAGATTATAAAATGAAAATAAGTAGATTTTGGGGGTGGAGGTATAGATGATTCCTTAAGTTATGCTGAAATAAAAAAAAATAAATAAAGAAGCAATTTTAAAAAAGAAATTAAATCTTTTAAATTTTGCTTAGGGGTTTTTGTTTGGGAAAAATTTTAAGGAGGGGGCATTTACATACTAATTATCTCAAATCTGCTGAAATACGAAAGATTCCCACTGCTGTATTTGCCTTATGTACTTGTAAATTATAGATAAAGAAGGGTTTTTTAATGATTTAAAAAAAATCTCGACTATAACCCCCCCCCCCCCCCCCCCTAACTTCTTTTGCTTTTGAAAGAGGGAGGGGGTTGCAATAGGGATTTTACGGTAGTTATCAGTTTAAAAATTTTACTTTCTTAAAATATTACTCATATTTATCTCCATTCAAAGCATCCTATACATAACTGTTTTAGATATGAAAGTAAGGCATCATTGCAAGTTGTAATTGCAATGTATTGCAAGTTGTAATTGCAATGTATTGCAATGTCATTGCAAATGTAATAGAAAAATTTGCAAAGTTGTTCAATGTAATACTTTTGTATTAACAATGCATAAAAAATATTGTTGTAAACTGTTTAGTAAAATAATATTTAACACTTATTGCATTTTAGGAACCATCAAATTTATTTAAAGTACAATTGAATGTAAACGAGCTTGTTGATCTTTATCTATTTTCTGAAAGATGTGTTTGATGAAGTTTCAGTGCAAAATCAACTTTGTGTGAGAAAAATATCTTCTATTTCAGAAAAATTATAGATAATGGAACTGACATTATTTATCATTAAGTTAACTGAAAGGAACATAATCACAGAATGATTATTGGGGCACTTATGTACTGTTCATAATGGGTTCATACTGTTCATAGTGGGCACTTATGTACTGTTCATATCTGCCCCAACTTGTCTGTTCACAAGTGCCCCACATTGCTGCTCCTGTTAAATTGATAAATCATTGACATTTCTCAATTTTAGAAGAAAAAGAACTTTATAAAAAATATTTATTTGTATTCATAGTGTATGTTAAAGCACTCAAATTCAAACAAATGAATAAATAAATAAAGTTATACGCTTATCAACTTGGAACAATTATTTTACTTTTGAGATCTAAAAACAGTGTTTTGGCTACAGAGGACAAACAAAATGTCAAAAAGCTTAAAAATTTTTTTACCATATGTCTACAGGTGCTGTCATCTTTAGTAATTAAAAAAACAAAACAAAAAAAAACTTATAATAACTATTGGAAAATTGCGATGTTCACATCTGCCCCCTGTTCACATGTGCCCGCATCTCCCCTATAATGTTCTTCTACCAAATATTTGGCAGATTTGGTTGTAGATTTTGGTTATTTTGTGGGTCATCTTTAATTATTTTTTTTTAATAATAGTTTTTTGTCAGACAACCTTATTTATCAATCTTGAACACCAAATAAACTATTGCTTATTACATATGATAATCAATTTTTTACTATTAAAATCAAAATTTATATTCTTACCCGGTTATGTAACGTAGCAGATACTTGCAGGTCTACATATTCTGCTTCAGCTACTGAAATTTTCCAACATTTTTGCTGAGTTCGATATTGATCAATATAAGCTTCATATTGAATGTTTCCTTCTCTTTCATATAGCTCTTCGCAAGCTAAAATAAATTTATAACAAGAGAGAAAAAAAAAATTGATTAGGGCAGTGGTTTTGATATTATGCGCAAGTTATAGTATGATAAATTTTGCAACTGTTTTTAACAAGTTTACACCCCCCCCCCCCTCAATAACATATAAATGTGTCTCAAAAATATTAAGCTAATGTTTAAATTTAATTAGACATTTATCATCTATCTTTTCACAAGTGCTCAACTGAAAAAAAAGTCCTTTCGGCATGCCGGGAGGAAAAAGGTAGCTTTCATATTCCTTTTTTTTTTTTTTTTTTTTTTTTTTTTTTTTAAATATAGCTTATTTTATTCAAACACACGAAGATAAAATTAGTGGAACTCGATTAGATGATTCAATAAAAAAAAAAATATTTCTTAGTTTTAAAGTTTTGCAAATTTTACTCAAATTTTAAGAAGCTAAAATTTGACGAACCCAATAAAAGAATATCCGTCAATACTAAATTTGAACGAGAATTGTACCAAATTAATAAGCTATAGCCAAGTTGGCATCATTTATGATTGCTTAGTTTTGTCGCCAAATTTGACGATATTTCGCCAAGTGTCGCCAAGCCTGGTGAGAATTTGAAGATAACGTTCACTAACACTCATAAATTAATACCTGATTTTCTGCATTTGCTGTCTTGTTTCAAAATGTCAACCACCCTAGAATTTCAAACTGCTATATCTCAACCATTTTTTATGTTAGAGACGAAACAAAAAATACTCCGGAATCCTTGTATCAAGGCCTAACATTTAAACATAAAATGAATTTGGATTTCTAAATTAATTGTGTATTACTTTTAGTTTTAAATATTTAAATGGCGGCTATTTCGAAACAAGATGGCGGATGAAGTTGGCCAACGAACTCGGTCGAGACATTTGTATGTACTATATACACAATAAATCTCATTCAAATCGGTTTATAAATGCGAGAGTTATCGCATGACAAAAATTAGATATATATATATATATATATATATATAAACTTTCTGTACAATAATACCATTGAAAAGTAATGAAAATGACCAATAGTATAAATAAATAAATACATATATATATATATATGTCACTTTTGAACGCAGAGTAGCTTTGGGGTCTGGGGGTCATGATCGGTGAAAATATACCAAAATGTTTTGGAAGTGCTTTCCTCTGATCGGCTGCAGTAGGTAGCTTTTTACTTTTTGTAATGAAAGCTATCTAAAACAGTAAGGTATTCAAAGAGCAGTATTGCAATAATAAAATTAAATATAGGGTAAGTGGGGGTAAAGATACGCATGGGCAAAGATACGCACTAGCTGATTTAATATGAAGCAACATTTCTAAAATCATGACCGCTAGGTGGTAGTTTGGTTTCAAGTGTAGTAGTTGTGTGTTCAAACCTTGTGAAGAAAGTAGCACTCCATGCCAATAAAATGAGCTAAGTTTCAATTTTCGAATTTTGATGTAATATTTTTAAAATTTCATTTTATTGTTTAGCTGACAATACCTTAAATTCTTACAAATCCAAAAATTCAGTGGAGAACGGGAACTCTTTAGCTTTTAAATGCCGTGTAGTTTATCTCGATCGCATTTGTTTAAACTTGCGGGTAGCCCGTTAAGCAAAATACTGCAGAATGGGGTAAAAACATGCATCCGTCTTGGGGCAAAGATACGGACAAGTTTAAGATGCGGGTCTTTGTGTCATCGTTTTAGCTAGATAGCAAAGCTTTCCACAATTACGTTGTGGAAAGCTTTATATTTTTTTCTAAGTTAGTATTCTATTAAGTATAATAGCTACTTAACTAATATAAGCTAGTTAACTACCTTTTCCTTTTTCTAGTTAAGTTTTTAAAATATAGAGCGTGGGTATCTACCTACCTACTTTTAAAAATCAATATTCTTGTTTCATGAAACGCTTTGTTTTAAGCCTTAACCTTCTGTTAGCGATCTCACAGACCACTGCTATATCCAGTTTTCACAGTTTAATTTGTAATTTTCAGTTTAATTATTGATGTTAGTTTAATTTTGATTCATTTGGAAACTTAGCAGTATCGCTAGAAACTTCTGAATAAGCGAATTTTAATTATAATAGGCCTTTAGATAAAGTTTAGCACCAGTATCTTATGAGTCAGTCGACCCTTTTATTCATTCTGTATGATCAAGCGGTTTCGGAGGCCGCTCACAGTATTTATGCAACAATTTTTGTCACAGGCTTGACTACTGCTTGCGGTGTCACAGACAGCTGTTTTCCTCTCTTTTTCACGGTTCAACTTGTAATTTTCCCTATTTTAACTATAGATACAAGTGAAATTTACTATAGATTCTAGTTTATCTATAGATATTAATTTCGTTGGGTGTCTAGCCCTAACGTTAAAGAGGCGAGTTTTAATTATTATAAAAGAATTGTGGTAGAGTTAATATTAATTTTTAACTATATAGGGATGATATCAACTACCTATAATGACCAATATATTTGATCAAGCGATATAACAGATGGCGCTGCGCTGTCTACAACTGTTACAATGGTCAAAATAACCTTTAAATTTCAAAATCCTTTTTTGTTCGTTAGTTTCGATAACTAAGCAGAATGCAAATTGAGCTATCTTTGATTCCTTTTTATACGTTAGTTTGAACTTTCTAACAGTTTGAGAGAGTACGGCCTATTACTTATTATAGCTGTCACCGTGTATAGCTGTTATCTTATTATTGAATTTTTAAAATCATCTAGTCCATTTTAGAACGCTCTGTACACAGGGTATTAAAATAAATAAATAAAACTAGATAATTACAACACCACAGCAAACATTTTATGTATAGAAAACCAGAGTCATGAGCTACTTATTCAGTTAAAAATGCAGGACCCTTCACTTCGAGCTAGTGATGTGCATAGTGAGTGATTTTATAATCCGGGCATGTCCCAAAATTATAGTTGCCAACCTTCACTTAAAAACATTCGGTCCATTTTAGAACGATCTGTAGACAGGGTATTAAAATAAATAAATAAAACTTGATAATTGCAACACCACAGTAAACATTTTCTGTATAGAAAACCAGAGTCACGTCCTACTTATTCAGTCAAAAATACAGGATCCTTCACTTCAAACTAGTGATGTGCATAGTGAGTGATTTTATCATCCGGGCATGCCCAAAAGCATTGTTACCAAGACTTGCACTTTTTTAAATCAACTACTTCATAAATTGTGTAAAAAAAGGAAGTTTCTAATTTTTGTGTGACTCTTAATTTAATTCGAATTAAAATATTAAACCTTTTTTAAAAATTCTGGAAGTAATTAAATGTACTAGGTTGGCACCCTGTTAGCTTTTGCGCAAGCCCGAGTGATTCATTCCACCCATCAATATTCCAAACAGTACCCGGATTTATTTCTTTTTTCTCAACAATCACTGATGAAGATATTTTACAGAAATTTTGAAGATAACTTTATTTTGATCAAAACTCCGTGAGATCATGGGAAGTGCTGTAAGTGAACTGCGCACGAAAAAAAACTATTTAGTTAAAAAAACAAAAAATTAGGTGTGTGAACTAAAATTTTTGGTTAATATTTGGTTGGACTGACAAAATGTTGGTTATACTGACCAAATGATTTTGCTACTAACAAAATCATTTGGCCAGCCCAACTAAATATTTGGATGGGGCTATTTTTGGTTTTTTTCAACCAAATAATTTTTTCCATGTAATTTAATTAACAACACCGTAATGTACTGTCAGCTATGTTCCGATATTCGTAATTGTAGAGTGTTTAGCACAGTTTTGTTTTGATGTGAGTGGATGTAATTTCCAGCCCTTTTCGTGATGTCATCACATTTCATACAAAACAAAAGAAATATGTTTATACCATAAAAATACCGTTGATTAAAAGTGCCACTATCATAGCATTATTATTGTTAAAATTATGAGCAAAAATTCTGATTTGGCTAAAAATGAGATTGAACTGACTGAGAAGGAGATTTCGATGCCTGGTTTGCTCTTTCCCATCTTTTTTTAAATAACTTCTAAAAGAAGAGTGTTATATTGCGTCAATAACGTAACACGTATACGTACAGAGATTAAAAGTAGAAATGAAAAAAAAAGGAAAAAATAGGCAGTGCATTAAGTTTTTTGAATAATACTTTGAACCGTTATAACAATTTTTTAAAAACTATTATTCATATTGTCGTTGCATGTACCAGTATGTTCCACTTACGGCAGTTAATTTCGTCTGATTGATCTGGACATGAAGAATAGCCATCGCAGTATCCTTCTAAGGGAATGCACATTCGGTTCCTGCCGCAATTGAAGTGAATATCTTCATTGCAGGTACCTGGTAAACAATAAATTAAATAATAAGGTTAAAGTATGGAATATATGTAGGGGAGATGGGGGGCACATGTGAACAGTTCGCATAAATATAGCTTTTTCTCATAACTGGATTAATTTATATAAACAAAAACTACTTAATATGGTAAACTGAACATTCTTTTACAAATGGTATTTTTTTTAAATCACCTGTATAGTTCTTCCTACATTTTTTAACAGTTTTATAAATTCAAAAGATTGTTCACATGTGCCCCATTAGCGGGGTGCTTGTGAACACACGTGGGGTACATGTGAACACAAGGAAAAATATCCTTTGACATGCTTTTTATATTCTGCTATTCATTTGTCATCATAATCATTAGTTATATTACCTGTTAAATTCACCATAAAGATATATATATTTCTCTAGTTTCTGGGTGATATGTTTAAGCAAAAGATTATAACATGAAAAAAAAATGTAGATTTGGGGTTGGGGGAGGCTTAGATGATTCATTAAGTATTGTTGCAATAAAATAAAAAAATAAAGTACATAATTTTAAAAAAGAAATTAAAACTTTTAAATGTTGCTTAAGGGTTTTTATTTGGGGAAAAATCTTAGGGAAGGGGCATTTAGATGCTATTTATCGGAAATATGCCGAAATACGAAAGATTATCACTTCTGTATTTGCCTTATTTACTTGTAAATTATAGATAAAGAAGGGTTTTTTAGTGATTAAAAAAATCTCGACTATAACACCTCCCCCTCCAAATTTAACTTCTTTTGCTTTTGAAAGAGGAGGGGGAGGTGTTACAATCGGCCTTTTATGGTAGTTATCAGTTTAAACATTTTACTTTCTTAAAATATTACTGATACTTATCTCCATTCAACGCATCATATACATAACTGTTTTAGAGATGGAAGTAAGCCATCATTGCAAGTTTAGAACAAATGTAATAAAAAAATTTGCAGAGTTGTTTAACCCCTTAATTCTCTCTCTCGAGATCTTCACGGGCTGTGTCTTTTATTCCGATTGTGTGATTGATTCCCACCAGTTTTAAAAAATAGTGTAATTGGCTTTATTATGCTATCATTTTACCTGCCATTAAATAAGGTGAATATTTCTTTTTCAAAAAAGTGGTGCCAACAAGCAATTTGAATTTTTAAACCGTAATTTAGTGCGATCGTTAAGGGGTTAAAGTTATACTTTTGTCTTAACAATGCATAAAAAATATTGTTTTAAACCGTCTAATAAAATAATACATAACACTTATTGCATTTTAGAAAACATTAAATTATTTAAAGTACAATTGAACATAAACGAGCTTGTTGCTCTTTGTGTACTTGCTGAAAGATGTGTTAGTGGAAATTTTAATATACAAAATAAACTTTATGTGAGGAAAATATCTTCTATTTCAGGAAAATTATAGCTAATGGAACTGACATTATTTCTCATGAAGTTAACTGAAAGGAACAGAATCACAAAATGATTATTGGGACACTTATGAACTGTTTATATCTACCCCAACTAGTCTGTTCACAACTGCCCCACATCGTTGCTAGAGTTAAATTGATAAATCATTAACATTTCTCGATTTTAGAAGAAAAAGAACATTATCAAAATTATTTATTAGTAATCATAGTATATGTTAAAACACTCAAGTTCAAATTAATGAATAAATAAATAAAGTTATTCGCTTATCAACTTGGAACAAAGATTTTTCTTTTGAGATCTATAAACAGTGTTTTGGATACAGAGGACAAACAAAATGTCAAACAGCTTCAAAAAAATTTTTACCATATGTCTGCAGGTTCTATCATCTTTAGAATTTTTTTTCAAATAAAAAAACTTGTAATAACTATTGAAAAATTGTGATGTTTACATCTGCCCCATGTTCACATGGGTCCCCATCTCCCCTAATAAAAGCTATTGTTTATCGTTCTGCACGTCTGGAGATTGTTAGATGCAGGTCGAAGAAATTTGACATACGGATGTTTTGGAAAGATCATTTGCTAAACTGAAAAATAATCTTTGATATTTTGAATTTTATATTTCAAATTATCTACAAAAGTGTTTTATTAACAAATTTTCTTACCTCGAAATCTCTTGTAATGAGAGACACTTTGCAGAACATTAAGTCTTACTGTTTAGTTAGAAGATAAAAACGAATTTTTTGAAATTTTTTTCTTCCGATTCTTGTAGAAGTCGAAATATCTTATCGTTAAGTCCTTTCCAACCGTTAAGCAACATGAAAGATTATTGCATGATATAATTGTCTTTAAATAGTATTCTCCCAGTTGATAGGGTGAAAAAATGTCTGTAGAGGAATTTGCAGTACAACTTGTAAAGAGTAACTTTGCAGTATGTTTAACACTAAAATTCCCCACTGGTTACAAGAAGGCAGGAAATTTTGTGCTAAAACATGGTAGCTAAAATTCATCAGTTTGACGTGAATTGTAATTATGATAGATTTTCAGTTTTAGAAACTATTGAATTTGAATGGAAATTTCGCTAAATTAGCCAATTAACGATAAGTTGTCTTTGCTTATGGCGACATTTTTTACATAAATTTTGCATATTTCACCATGTATCGAGAAACCGGGAAACAGTTTCGTTCACATCATGAGTATACGTGTAAACGAAAGTAATGTCTAAAATTGTACTTAACTACGTTACAATGGAATGTTATACTTGAAAAATTTCCTGTTTTAACCACACATTCCTTACGAGCTGTGATGTAACATCTTAACATCAGATTGAAAGTGCGACAGACGCATAGGTAATTATTCGAGGAAATTTTTTTTATAATTTATTTCAGTGTATAACAGATCTTTATAGGTTGCTTAGTTATAGAGCTATGGGAGAAAGTTCTATAATTAGTCGAACCCGGTTGTGAAAGAGAATTTCATCCCGAAAGCTTATAACTTACGCTCTGCTAAACGAATATTTATGGGATTTCCATTGTCAGGTAATGGCTGGGGAGAGGTTTTAGTGTAAAGCACATTCCTTAGTTATACAGTTATGGAAGAAAGTTTCATAATTAGATGAATCCGGTTTTGAAAGTTTAGATTTTTTTAAAAGTTCTAATTTAATTCATTCTACCAGAGTTGTTCTATTAGTTAGATAAATTACGTAAAGATTTTTTTTGTTGTTAAATTATATATAAAATTAGCATTCCGAATTGCAAAACTTAAATTCTACGATCTGCAGACAAAAGCCAGTAATATAATAAAAGTAGAGACTTTCACTAAATGTCTAAAAAGTATGGAAAACTTGGGAAAATATAGCGTACATCTCTAAAAAGTATGAAAAATCAATCATATATAAAACACTGAATACAAAAGGCTCCTTTCATATTATTTCTAGGTTTAAAGGAGAATTAAATTAATAGAAATTACTTACTTCCAAGTGCACTGCAATATTTTTCATCAGAGCCATCATTGCAATTGCGAGATCCATCACACCAATTGTGTTTGTGAATACAGTTTCCATTGTCGCATCGAAATAAATAGCTGCTTGCACAAGGTGTTCGAAATCTCTTACCTGATAGGGAGAAATATTACTTCGAGTAATTAGAACAAAATTCACAGATTATCTGCAGTGAGCCACGAAGATCCAAAAGTAACATATATAAAATGTTGTGCAGCACTAAAGAATGAAGAATGAGTGGCTGTGTAAAAAGCCTTAAAAAAAGCCCCCCTCACAAAAAAACCAGTGAACGCTTCTACAGACTTTTTTTTTTTTTTTTTTTTTTTTTTTTTTTTTTTTGCGAAGTCTGCCAAAGCGTCAATTCATTCCATAAAATGTTAAATTCCTTCTTCTCAAAATGCTGCTTTTTTTTATGATGAGCATCGAGGTAAAGTTAGTAATTAACCTATCGGTTTGAAATCTTGGATGAATCTATATTCAAACATCTACTTATCTTGTGAATCTTTAGCTTTATCTTTATAATTCTTATTTTAATAATAATAATAATAATAATAATATATGCATAGTACGAAAATTAAATTTCCGCGCCTTATTAAAATTATTTCAAAATTTCTTTTCTAAATTATTCTACAATCCTAGTTTATTAAATGATTCCCTATCTTAAATAATATTCCATTCATTCCGTTCATCTAAATTCATTCTATTTAAAACGCGTATTTAATTTCCTTCCAAAATCTTCTAAAAAAAACAATTCTCCTTAATATTTTTTCTTCAAGACCTTTTTATTTCTCAATCTTAAATCGCCGATATTTATTCTATTACAATTATCTGATTTATACCATTTCTTTTTTTCCACCTTTGTTATTTCATAACTCGATTTTCCGCGTAGGGGAGACCGGGGGAATGGCGCCACTCGGGGTTATGCCGCCACCCCGCCTAGTTTAAAAACTAACGGCAGTTTGAGATAGTGAATGCTCCTGTAATTTAGCGGCCAACAATATAAACAGTGCCTAGAGTGAGAGTGATTTTGTTGTACGTCGATCGTTTGTTCTAGTGAAAAATGTAGTTTTCATCTAGTTGCTTGTTATTTTGGAGCTTCAAATGAGTAGAAGTAAGTACTTTTTATTGTAACATTAAGATAATATTACCCGTAATCTACATGCATTCGCCGACATTTTGATGCAATTTGTTGAACAAGTTCTGTTCTTCTTTTAGCTTTGCTGGGGGATTTCCGCTATATTGTCCTCTTGGGGTAATGCCGCCACCATGGCAAAGAGCGACTTTTTCAATTTGAGTTAAATTGTAAGCTTAGCACATTAATAAATCTAGTTTAAGGAACATTGTAATTATTCATTATTTTGCTAAATCATTGCATTCCAAATATTTTCAGTAGGTTATGCGTCTCATAGTATCCATTTTATGTATTTACTAGGTCATTAAAGAGTGGCGTCATTACCCCGATATAGTGGCGGAATTACCCCAGTGCCCTGGGTAATCCCGCCACTGTACAGAGGTTGAAAGAAATTTTTTTTATGTGTGCTTACTTTACAGTTATGATTACGGTTAAATTTATACATATACTAAAGATAATGATTCAGCTTTGGAATTTTTACTATTAAAAAAATAAACAATTTTTTGAGGTGAAAAAATTTAAATTCCCTTAAGGTGTCGCCATTTCCCCGGTCTCCCCTAATCTCGGCTTGGTCAATTCTTCTCAATTTTAAGCCGCTTACAATAAAGAGTTCTCGAACTTTCTCGCACGCTCATTAATTAAATTACCCCTGCATTGGCGAAAAGATTCCTACTTCTCGAGTAATATAAAACATAAAACATGAGCACGGAGTTCAGATTTTTCGTGGCATCTGTTGTTGTTTAAACTACGTTGCTATCTAGAAGAGTGTCACAGAAATCGAATGAAGCTCCAATATTTTATAAAATATATACTGATAGTTAAAACTTCAAAAGACTAGAATCATCCTCTGTAGTTCGTACTGGCCCCACTAATTACGTAATCTCTGCCATACTACAAATATCTTTCTGGAAAAAATTCTAGTCTTTGGAAGTTTTATAATATCAGTACAGCTTTCAAGACACAGAATGTTTTGAAAGATTTATTTTGTAAGTCTAAACCTAGAACGTCCCCCTTATTTAGAATCGGCGCAGTTTATAGCATCCTTTGTAAAGACTGTGACTCGATATATATTGGCGAAACTAGTCGTATTTGCGTCATTCACCTTGCCTAGCACAAACGTACAGTCGTGGGAAAAAAAAAGTAAACACCCCCTACTAACTTCTCAACAAATTATCGTAGAAGAAAGTTACTGGTACCGAACGATTGGAAATAAAGTCTACTTTTAAATGATGTATATAAAATTTTCTTAGGGGGTCATCTACATATTAAAACGAACCATAACTTTGTTTTTTTCAATAGCAGTACACAATTCTGACAGCATAAAGGAACTCTACACCCTTCAATTATCCCAAAAACAATTTTTATGCAATTCGTACCACAAGTTTTGGAGAAATTAATTATTTTAAAACGAGCGTATTTTAAGGGCTGTATCCAAATTGAAGTTCCGTACTCGATTGTTAACCTAGAGAGCCCCCTTCTTGATCAAGGCACCTTAAGCGCGGCTCAAGGAGTCAATGAAGCCTGTTAGATTACAGAACAGCAGAGTAAATTTCTAAATATCTACTCACTTCTATCATAGATGGCCCCTTAAACCATCATTTTACCGTTTTTTAAGCATAATTTGAAAACTACTTGGTAGAAAAACGTGAAATTTCGGATTTCCATAAAACAGGACTTAATAAATCTAAATCCATCGAAAAAATTGTAGGTTGCAATTCATAATTTTTTCGAATATTAATTTCATAATTCATAATTCATATCATAAAATGATAAAGATTGCAAATTCAGCGTATTTATGTTTGGGTATATTAGTATTATTGCTACAAAAAAAAAAAAAAAAAAAAAAAAAAATAGAACATTAATTTCAGGAGATATAAATAAAAATATGAAAATGTAATTTAACATTAGAAGCACTAAATTTTGAATGTTTATAATTCAAAAACTTATCATTCAAATGACTTGAAATTTGGTGTCTAGGCATAGTTTGAACCGAAGATTTGAAATATCTCGTTAAAATTGGGTACTGCCATTGAAAAAAATGAAGTTTGGATTCGTTTTAATATGTAGATGGCCCCCTAAGAACATTTTATATACATCATTTAAAAGTAGACTTTATTTCCAATCGGTCGGTACCAGTAACTTTCGTCTACGATAATTTGTTGAGGAGTTAGTGGGGGGTGTTTACTTTTTTTTTTTTCCACGACTGTACCTATAAATCCGAAAGCCCACAATCTAAACTTGTACAGCATTCTTTGCATACCGACCATAGCCCAGCTTTCGCAAGTATAACAGTTATCAGATCCAACTGTAATAATGTTAAAAGTAAAGTTTTTCTAGAGGGTTGGCTCACTCGTAAGCAAATTTCGCCGAATTATGAATCCTGTGCAGTTCCACCTGAATATATAGTCTTGCTTTGATATAGATTCTTTATAGTTTTTTTATTTTAACTGTTAGTAATTATTCAATGTAAACATGATATGTAGTTGTCTGGTCATGTGTATGTTATTGTACTGATGAGGAGCTAAAACTTAGCCCGAAACTTCAGCATTTTAAAATGTATATTTATATAATTTTAACTTGTTTGTCTGATTAATTGTAGTATTTTTAATTTTATATTGTTCAAAAACTTGTGAAATTTCTTTTTTAGGGAATTACACATTTAGCATACATTTAGGATAGTTTACAAATTTAATTACAACAAAATATGCTCAACAAAACTTTTTTTATTATTATTAAATCAGAAATTTCGAATTTACACTAGGTATTAGGTAATCTTAGAAGTTCTTTTTGCTTTATTTAATTTCGAATATTATGGGATTAGCTAAAGTAAAAAATCTTCTTTCAGAATTTACGGTTTCAATTCCAAATTACTGAATGAAAAAAAAAGGGGGAAACCGGTAAATCTGATCTGGAATCGCTTGGTGTAATTTCGACGCCAAAGGGAGTGAAATCCTACAATAAAAATTTAAACAAAAATACTAATAAATTTTTGTCGATGTCACGCAGCACTGTTATAAAACATAGAAACTTTCAGAGAGATTTTGATTTCAGTGTGCTTGGTATTGCTAGTTATAATGTCGTTACGTTTATTAGATCGACCTTTCTTAGTAAAATTGTTTTACCAAAACGTTAATTTCTCAGTAAAGTAATTGCTCTACGGAAATTTCGGACTTTGAAAGAGATGCGAAAAGGTACATTGACTGTTAAGGAGGCTTATTTGATGGGAAGAAAACAAGTGGAATATCATGTTATCCTATGGAGAAAATACTTATCCTTCTTGTTCATTCAAATTTGGAAATGTCAACAATATTATTATTTTTTTTAGCACTTAGATAGGAAGGCTCCGTATCCCTCTGTAACTATAAAGTATTTTAAAGATAATTAGGAGTATTTAAAATTTGTGTTAAAGTTTCAAAAAATTCCGAAAATGAAAAAAAGTATTATTTACTCGTTTGTAACTTATGACTGGAAAAAGATATAAGAATTTCGAGCTTACCGGGGGATAAAGAACATTCCTATCTACGTGCTGAAAAAAAATATTGTTGAAATTTCCAAATTTTAATGAACAAGAAGGATAAGTATTTTCCCCATAGGATAACATGGGATTCCACTTGTTTTCTTTCTCACTAGATAAGTCCCCTTAACAATCTTCGATTAATGATAACCAAATATGAAGAAATAGGATAATTGAATGTTTGTTCCGGAAGTGGAAGAAAACCTGTTTCCATAGAAGCAATGGATAAGGTTGTGTTTCAGGTGTAAGAGGACAAAGCTTCTTTTGTGCAGGCTAGGCTAGTACCAGTGTCCGTCGTGTGGCAGAATCATTGCATATGCTTCGTTCAACTATCCAGAAGATAAGATCATGCGGAATATTCTCCGGTATTATCCAGTACAAGCTTCAAGTTGTGCAGGGGTTGCTTCCACATGATTTTAGGACATAACACCGGATTCAGAATGGTCTTGGAATATCCTCTGAGCAGACGAAGCACTCTTTCATTTGGATGGTTCAGTGAACACTCACAAATACCGAATTTAGGAACCAGAAAATCCGCGTTCAATCTTATAGGTTCCGTTGCATTCCTAAAAGTGACGGCGTGGTGTGTGTTTTTTACATCATTTATTCCCAGCCCGTACTTCTTAGAGAAATTAAGACTCTTGTCCCTGCCAGCGAAGACACTCACGAGCTAATGCTAATCCTATGGGGAGGGATTTATCTAATGTCTAGTTTGAATTTCGACATTTTTTTTTTTTTTTTTTTTTTTTTTTTTTAGCATTGGATAGCCGAAGTTCGTCTCTAAATCGCACCTTTTTTACTTTTTCGATTTTGGTCGCAAATATATTTTATAAAGCTACTTCCACTTTTAAAACCGGTTCTGAAAATAAAAGTGTCATTCTAAAAAATACCTCCAACCAAAGTAGAAAAAGTAATACAAATGAGATATTAGAAAAATCCCTTCTATAGGATTAGCATTAGCTCGCGAGTCCCTTCCCCGGCAGGGATAGGAGCCTTAAGTGCTAGAGGTCCAGTAACATGGTCCATCACCGGGCAGCGATATGCATCGATGTTACTGAATAAAATTGTTCCCGATCTCCAAGAACGTCATTGTCTTTGACGCACAATTTTTATGCAAGATGGAGCTCCTCCACGCATTAGTCTTTGTGTTTATGTGTAACGCCCTCAAAAATCATTTCACAGAAGAACGTCTCATCAGCCGCCACTTTCGTAATCTGTGACCTCCCCGATCCCCAGACCTCAATCCATGTGACTTTTGGCTTTGGGGGTCATTTGAAACATCTGGTAAGTCGTGATAATCCAAGAACTTTACCTGATCTTAAAGAGCATTTCACGATATGTTCTTAGCATTTCCCAGAGCACACTGCGCTCAGCTGTGGAACATAATATCTTACGATTCCAGATGGTAGCTGAAAATGACGGCCTTCATGTGGAAGGTGCTTCTTATAATAAAATTTGTAAACTATCTTAAATGATTTCTAAATGTGTAATTCATTAAAAACGCCCTCTGGCAGTGAAATTTTGAACTATTTTTTACGCTCGAACAAATTCCCATACCTTCATCATGTCTTCCATAAAATTTCGCAACTTTCTGAACAACAGTTTCTTTTGTAGACAACTTTAAAATAGGGTCGTTTAATTATGGACACCCTGTATTTAAAGATGCATAAATTATAAAATTCTGATGAAAGCAATGTCATACATTTTCATGTGCGCCGTGAATCCTTTTTAGTTGAATTTTCTTATATATTTAGGGAATATATTAATAAATACTTTTATAATCAATTATGCGATTTGTGCTAAGTAGTTTTGATAGAATGATGTCTTACTGCTTAATCATACAAGAAAAAATGTTATTTTTCAATATACAGTCAGTATCGTTTATATGGTCACCCATGCGTTCCTGAAAAATATGACCTTATAAGCGGGGAGACCTTATATGCGGCGTAAGCAAGAATTCTATTTGAAACAATAAAATTTAAACAATATGTTAGTTATATTAGTAAAATAATGTACAAACAAGTTATGAAAATAAAATTTATAAAAGAAAAAGTATAAACAAGAATTTCGTTACACATAAACTTTCGAATTGATGAGTAATATAGTCTATACTAATAAAAAAAAATAGCTTCGCTCGGTGTGTATCTGCGATGGCTAGAGAAATCTACCGCACGTATAAGTCTGAAAATTTACGTGAGAATAGCCAAGCCTGATGCACGCGAGGCTCAGATTTTTAATTTTTAAGGGCCGGGCCCCTTTAAGTTTTTTGTCCTAAACTGTTAATAACTTGCACCCTTTTATCCGATTTTCTTCGTTTTCGGCGCCCTTTCTCCATTTAGTAATTCCTCCGTTTCTACATCCCAGTTAAGACCCTGGCCCAAAGGGGCCTGGTACAGGACCCCTTGAAGTTTTTGAGCCATAAATTGATAATAACCTGCCTATTTTGAAATCATATCTTCGTTTTTGGGTTTATTTTTCCATTTAGTTATTACCAAGTTTTTACATTTCAGTTAAGACCTTAGGGACTTGTCCGCGTCGCCTTGAACTTTTTGTGCGCCATGCATTTTCACCCCCACTGTGTCATTCTCTCAATGCATAACTTTAAAGTTGAGTCTAGTGCTCTTCTACTCGGGCCAACACCCTCAGATTTTTATTAGTGCTCTAGGACCCTCTTTTTAAACATTTCCTCCCATTTTTTGCGCATTTCTTTTAAATTTTAATCTAATCATTAATTCCTGCCTTATGCTTAATTTCGCCTAATTGAAGATCTATAGCGCTAAATACTAGGATCTTTTAACCTGTTTTCATCTTAATGCCCTGTTCTCAACTATCAGTTGGCCACTTTTGGGCCTCCTATTATATCTCCCTTAAAATTATCCGATTCACTAACTTTTTCTTTCAACAACTTCTTGGGTTCTCCGGCTACTACATCAACGACAAAAAAATTTCTCATACTTCAGCTACTACCAATTTTGAATATTAATCGCCTGCTTGAGGCTCTTGGTGCAGTTCTTTTTTTAATGATCTGATTCTCTAGCGATTTTTTAAAGTAATTCTAGGATCTCCAGGCTACTTTATAAACTATTAAAAAATTTCCTTATACCCCAAGTACCGCATTTCTTGAATATTAATCTTCTTATTTTGGCATTAACTTAAGTTTACTCACTACAGCCATAAATTATAAATCGCGTTACTGCTAAAGGTAAGTAGTTAACTTTAGAGGGGACGGATTGCTTCCGTAAATTAAATATGGCGTTAATGTTAAAGATAATTCGTTAAATTTATAGGGGAGCACATTACGCCCCTTACAGGCCCATTTTTTACACGGGTTCTAAGGGCCCGATTTCAACGGGAATTCTTTAATTGAACTTCGATTACGATTCAGCTACTTTTTGCTCTACGAAAGTTTCTTTTAGACTTTTGTTACTACTGTTTCCGAATATTAACAGCACATTCTTTTCTCGGTTTCTATGGACTAAATTGCAGCGGAAATTAATTCATTTAATTTAGCTTACGATTGTTTGCAGATTTTAGTTCCATCTTCCATCACCAGAGAGCGCACTCTTATCTCGGGTTCTACGGCCTGATTACTACCGGGTTTGGCTCTTTCATCTTTGTTTTCGATTGTTTCCAGCGCTTGCGGGACATTCCCGTTATACGCTGCGTTAGATAGCGAGGACTCAGGTCACAGTTTCGTTCGGAAAGAGGTTTGTTGGGAACACGCTAGACGCTGCCGAAGGCATTGGGGCCCCGGAAACTAAGTTCATTTGAATCACCGTATGCTGTGGATGCAGTACGGCCCCAAAACTAGATTCATTTGAAAGATTTCCCTAAGATATAAAATCATAGAAATTTGAGTTTTGTTTAAGGTTATTTTAGCGGCCCCAGGCAACGCCGGACGGATCAGCTAGTGTGGTAATAAAGCTTACTTCTTTATTTAAAATAACCTTTTATGTAGGGTTGTCTGTTTTTATCGTAGTTGTTATTCACGAACAGTTTTAAAATGTTGTTATGCTTTGAGAGCTTCTGCTTGCGTTGTTGTTTCTACTTCAGATTCCCTGACCTTATCATAATTTCCACCAGTGTTTATATTTAAAACTTCTAAAACAATTTCTGGTATGGAAGCTTAACCAATAATAGCTATCTCATTGTCAATACCTGCATATGTCAGTTCGTCTTGTATTGTTCAAATAGAGGCATATCATCATCGTCTTCGAAAGATAATTCTTCACATTTTGGAAGCCTAGGCATGTCTAGGAAATTATTTAATGGTCTGCTTTGATACCATATTCCAATTTTTGTTTATACAATCTAAACTTTTTTTTAATCATTTACAGCAAAGATTGCAGGAAAAGGATCAACTGAAGTCTTTTAGAAGCTCCTTTCGATAATGTATCTTGAAATTTTGATTAATCCCTTGATCTAAGGGTTATGCAACAATAGTGCAGTTTGGAGGCAAGGAAAAAAGTTCAATCGAATTTAAATCTGGAATTATGTAATGGGCAGTACAGTTGTTTGCAATGATAGCCACTTTTCTTTTTTTGTTACTCCAAGTTTGGTCCAATCGGCAAATTTCTTTTACAAAAATGTTTGTTGTCACCCAGACTTTTCAGTCCGTATTTTATGATGCAGGCAATGATTTGCAGTTTTTCAAAAAACGAGGCTTGAGAAATTCACCAATAACTAATGGAGTTATTTTTTCTGAGCCATCCATATTCGCTGTTAATAAAACAGTTAATCATTTTAGGTTTTTCTTCCCACCACTACATTTTTTGTTCTTAAAAGTAACACTTTTATCCGGCAAAACACAAAAGAACAATTCTTATTCCTCGAAATTAAAAACATCACAATCTCAGAACCTATTCTTGTTAAAAATTCTTCTGGAAATTGCTTAGGGAAAGAAAAAGCATAGAAGGATAGGAAATTTCTCAATTAAAAAAAGACACAATCAACAGGGGTGATTCTGAGTAAAAAAAAACTTCTGAAATTCACAGCAAATTTTCTGAAAAGTTACAGCAGAGGAGGAGGGGGCGGGAATCCACTCCCGGTACTAACTATGCTTTTTTCCACTGCCTTGGACGAAATTCGCCATCCCTTGACGAAATTTCAGTTTTTTCGCGATCTTTTGACGAAATTTGTGGGCTTTTTCACGATCTTTTGGCAAAATTTGCGATTTTTTGCAATCTTTTGACGAAATTTGTGGCTTTTTTCGCTATCTTTTGTCAAAATTTGCAGATATTTCGCAAACTTTTGACGAAATTTGAATTTTCTTTGTGATTCCAGGGCGAAATTTGCGTTTTTTCGCGATTCTTTGACAAAATTTGCGCCTTTTCCGCTATTCTTTCGCCAAATTTGCATTTTTCTACAATCTTTTGATGAAATTGACGATTTTTCTGTAAACGATTCACAAATTTATTTTTTTTCGACGACTATCTGTCAAAATTCACGATATTGTTCAAGTCCAATTTTCGAATTGGTGACCGATTTTTTTAAATTTTCGGAAATGAATGCCTTAAATTTTCGGAAAAATCCGAACGGAATCGGCCCTATTGACCATATATCCGATAGTAGTCATTAGAGTCTGACCATATAGGCGGTGTACTTTAACACATAAATACGTATTCAATCAGTCCGGACTTATGAAAAGTGACCTTATAAGCGGGGTGACCTTATAAGCGGGTGACCATATATCCGGCAATGACTGTATACTATTATGAGTAGAATGTTAATTCATTAACTACTATATAAATGGAAATTAAAGATCACATTCCTTTGAAGAATTAAAACAAACTTATAATAACTTTCTTGACATTTTTATGTTTCCTGGGTTAACAACGCATATTTTTTCTATTCTTGCATAATGTTATAATTTTTACTTATCTTGAAATCAGCTGCATAAATAAGTAATGCAAACTAGTCTAAAAATAATGATAAATATTTATCGAAACTATATAAAGAATAAAACTTATTTATTTCTTTTTGCAACTTGTTATAAATAGTATAATAAGGTATTAAGTATAATAAGTTATTATAAGTTATAATAAGTTATTTCAATTACATTTATATTACGACAAGCGTTACACCAACATCCCCTCTTAATTTGATTTTATTTAATGAACTTTAATTAGGTATTTTATTTCGTTTATGATATTTTTTGTTCATTTAATAATAAACAATAAAGAAACTGAGAGTATATTTTTAAACAAACAGAAAACAGTCAATTTAACTTTACTGAACATAATATTACATTTTTTTTCCAGCAAGAAGAATGAAGATTCAAATTCTGAAAAACCTTTCAAATATCACGTTTTCTTGTTATCTAAGCAATGTATTAATAAGTTTCCAAACAGATATTTTAAACTCTAAATGGCTTACTTTAATATATGATATTGACATTAATATAGTCTTATTGAGACTTGAGAACATTCTTAATTGCGTTTTTTGCTTCTTAACAATTTCTGGAAATCATTTTATTATAGCCGATCCAGTCAATTCTGATTCAAATCCTTTTCCCCCTTCACATATTCGAAATGACCAAAATTCAAATTTTGAACTGCTTTTCTTCAGCAAAAACTATCTGATCGCCATTAAGGCGTTCTTCTGCAAGACATAACGCTGGTCCTTACACAGTCCGTTTGTAACAAACCGCCATCTAAACCCTCAACGGGAAATTACGCCAGATTTTTAACATGGCGAGTAATTAAAAAATTATGAGACGTGCTCAAGTAGTTATTTTCAAATAAATTGAGCAATTAGGGTTATCAATAATTAATAAAATACTCATAAGCATAAATAATCATTAACGCCATTGTCCCGAAATCAACATTTTAATTTATTTTCGATATAAGATTTAAGATGTTGAATGTTAGAGAATTACAATTATAAATAAATGAGACAATGAGGGTTTGATGGGGCAAAGCCCCTCATACACTAACAAATATTCTCACAAAATAAACAGTGTTAAAGTATTAGTGTATGTAATCGTATTTCTCGTTAAAATTCTTAAGTATTAAATCTCCTGACGTTGTTTGAAATTTTACTTTTATACTAATATGAAAGAAATTAAACTTCTTGTTGAAAGTTTCAAAATATATTTAAAAAAAATCAAAAATAAAAGTGCGACTTGCAAAGCTGACATTGAGATCTCTAAACTACATATTTTTCAGTTGGAAATGTAATCAATATTTATAGTATTTCTTTAAGTACAGAGTTTTTCCCTCAGATGTGAACTATAAAACATTGAAGGCAGAAAATGACAGTGTTCGGGGGCAGCTCACGTGAGATATATTTTAATGACTGAAAAATAGTCTTCATTTGAACGGTTTCCTATACACCCTGTTTCTCAATATTCTCCGGATTTGTTTCCAACGGGTTTCCATCTTTTACGATCATTTTTCAACAATATGTGCTGCTGCGCTTCTTTTAATGCTGAAGTCAAAATAAAAACTTGCTTAGATGATTTTTTTTTTTTCACCAAGATAGATCATTAAATGATCAGCAGGGAGGTCGATTTCTATCAAAACGATAGATCTTTCGAAAGAATGACTAGAATTTACTATATAAAATGTGCTGTCAAAATGGAAATGCATAGGATGTGTGTAACAAAAACTAATCCTTGGAAGCCTGTGCGTTTCACTTGCACAGACACAAATCTGAAGTGATAACTTCTCTAATAGACAATACTTAATAGTGACACCTGATGCATTGATAAGGTATTAATATTACAAGTGGGTTATTTACATTTACTAAAACGGAAACGGAAAACGGAAGCTTTCTTGGCCGAAATTGTTGCTGTAATCAAAAGTAACTAGACTCCCTATCGACAAGAAACGCACTGTAAAAATCTTTAGTGAATTTATATTTATTTTCATGCAATTAATATTTATCTGCAACTTCGGTGTTTTCGAAATTTTTTTCTAGAACCTCTGGATTATAAAGCTGCAGTCTTATTTCGGCCCATGTATATAATCATGAGCCTTTTCTCTCTCCAGGGACCGAGTTACAAATTTGCTGTTCCCGAGAACAGATGCTTACGGGAACACCCCCCCCCCCCCTTGCACCGATGCTTACAGGGGGATTGAGTAAGAAAAAATATATATACTGAACAAGTACTTACTAAGAATACTGTTGACTTTAAAATATCCACTAAAACAGTAAATTCGATAATCATTAATTTGCTTTTAAATAATTATTTCACAATTACGAAATTTAAATGACTGAACGTTTTATAATAAATTGAGTAGCGCTAATTATCTTTTCCTATGCAAGTCTATGTGTCTGGAATGATAAAGTATGCAACAACTAATAAAAAAAAATTCCGCAATACTAAGCTACAATTATTAAAGATATTAGGGGCTTTTCTGCCGACGAGCTAAGCTCTCCAAATAATCTGACGAGAACAGGACAGGATTAAATAAGAATTAAAATTACGGTATATTTTTTAGTGATAAAAATAAAAGAAAATATTCTCTATAATAAAGAAATTAAATATGGATCTTTCAGACGAAATATAAGATGTTATAAAAATACAATACGAACACAAAATAATGTAGAATGAAATGTAGAATTCCATTTGATGTTAAAACTACATCAGATTTTGAACAATAACTGAAAAACATCCTGCCGTAAATCAGGCACTGTCTCCCACTTGATTCCTACTTTACTTCTCCAGCGATGCATTTTTTTTTTCTGAGAATGGAGAATTTCGTTAAGGCTGCTAGTCAACCAGTTTCTGAATCCCCCTCGGTAATGGTAAGTCTATGGGTGTTTCATGCATCCTTATATTTATAATATCTCCTCAGGAAATTAATATTTTTAACTCCCTTTTTATGTGTACTCTTCTTAAAGGACTTCTCCTTTTTTCGTCTAAAATGTATGCTTAATTTAATATTTTATGTCTTAAAAACTGTCGAACTAAGAGTAAAATTTTAACACTTCATTTAAAATTAAGCATAGATTTTAGAAATATTTTGACAACTAAGAGAAAAAAAAGACATCTTTTAAGAAGAGTACACAGAAAAAAGAAGTTAAAAATATTAATTTCCTGAGGCAATTATTTAAATATAAGAAAGCATCAAACGCCCAGAGACCTAACATTACCGAAGGGAATTCAGAAACTAACTGACTCACAGCTTTAAGCGTCAGCTAGAATTGACCCTATTGCTATAGGAGTGGTGCCTTCAGGGAGGACTTTTGAAGGAACACAACCCGTACTATATTTCCCATAAAAGGAACACTCTGAAAATCTTCCACAGCAAACTCGCCCAGACCGTGCTGGTTTCGAACCCGTGAACATCGGCCCAAGCTCCTCAATTTGTGACCAGCAAGCTAACAACAGAGCTGCGGGTGCTCCGTATTTTCTCTACTGTAATATAAAATATTATCACTTCAAACAAACTACGGTATTTTAAGCAAGGTTCATTGTGTTTAAATCTATTATAAAAGAAAACTGAGGCTGGAACTGGATCTGTCTATATTTATTGACATATAAGGGATTTCTAGCCTGTTAAATGTCACAAATTTCCCACTAGGAATATGATTTTCTACAGTAACGCTTAATACCCTTTTTTCAATGCACTTAACACATCTATAATTTCAAAACAATCCATTGATTTATGCAAATAAATTCTGCTATTGATTTATTGATTTTGAAAAGCAGATTTTGTTCTTCAGTAAAAATGTAAATTTCTTAATTAAAATTGAGTGAACACTCACCATCGGTACCAACTGCTAGAAATGCCACAAAACAAACAAGAACAGCAATAGCAACCATGCTGTAGTAACCTTTCTGCCAAAAGATTAACGAGAAATAAGTGTTCAAGCTTTTCATCGTTTACTTTATCTGCGAAAGAGATTCGTAGTGATAATACACACTAATCTGATGTATAAAGTATCATTTTCTGTGTGCCATACCACGCTATTTTTAAACTACGCAAAAATATAGAAATGAAACCAGGTGATATCACTAAAATCAGAAAATGTAAGAAAATTTGGATGAAATCTGTAGAAAGAAGAGGAAAATAAAAATGTGAAAAAATAATCTAAATTTTATCCCTGCAAATTAAAGAATGACAACAGATGGTATGACAAAAAAAAAAAAAAAAAAACGGAAAATATGCCAATTGAGATGGAACTCATAAATATATATACCGAAAAAAAAAAAAAAAAAAATGAAAATAGTAAGAGAAAAATCTTTCTAAATGGAAGAAAAAGCACAAATCACTACGTAAAGCAGTAAATAGAAAATCATGGATTTATGATTGCGGAATACGTATAATTATTTTTCTGTTTTGAACATATATTTTATAGCAGGGATGTTAAATATCTTATGAATATTTCTTTCTCTATCTTCTATCTATTGTCTATACTGATAAAAGAAATTTTTGCTCTGTCTGTGTGTATGTCTGCGGTGACTAGGGAAATTTATTGCGCACCGAAGTCTGAAAATTTGTATGAAGGTTGTCCAAAACAGGTTCTGATGCACCCGAAGCTCAGATTTTTAATTTTTTGATAATTAGCCGAGATTTTAATTAAAAACTCACCAAACAAGCATCTTTTTTTTCTTTGCAAAAATCGGTAGACGCGCGCGTGGATACCCAGAACCCGATTTACACAGCGGAAGGTAATGAAGAAACGAATGCCCAGTTTCTTCGCCGTTTTGGTTTAACCTCTATCTGCCAAACTCTTCGGTTTAGTTAAAAACCAAAGACATATTATGAAAGATCGTACTCGCACGTCTCAAACGCCGTAATCAATTCGAAAAAAATATCCTTATTAATTGTTTGAAAAAAAATCAATAAAAAAGGGCGTCGTTTTCGCAGTTCATTTTTTTTTGCCATACTTCACCGCTTCCCTAAAGCGTAATTTCGGAAGTACCGATAAACAGAAAATTTGTATGTAAAGCTGAGACCTTCTCTGCGATTGTGTAATTGGTTTTCTAAAATACGAATTTTAAACCTTTAAAAAAGTTCGCGACCGCAGGTCACTTTGCGCCTCACGGAGACGATCTTTTTTTCTACGCCAAAAGTAAGTAAACATCCGCTGTTTCGACACAATCTTTTCAGAGCATATACAAAAATTTCGTAACGGTCGTACGAGTAGCAGTACTTTTTACAAAATAAAATGTGTGAAAATTTCGACGAAAACACTAAACACCGGTTTCGCTCGCCTTCGACTCATGATTTCACTACTAAATATGCATATTTTTTCTCGAAATTTTAACGAAGTTTCGAATAGAGTTATGCTTATAATTTAGTAAAATTTCAGCGAGTACGGGCGACAAGAGCTATTTTGTTTTGTTATGTAAACAGAATCTATGTGAAAACAAGAATAAAAACTTGAAGAAAACATATTTCTTTTTCAATTAGATATGAATATTTATTCACGAATTTTTGTCACCAGGTGCATAACCGACATATTTATAAACGGTGAAAATCTCAGAGTTCGGACAACAAGAACCTATTGTAATAAATTCTGTTCATTTTTATGAGAATAGCATGTATATTCGTAGAGAAATTAAAGTTTTTATAAAAAGAGTCCCAAATTTTGCCAAGTTTTTTGCTTATAATTTGTAGAGTTCTGAATATAAAAAGAAGTTCTTTTGAGAAAATATGACAAACAACATTGTACATAATACCCTGCAATCAGAATGAAAAAATAATAAAAACTGTATGAAAAATGAGCAGTTTTACTAAATAATGATTCACTGCGCATGCCCGAATGTAAACAAAAAATAATGTGCATAATGTGTTAGCTAAATGTATAGAGCAACTTTCGTAAAAATATCAAAAGTATAGCTTGAAAAGTCTGAAAATTATCGTTTATAGAACAAGCGCAAAATCCGTTATTCCAAAAAGGAAGCAAAAGATGAGGAGTGGTATCAAAATACAGTAGTATCCGCAATATTGTGTATGCTATACTGGCACTAATCAGTGGATATATGGGTACAACCCCTCATCTTTTTGCTTCATTTTAGAAACAACGGATTTTGAGCTTATTCTATCAGCAATAATTTCCAGAATTTTCACGCCATGTTTTTGAGGCTTTTACGAAAGTTGCTCTATACATTTAGCTAACACATTATGCACATTATATTTTGTTTACATTCGGGCATGCGCAGTGAATCATTATTTAGTAAAACTGCTCATTTTTCATACAATTTTTATTATTTTTTCATTCTGATTGCAGGGTATTGTTTACAATGTTGTTTGTCATATTTTCTGAAAAGAACTTCTTTTTATATTAAGAACTCAGCAAATTATAAGCAAAAAACTTTGCGAAATTTGGGACTGATTTTATACAAAACCTTAATTTCTCTACGAGTATTCATGCTATCCTCATAAAAAGGAACACAGTATATTACAATAAGCCACTTATTAATAATCTCGAGTTTGAACGCTTTTGCTACATTAGTTTTTACAGGGTTATCCAAAAGATATTCGTTCTTTTTCAATTTGTTGTCGGTCCCCTATGGGGTTTCGGGAAAAAATCATCACGGAAATATATGACCTGTACTATTCTGTTTACACAGCTGGAATTTCAGGATAATTCTTCATGTATTTTGCTAGATATTTAAGAAAACGTCTAAAATCGCAAGTGGCCGGTCACCTTCGGCCATATAGTATATTTGAGAGCTGGAGATTTAATTGCTGGAAAAAAATTCTGAGACCAGAAAAATTTAACTTGCATTTCCGTGTATCGTTTGGGTTTGGTTATTGGCGCTGATTGTGATGTCGGACTTTGTATTGCATGTTTCAAATACATCACACTAAAAAAAAAATATTAATAATCAAATCTTAATGTATACGTATTATTTCAAATATTATTTGTAAAAATTTGTGTTATGATGATAATTAAAGATCTACAATGTGGAAATTAAAGGTCTTATTCGCACTAATTTGTATGATGTAAAACAAACATTAAGACACAGAATTCTCGCATGATGGCTTTTCTACAAATGTGAATTTGTTCTATAGCATCTTTTTTTTTTTCGCCTTAAAAAAACCAATTGCATATTTTATTTAGAAGCGTTACAATTATTCAATTTCTGTAATAAAAAAATAGGTACTTTTTTGATGGTTTTCCAAATATTAAGCAATCCTTAAGGGTTAAAAGGGAAGTGATATTCATTAAAAACTGAACTAAAGCGAGACCTTAAAATAGCAATTACAGCCTTTGTGTAGGAATAATAAAAAGCAGTAAACCAACGTTTAAAATGCACAATAAAATAAAATTGAATTAATTGAATAATGAATTAAATAGAATAAAATTGCTGCTTTTCACGCATTATTTGTGCATTTTAAACGTTGGTTTACTGTTTTTTAATAAAACGAGACCTGTATCTACAGACCTCTCTATATGTTTTCCGACAGTACAGGAAACAATTGAGTTTTAACTCATCGAGGGAAAATTAAGAAAACTAATTAAGATATAAAATGAAAATTTCAGAGCATAAGTAGAAAAATATTCTACATCAGTGTATAAAATTTTGTAGAAATCGAAAGGTATTTTTTTCTTATTATTATGAGCAAAATGACAATGAATAGGGATTAATCAGAAGTTAAGGGTGCGAATCAACGAAAATTAAGAAAGATAGTTATGAAGAAAAAGCTGACTGAGAAGGAGAAGAGGCGATTCAGAACAACGGCAATAAAGAAAATGACACAAAAATCGCTATTACAGCGACACTTTCAGGCGGAATATTTTTAATTCTAAGCAGAAACTGCTGGCCACAACCAAACACATACTCAAAAAATTTGCTTTAATTCTATGCATAACTTTATACATTTTTCAATGGTACAATAATAGAAATTGCACAAAAATCGCTATTACAGCGCCCCCTTCCTGCAGATTTTTTTTTTTCAAATTCAGGGAGGACCTGCTTGCCATAGCCAAAAACATACACAAATAATTTGGTTCAATTCTATGTATAACTACATACACTTTTCGATGGTATAATAATGAAAATGACACAGACATACCTCGCTATTACAACGCCTTCTTCCAGCAGAATATTTCCCAATTGAAGGAGAGCCTGCTGGCCATAGCCAAAAACATGACAAAAAATTTGGTTCAATTTTATGCATAACTTCATCCACTTTTATATGGTATAATAATGAAAACGGCACAGAAATCGCTATTACAGCGCCCGCTTCCTGTGGAATATTTCTAAATTAGAGGAGGATCTGCTTGCCATAGCCAAAAGCATACACAAAATATTTGGTTCAGTTCCATGCATAACTTCATACACTTACATACGGGCACACAACAGACGGACATTTTGTATGAACATGTTTTTCGGGATCTCTGACTCCTAAAACGTGTAAATTCGTCGAAAACCGGAAGTCGAAAAAAAATTTCTATTACAATACTTTCTTCTACTGAAGATAGAAGAAAGCAAAAATGGAATTTTAAAATGGTAAAAGGAGTAAAATACCTTCCTCAGAAACTCTAAAACCTCTGTTTCACTGCTATTTCTCTAGCAATGCTTTGGCTAAATATTTAATAATTTGACATAGAATTGTAGATGCCTTAACACTATATGTTCCTTATGAGCGATTTTGAAGGAGACAATATTCAAAGTGGTTGTGGATATATAATGTTATCACTTTAGCGTGTGTGTGTGTGGGGGGGGGGGGATGAGGGGTCTGATACTTGATATCGTAAGATATCTCTAGGGGAGACGGATTTTGATATACGGGTTGCATATTAGCAAACCATACGTGAATTCATGTACAAAGAAAAATAGAGCTCTGCTATTGTCCAAATTGTAGTCTGATGCATTCAAATCTCTGCTCCTTCTTTCGTAGCCATGAAAAGTACGTTAGCCAGAAAAAAAAAAAAAAAAAAAATCATTACTTTTGTTAACAAATCGTTATTTTTAAAACTGTAATTAATTTAAATTGTACAAATTTAAATTCAATAAGGATCTTAACACAAGCATCTGGAGAAAGAGTGCGATATCTCGCAACGGCCGATATGACGTCAGCGTTATTCACAAACATGTTTTGCTTTTTTAATACCGATAGGTCACAAATAAAATTGTTCATATTTTAACACGTGAGATTTCTCTACTGCTACTTTGAACAATTTTGACCCCGAAGTGTCCCGTTATCCTCAAAAATCAAAACTAAATCTAAAAATTTTGATAAATTTCTTTTCGCTTTAATCAGCTAACAAACACGTGTTAGGCTGTAAGCAAGCGAAAACTACAACAGTTTTGAAAAAGTTTTGGTTTAGAAAACGATCTTATCATCTTTCTTTCATCAAATAAATCACCTTATCAGGGTCGTGCAAAGAGAAAACAGTGTCCGGGGTGAAGTTTCAATTTGGCGCCTCCCTCCGTCTCCTTTTCTTTGGGACAGGTGTCACAAACTTGATAAAGTGCTGAAACAGAAATAAATTTTGTTGATTAAATATTTTGTGTGTATTTTGGAATTTTAAAAGGAGTTTAATTTTAATTTAGAAATTCCGACAAACCATTTCATTTATTTGCTAGAGATTATGATCTTTTGCCACTGATTTTTTTCTTAACATTTTCATTTGTTGTTAGTATTTGAGTTGAAGAAAATGGGAAAATTCGCAAGATAAAAATCCCTAAGAACCAAGTAGGACAAGAGCGCCCCCCTTTAACAATAACTTTCAAAAAGAAAGAAGAAACACAGTAGAACATAATATAAAAGATAAGAATAAATTATAATATCAGTACTATAATTAAGGAAGATAATGGGTGCAATGTTTTAATTAACATAAAATAAAAAAGAAAATATCAAGGACGTCAACGACGATTTACGTCAATTTTATTTTTCTCGCTTTTAGGGTAGCGAAATCGCCTATTTTTACTTTCTTCTATCTTTACAAGCAGAAAGTATTGGATTCGTGAAAATTTTCGACGGATTTACACGTTTTAGGAGACAGAGATTCCGAAAAACATGTCCTTACAAAATGTCTATTTGTGAGTCTGTGAGTCTGTCTGTCTGTATGTGACACAAATATTGTGGGCGCTCTACCTAAAGAACTAATGCACGGAATATAATAAAAATTTATATTCAGTTATTCCCTGATATAAATTGATGATGATTAGTTTTTGGTGTAAATCGCTCAACAAGTGACGCTGCTATGCAACATTTTTCCCGATTTCCACAATAGCTCAATCGCCAGAACTAATACACGGATTTTCATTAAACTTCAGATTCAGTTAGTTCTTGACATGAATTGATGTTTTATACATTTTGGTGTAAATTGCTCAACAGGTGGCGCTGCTATGATACATTTTTTGTAATTTCCTCAATAGCTCTATCTCAAGAAATAATGCTTCGATTTTCAACAAACTTCAGATTCAGGTATAC
The DNA here is from genome assembly GCA_963932465.1 of Maratus speciosus. Taxonomy (NCBI): domain Eukaryota; kingdom Metazoa; phylum Arthropoda; class Arachnida; order Araneae; family Salticidae; genus Maratus; species Maratus speciosus. The sequence goes on along the minus strand of OZ010795.1, from coordinate 251,201,689 downwards.
CTGGATATGAATTAGAGCTGTTTAGTTTTTGGTGTAAATCGCTCAAAAGGTGGCGATGCTATACAGCATTTTTCACGATTACCACAATAGCTCAATCTCCAGAACTAATGCACGGATTTTCAATAAACTTCAGATTCAGTTAGTCTGTGACATGAATTGACGTTTTTTTTTAGATTTTGGTTTAAATCGCTCAACAGGTGGCGCTGCTATGCTGCATTGTTTGAAATTTTCGCAATAGCTCTATCTCAAGAACTAATGCTTGGATTTTGAGCAAACTTCAGATTCAGGTATACCTTGATATGAATTAGTGCTGTTTATGTTTTGGTACAAATCACTCAACAGGTGACATATTTTTAATCTTCGATTAAAACTATGCCTAGAAAGGAAATTTCAAGTTATTTGGATGTTAAGTTTTTGAATGATAAGCATTCAAAATTTAAAGCTTCTAATGTTAAATTACCTTTTCATATTTTTATTAATATCTCCTGAAATTATAATCCTAATGTGATAATTTTTTGTGTGGTTATAAAGCTAAAAATCCCAAACAAAAATGCAATGAATTTGTAATTTTAAAAATTTTATAATTTGAATTATGAAATTATTATTCGAAAAAAATATGAATTGCAACCTTACAATTCTTTTGATAGGCTTTATGCGAATCCTCAATTTTAAATTTTTCTTCCAAGTAGTTTTCGAATTATGATTAAAAAAAAAAAAAGTCAAAATGATGGTTTAAGAGGCCGTCTATGATGTGCAAAAACGCATAATTTGAGAAAATATATTTTACTCATTTTATTGAAATATTTAGCCTGACAATAGCCGAAACATATTAAGCGAGCGAAATGGTCATATTGTTAAGAAACAATACGTTAATAGAAGTGTCACAGTCATTCTGTAGCATTTCATTAATCGAGTGCCGAACTTCAATTTGGATACAACCCCTAAAATAGGCTCATTTTAAAATAATTAATTCCTCTGAAACTAATCGTACGAATTTCAAGAAAATTTGTATTTAGGCTAATTGAAAAGTGTAAAATTTATTTATGCTGTCGAACTTGGGTATTCCTATTGAAAAAACAAACAAACAAAGGATTCGTTTTGATATGTAGATGCCCCCTTAAGCGAATTTTATATACAGCATTTAAAAGCAGACTTTATTTCCAATCGTTTGGTATCAGTAACTTTCTTCTACAATAATTTGTTACAGAGTTAGTAAGGGGTCTTGAACCTACTTTCATAGTAGAAGCACGTCTTCTTTGCGCCTGACAAAGAAAGACTAAGATCTTTCGAAAGGCCTAGCGCATTTAATAGTTTTTGATGGTGTATTAAGAAAGTCTTTTAGTTCTCATTGATTCACACCACTTTCAACTTATTTTCTTAGTAAGGGGTGTTAACTTTTTTCTTTCCTCGACTGTACAATATTTGTGTTCTTTTTTTGTAAGAATAGCACGAATATTAATGAAAATAGAAAAGTTTCTTAAAAAAAAAAATCACGAAATTTCGCCTTTTTCTCGTTTATAGCATCCATGGTTTTCAATTAAATTCAGTGCCACCTTCAGGAAACTTGACAAAACACAGAGAAAAAAATAGTGCAATTAGAATATATTAAATATTTGATGAAATATAAGCATTTATAGGAAACAATTTATAACTGCACATGCGCAAACGGTACCGAAGATTTTACTTCATAATGTCGTAGTCAACTCTGTAGAAAGACCAATCGAATATCGTGAAAATTCAGAAATATATCGCCGAAAGAGTGTTCGATTTCAGTTGCTGTCGATAGCTGGATGATAAGGGATTTTACGCAAATTAGAATTTTTAATTTTAATTTTTTTAATTCTCATTTTTTAATGTGCTTTAGTTCTTCTTGGAAAATTAACAAAACAAGCACACTACCAGAAAAAAAGTATCAAAATCGAAGTATCCCAACATGTATAATAATCACTTATAAACAGATTACGCTAAATAATGGTATAAAAAGTGATAAAATATCTTTATTTTGATTGACGAACGTTTCATCGCACAAACGGCGACATTTTCAAAATCTTTCATGATAGAAATATTTTCACAAAATTTAAAAACAATAATTTGGTAAACAATGTCACGAGACATCATGCATAACGAATACACATGCATCAAGATGCACCAGGGAATAGAACGCACTGTTTACAGAAAACCCATAGCCAGTCAATTCATTATGCCTCATAATGCTCAAGTACCCTTTTCATACAAAGTTTCTACATTTAGACATTTTACTCAAAGAACTTTCACAGTTTGTACACCCGAGCAGTTAAATAACGAAATAAATAAAATATATGATATTGCAAGAAACAATGTATACAAAGAAAGCACCGTAGAAAAATTAATTATGAGCTTCAAGAATAAGAATAAAAGAAATTCCAATCCACAAAATTCCATGTTATCCACTTTACAATATTTTCCTGGTTTCTTCGAACGTTTGAAATACGAACTCAATAATTTCAATATTTCCCTCGTTGCAAAACCTTCCATGAAATTAAAAAAATATATAGTATGCAAGAAAATAGATCCAATTGAATCAAACCAATTATCAGGAGTTTACGAAATACCTTTCACCAAAGAAGATGGGACAATGCAGTTTTATATAGGTATGACAAGCAGAAAACTTAAAACTAGAATCAAAGAACATATAGCAGACATGAAATACAACAGGAGAACCACAGCTTTACACAGATTATGCAGCAAAGAACCTTTACAGATCGATTTTAAAAATAGCAGATTAATTTTTCCATCAAGATTTTATTTACCATCCATTATCCTGGAATCAACAGAGATATTTTTACGCAACGAGAATATTTACAATGATTCAGTGTCCCTTGATTTACCTAAAATTTGGAAAGACATGCTATGTAATTTTAGTAACAATAGTAATAATTAATCCACGCTCACAAATATCCAATTTCATTTTATTTTATGTTTGCACTGATTTTCATTATGCATGATGTCTTGTGACATTGTTTACCTAGTTATTGTTTTTAAATTTTGTGAAAATATTTCTATCATGAATGATTTTGAAAATGTCGCCGTCTGTGCGATGAAACTTTCGTCAATCTAAATAAAGATATTTTATCCCTTTTTACAGCTTAATCGAAGTATCTTTTCCAAAGCTACTATTTGGCATTCATTAAATATTAACTACTTTTTGGAAGTGAGTTAATGAAAAATGATATGTGGACAATCATTTATCATCCAGCTACATTTCAGAGGCAACCGAAATTCATCTCACCATATCGCCAATTGCTTTATGAATTTTCAAGAAGTTCTACTGGTCTTTTTGTATTAATTGTTCTATAGAGTTGAGAAAAAACTTTGGCATAATTCGTACATACGCAGTTAAAAAAAATATTTTCTACAACTGCTCATATTTCCTTAAATATTTTACATATTTATATTCCAATCATATTATGTTATTTCTACTATATACTGCAAAATTGTTTGAAACTGACGTTAAATTTGGTTGAAAACCCTGCAAGCTATAAACAAAAAACAACCAAAAATTTCTTGAATTTTTTAAAGAAATCATTATATTTTCATAAATATTCGTTCTACTCCTACACAAATAAACACAAACATTATACAATATACATATAGTCATGTGCTGCAGCAACAGATGATTTTGTACATTTTATTTTACAGGGTGATCCAAAATATTATTTTTCTTTAATTTTTTTTTTTGTTGTTGTTTGTCCCCTAATAGCCACCCGTCCTTTATTGGAAAATATGATGTCAAACTCGTTAGTCCAAGAGCCGACAGCACAAAAATCTATGTTATCAAGCACAAGAAAAAAAGCTTTATTTTAGAAGTAGAAGTAGGGGAATCTAATGATCCATGTCTGCCGGAAGTGAAGTGGTGCATAAGCCAAAAATCAATACCACCAGTGGTTGACTCGTAGGTTTATCATTGTGTTTGTCCTACAACTAACCTCCGTGTTTCATACCTTTGTTTGTAGAACAAACACAATGATAAACCAACGAGTCAACCACTGGTGGTATTGATTTCTGGCTTATATGCACCACTTCACTTTCGGCAGACATGGATCATTAAATTCCCCTACTTCTACTCTCTCATAAAATAAAGGTTTTTTTTCTTGTGTTTGATAACATAGGTTTTTGTGCTGTCGGCTCTTGGACTATGTTCTTTATATTCTTGAACTTTCAGAAGAATCCGACAAGTATGTTTTCAGACGAAGCGTATCAAATTTATAAAGCGTACGGTGATTTTCGTCCATTAGTGTAGTTGGGAAGTTTCAATAAAATTTACAATTTCACTGTCGCGGGAAACGCGATCAAATCACAAAATTTGTCAACTGTTCATGGTACAAGAAACCTTACCTTTTACAAATATGTGATCTACTACAACGCTTTGTGCTGAAAAAGATAACTGCATTATTAAAAATCACAAATGAATATATCCATCGCTACTTGGTCTCAAACTGGGCCATGAGGCAGAGTTGGGCAAATTTGTAATTTCAATTATCTGCAATGTAATTACAGTTCATAACATGCCGTAAAAAATTCTTGCAGCACTGTAACTGGAACTGTCTCCATCCCATTATTTGCCAAAATTTCTGTGTTTGAATGTGTGTAACTATAATCAATTACATGCAATTAACCTGTAATTACACTGCGGTTAATTGAGATTACAAATTTGATCAACTCTGCCGCCGGTCGCAATGAATTTCTTCCTTACTTTAACAAACAGTAAATGTGACGAAAGTTAATATATTGATGAGAGATGCCGTGAATAAGATAAATTGAGTTGCAGTAAAAATAAATAGAATAGTCTTACTTAAATGACAACAGTAGACACATTGAAGAGACAGCAGTTATAAAAATCTTCTTTATTCGTTGATTCACTTTGAGAGGTGGAAGGTAATTAGGAGAAGTAGGTCACTGTACACATTCGAAGAGCGTTACACGTAGAATTATTAAAACTTGAAGTAATTCCATGATAAAGATGAATACTGGTTAAAATCATTTTTTAAAGAAGGTCTTGATAATAAAAAGTCCGAAATCAAATATGCGTTAAATTAAAAAAAAGCCAGAGACCGAAGATAAACTTTTAGATATCGCGATACAGCTATTGAAGAACATCGCTCTTTGAATTTAGGCGCTAAGGCCCGAAATTCAAGAAAGACAAATCACGTTGTCAAAAATAATACATACTTTCGTAAATCTTTTAAATCTTAAAATCTGTTAAAAAACTGGCTGCATTGATATATATACTACATAAAAGGGGTTTACAAAACTACCTCCAGAAATGATTTAAATCTATTCGTTAAATTAAATTTACGTATGAATTGTAGAACGAATGACAGCACGGAAAAAACGAAACTACTGTCAAAAGGCAAGAGGAGACACACCTCCAATATGACGCGGTCGACGTCACTCTGTTTCTAAAAATAGAACAGAGGAAGAGGAGGAAAATCTGAAATCAAAACGTTCTGTTACTTGCTGTAAAAAGGAAAGAAAAAAAAACGATTTGAACGATGTTTTGCGTTGAAAATAAATAGTTTAAAACGTGAGATAATAATGCTGCATTACAATTTTAAAAAAATAAATGTGATTGCTACATCACATTACCCCCATTTGCCGAACAAAATTTTGGATGACCAAAAGGTGAAAAAGGTAAATCTTGAAAGAGCTTTTTCAACAAAGGGAAAACAAAATTTTAAAAGCCAAGGAGCAAAAAAAAATGTAGAATAAAATTTAAGTTAAAATTTAAAAGTCATAATAAAAATTTTAAGTGCATTTGCACATTTAGGGAACGTACATGTACAGTGACCTAAAGAGAAAGAAAAAGAATATACATCAAGTAGTACATTCAACTTTCAATAGTATACATAACATGGTAGTGTACAATAATATTAATATCAAGCCCCATTGCAATGACAAGCAAAGAAAGGCACCTTCCTGTGTAAAATGATCTCTATAAATTAAAATATTACTCTTTTAATATTTTAAAATTTTATAAATCCAAACGCTAAATAAATTTTTAGCCGAAATAGACCACAAAAAATTTTTTGAATTCAATAAGATAAAAATAATGTACACTTATGAATCAAAATTTATAAAGTTGCAAAAGTAAAGCAACATAAAGTCAGAAGTACCCTCTCTAAATACTCTGACTGCCTAGGAAAAATAAATCATAAAATTGAAACATTCGAAATGAAAAATCATTTCTACTAATCAATTTTCTCATAATATTGAAACATTCAAAATGAATAAATAAATCATTTCTACTAATCAATTTCCGCATATTTATAAAAATAAATTGCAATGAGAAAGTCGAGAATATTTTACTTTTATATTCCGACAACCTAGGACTTAAATTTCATTAATCATAATAATAGTTTTTAAAAAAATTGTCATAATCAGGAAAAAAAAATTAAATTACCAAACAAGTGTACCATAAAAATATTTAGTTTAATTCCTTCAATAATTTAATAGTAAAATTTAAATTTAAGTTTCTATGCTTGTAAAAAAAACTATTTTAAATTAACTTTAAACAACAGTTGAAATTAAATTAAAGAGCTGCAAAAATTTAAAAAATATTGTAGAATAAACAGACAATCCTTCATGATACCATGGCCAGTGGACACATTCAGTAACTCTGTAAACACATTTATACAAAACACAAAAATACAGCAGACTCCAATGCGCATAAGAGACCTCTGAGATCTTGTGCAAGAGATAATCAAATAATCAGCATAGAAAAAGAGAAAAAAAATAGTGTATTTTACAGATGTAAAGAAGCTCTTGGTATAAACCACAAATGGTTGGATATGAATAGTACTGTGAACTATTCAAACACTTCTATTTTGTTGAAAAAAAATGGCACAGTTAGCACAACAACACTATCACCAATTATGAACATTTAGCAGAATATGGTGATATACTTGAAGGAAAAATCGGTAGACATTGCTGGCAAAAAGAAGACAATGCATGGTGGTACATTTAGGAGTAACACTGCACTTAAGGATGATATAAACACATACACCATGATGAGTAGAGGACAAGATCGGTAGTCAAAATCGGTAGTGAAGAAGCACTTTTTAATTATGATTCTTAGAGAATTGTTGACGATTCACTGATGAATACTTCAAAAAAAGATGCGCTGGTAAATATGTTCACTAAGAATTAGTGCTTTTCTTCATATGAAAGGTGCAAATAAAAATTTTCTTCATTTAAAAAAAAATATATCTTCATGATCAATTTAAAATAATTTTCTTGCATAAATTGAAAAATTTAGGCATATGGCAGATTAAAAATTTTGAAGCAATTGGGTTATGAAATAAAGAAAAGGCACTATACTAATAATTGACATATAAAAATCTTCAGAAATAAGCAAATAAACAAACATTCTTGAGCTTAAACATTTTCTGTAGTTCAAATAACAGTAAATTTTATAAATAGTTGTAGAATATGGTATGATGTAGAAGTCAAACACTTCCAATGCGAGGATGAAACTTTGCCGCTTACCCCTATGTAAGGATGAAAATTTTCCACTCACAAGTAAACGTTGACTAGGAAAATCTATTGTTTATGAAAAAATAATATATATACTGATTTAGCTTCAAAACCAACTTCAAAAACACGCTGGAGAAGATCAGAGATGAATGGATTTTTTACTACATAAATTACTGATAATTCACCAGGAACATCAAAGACAAAAATGGAGCACAAATCTTTAAGTGATCAGTAACAGAAAATTTTTGCAGGTATGTATCACTTTTAGTATACTTTCAGAACAACATTTTCATACACCAGAGAAGCGTTTCAAAAAAATGGATTAATAACAACTCTCTTGAAGGCAACTTCAGCAGGTAAGTAAATGTGAACAAGAAAGTTTTAAATCAGAATAAAATTTTATCAAATTATTTCAGACATGAGGATGATACAGGAGAATGAATTTTTTTTTTCTTTAAGCAAAAAAAATATGTTATTAAATTTTGATGAAACCACATAATTCTGGAAAATTGAAGCACTGAGAGTTACGATGAAAACAGTTTGTAGAAAGCAAACAGAGTTCTTGAAATTTTATAAAGGAACACTGCGCTCACCAAACACCAAAATCGATATTAGCAGTCAAATCGTGCATTAAATGACAACAGTATCTTGAGAACAAAAGTGGAAGGTGGTACAAGCAAGTTAGATATATTTTTTATAAAAAGTTATTGAAGGTATTTTTGGAACAAAAATTATAAATTGATATATTTAAAAGCAGAGAAGACTTCAAAAAAAATTATGCAGGATATATTACAAATACGAATTTCATGAAGAACTTCAGCTCCTTTGCAAGTAATAGATGAGAACAATTTCAGTAAAATAATTTAAATTTCAATAATTATCACAGATTCCAAGGGGAAAAAATAATTTTCTTCAATAAATATCTTAATTTTCATAATATATCTTCAAATTCATTAAATATTTTATTTCAATATATAAGTGCCATAAAATAAAATTTAAAAACCCAGTATAAGAATTGTAACACAGTGCGCCTTAAATATTACTAAATAACCACAGCAGGTTTTACTTAAACATGAAAGTTTATTCTGAAGAACACAAAAGACGACACGGAACACAAAAACAACAAATACAAAATCCAAACTACAACTAAAATTGTTCTACAGTTTCGGGACAGGATGAGACAGGATGCGCACGCATCTCAAACGATTACGATTACATATCGACTGACATATTTCGATTGTACTTCCAACATCCTCCCTCAATCTAAATATGTCCAACATAAAAATCATAACACTTAACATACAATATAATATATATATATTATACATACAACATAAAAAAAAATTAGCCAAACATTATTTTTCTGAATTTTTCAAACAATACTTTACTTAGAGGCTTAGTTAATAAATCAGTAACCTGTTCTGTAGATGGAATGTAATTAATTGAAACAGTTCTATCTCTTACTTTTTCTTGCACAAAATGATACTTAACATTTATGTGCTTTAACCTTTTAGGTTGTTCACATGATTTGATGATACGAATAGCTGACAGATTATCCTCATAGAGAGGTATAACAAAATTTCCACAACCATTTAAATTTAATTCAATCAATAAATTTCGAACCCAGCAAGCTTCACTTACACATAGGCTCAAGGCAATGTACTCCGCCTCTGTAGACGATAAAGCTACACAAGTTTGTTGTTTAGAACACCATGAAATTGTACAATTATAAATTTGAAAACAATACCCTGTTGTAGATTTCCTGTTAATAGTATCACCCCCCAATCAGCGTCAACAAAACCTTTAACTAATTCAGCATTTACATTTTTTCTATACACTAACTTCAAGTCAACTGTACCTTTAATATAATGTAACACTCTTTTTAAGAACAACAATAACTTTTCACTTGCATAGTTTTGATATCTACTCAAAATACTGATAGAATTACATAAATCAGGTCTGCTTCCTAGCATTGCATACATGATACAACCAATTAATTTTCTACATTTATTTTCCACATTTACATTTTCTGATTTTTCATTAATTAAACATTCATAATTAAAGTTAGTGTCCATAGGAGTAGAGATACTTTTACATTCAAACATATCAAATCTTTTCAACACATTTTCTAAATAGTTACTCTGATCTAATGTTAAAATACCTTCATTTACATTCTGAGAAATAGATATACCCAAATAATAAGAAATAGGACCAAAATCTTTCATTTTAAAATTTCTTTTCATTTCACATTTAAAATCATTTATTTGCTTGCTATCAGAACCTGTGATAATCAAATCATCAACATATATCAATACATAAAGTTTACAATCATTCGAAAATTTGAAATACAAACATTGATCATTTTCAGATTTTACAAAATTTTGAGAAGACATAAATTTCTGAAATTTTTCATACCAATATTTTGGTGCTCTTTTTAACCCGTATATAGCCTTTTTAAGCTTACATACTTTCCCATCAGGTAAATTACAATTATCAGGTAAATACATAAAAACATCCTCTTTGATTTCCCCATGTAAGAAAGCACTGCATACATCCATTTGATATACAACCCAATCAAAATTTACACTAATTGCTAACAACATTCTTAAAGTATTTAACTTAGCTACAGGAGAATATACATCTTCAAATATTAACCCTTTTTGTTGATAACCCCTAGCAACCAATCTGCATTTAAATAATGAAATCTTACCTTTATTGTCCCGCTTAATTTTAAAAACCCACTTACTGTCTATTATATTACAGTCATTTGGTTCATCAACAATGTCCCAAGTGTCATTTTCAGAGAGGGCTTTCAGTTCAGCATTTATGGCCTCTTGCCACTTTTTCGATGAACTTGAGTTCATAGCTTCTTCATAAGTGATAGGTTCTTCCACATCGGTTATACTTATATAGCTTGTTTCAAAGTCCTCAAATCTCGATGGTTTCCTCAGGTTATCTCTTGCTCGAAGGTGCATTTTGATATTACTTAACTGGGGAGCAGGTGAATCTGTACTGCAGTTGTCATCATCATCTTGTTGTCGATTATTGGCCAAGTTATCCGAATCCATGTCAGTATCCTTATCTTCATCAAATTCTGAACTTTGATGTTGCACAGGATCAATTAAATCCAAAACAAAATTTTCATTCTTTACTGTATAGGAAGATTTCTCATTTGGATTAATTATTATATCTCTATGTAATGTCACTGTGTTTGTTTTTGAGAAGTAGACTCTGAATCCTTTAGTATTTTCACCATATCCAACAAAAATTCCTTTTTCACTCTTAACATATAATTTTCTACGTTTTTCTTTTGGGATGTGAACCCATACTTCAGATCCAAATGTAAACTTTAAATTTCTAATGTCAAAAGTCTTGTTCTTCCACAATTCATAGGGTGTTTTTCCTTTCACTGTGCTAGTACCTGTTCTGTTAATTATGTATACAGTTGTATTCGCAGCTTCTGCCCAGAACTTCTTATCTAAATTTTTTGCTACCAACATAGTTCTTGCAGCTTCCATGATGGTTCTCATTTCTCGTTCAGCTCGGCCATTTTGCTGTGGATTATATGGGACAGAAGTTTCATGCTCTATGCCATGATGAATCAAAAGTTCTTTAATTTTATCATTCCGGAATTCTTTGCCATTGTCAGATCTTATTACTCGGATATTTTTATTCATCTGGTTTTTGCACACCAATATGAACTCTAACAATTTATCATACACTTGATACTTATTTTCAAGAAAATAAAGTTTCCTAAAGTGAGAGTAATCATCTTTTAACACTAACATGTAACGAGACTTTCCAATTGATGCTACTTCTATTGGACCACATAAATCTGCATGAATTATATTACAAATTTCAGTAGATTTCGATTTACTTTCTTGAAAGGGACTACGTTGTTGCTTTCCTTGAATGCATGCCTCACAGAATGGAATATCAGATGAATTTTCCCAGGTAATATCATTTTCTGTAAGCAGCTTCTTGACATGATCAAAATGTTGATGAGCTAACTTTTCATGCCACCATATGAGACTTTTCTTTTTACTTTTAACACTACTGTCAGCAACACAACATTTATTTCGATTTTCAAACTCTCTCATATTTTCTTCTATGGTCACTCTGCTTTTATCTAAGCGAAATATCATTTTAAAAAGTTTATCTTCACGTTTAGCTATAGCAACTATTTCTTTAGATTTTTGATGAATAAATTTAGCACATTCTGAGTTGGATGACATACATAAACCTTTATCTAGAGCTTTACCTTGAGAAAATAAGTTTACTTTTAATTGAGGGACATGCAATACATTTTGAAGTTCAGTTTTAATATATTTTTCACCATTATATGACTGAACATAAATAGTTCCTATTCCAATAGCTGTTATAGAGGTTCCATCACCTATTTTTATCTGTTTAGCCTCTTTCAACTTCAAATAATTTCCAAATAGACTTACATCATTACACATATGTTCTGAAGCTCCACTGTCTAAATAGAATTCTAGATCTGATTCAGAATTTATAACTCCCATAAGTGCAAAACTTTTGCCATTTTCACCATTAGACTTCATATTTTTATTTTTACGAAAATAACAATCTTTAAATACGTGCCCTTTCTTATTACAAAAATTACAAATAATATTTCTGTTCTTAGGAACATTATTACCATACCTACATTGAAATTTCTTGTGACCTAATTTTCCGCAAGAAAAACACTTGATATTACTTTGATTTTTAGCTGTAAGAGCAACAGTTTCTTCTTTCGTTTTTAATCTTTCTTCCTCAACTAACAAACGAGCAGTTAAGTTACTTAAAGTTCGCTGTTCATCTGCTACGGATTCCCAGGCTGAAGAGAAGTGCTTATATTGTTCGGGCAGAGCCATAATTATTTTTGTAATGATCATTTTTTCAGGAATTACTTCGTTATGTTGCTTAATTTCGGCAACCATATTCTGAACTTTAGATAAAAAATTCATCACGTTGTCATCAAACTTCAAATTGAAAAACTGTTGTTGTAACAAATGAATACTTACATTTGATTTTCTTTCATAAATAGTGTGTAACTTGTCCCACATTTCTTTTGCTGTAACACATGAAATTATATGCGATATTGGTCCGGCTTCCATACGTGAAACCAAAATTTCTTGCGCTTTTGCATCTTTGACAATGAAATCAGAATATCCGGCATCAGTTGCTTCCGGTTTTACTTTTAATCCCGTTACTATATCATATAGTTCCTTAGCTATAAGCGTGACCTTAACTTGGAATTTCCATACATTCCAATTACTTTCATTCAGTTTAATAAACTGTCCCTGCTGTGTTTCGGTTCCGGCCATTTCAAAACAACATTCGGAAAACTAACTTTACAAAAATTTCAATTACTATTTACTTCGCAATATTTCTAATAATAGGTTGGGGTCTGGGCCCATAACCTGTAACACAGTGCGCCTTAAATATTACTAAATAACCACAGCAGGTTTTACTTAAACATGAAAGTTTATTCTGAAGAACACAAAAGACGACACGGAACACAAAAACAACAAATACAAAATCCAAACTACAACTAAAATTGTTCTACAGTTTCGGGACAGGATGAGACAGGATGCGCACGCATCTCAAACGATTACGATTACATATCGACTGACATATTTCGATTGTACTTCCAACAAGAATGAGAATAGAAAAACCATAGCCTCTTGTTAAATAAATTTGTTCTTAAAATCAGAGAACAATTTTTAGAATTCATTTCAAAATTCATTAAAGATTTTCTATTATATAAATATCTTTTAATGCACCATAAGAATAAATGAATTAGAGAATAAATAAATAAATTTCTTGATTTTTAAAATAATATTTCATTCTGCATTAATTTAAAAACAGCAATAATTTTGTCAAGACATACCTCAAAATAAAAACCAGTAACGGAATTTTTTTTTAAATTATACTATGCTCAAAAATTTTAAATCATGGAATAAGTATTGCAAATAAAACTTGAGAACAAAAATTACATTACGATGTTTGATCGATCTTCAGCCGTTAAAACAGCAAAATGTTCCATCTGAGAACAACAGAATATTATAATTTTCTTAAAATTCCATTAAAAAATAATAATTTTAAAACAATTTATTTGAATTTACGTCAGTATTTTTCTATAAAAGTAACAAATCTTCAAAATTTTATGCAAAAGAAAATTCAGTTAGGAATAATTTTCAGGAACAGAATTTCTTCTAAGTTTGAAAAAGATTACGTTTTCTTTTTATAAGAACAGAAAATATTGCAAAAAAGAATAACAGCAATTATAATGCTAAAACATTTTCAGAATTCCATTTAAAAAAAGCAGTTCTTCTATTTGAGAACAAAAATTTTCTTTAAAAAGAATGCATCAATCGTCAAAAATACGGCGAAAAAATACAGTCATTAAGTTATTTTTTTAAGGCATTACGTTGTAATCAAAAAGCAACAACGCCGAAATGTTCTTTTTTTGTCACGGAAACCAAAATGTGACGAAGTTAAATTTTGATGAGAAATGCCGTGAATAAAATAAATTGAGTTGCAGTAAAAATAAATAGAATAGTCTTACTTAAATGACAACAGTGGACACATTGAAGAGACAGCAGTTATAAAAATCTTCTTTATTCGTTGATTCACTTTGAGAGGTGGAAGGTAATTAGGAGAAGTAGGTCACTGTACACATTCGAAGAGCGTTACACGTAGAATTATTAAAACTTGAAGTAATTCCATGATAAAGATGAATACTGGTTAAAATCATTTTTTAAAGAAGGTCTTGATAATAAAAAGTCCGAAATCAAATATGCGTTAAATTAAAAAAAAGCCAGAGACCGAAGATAAACTTTTAGATATCGCGATACAGCTATTGAAGAACATCGCTCTTTGAATTTAGGCGCTAAGGCCCGAAATTCAAGAAAGACAAATCACGTTGTCAGAAATAATACATACTTTCGTAAATCTTTTAAATCTTAAAATCTGTTAAAAAACTGGCTGCATTGATATATATACTACATAAAAGGGGTTTACAAAACTACCTCCAGAAATGATTTAAATCTATTCGTTAAATTAAATTTACGTATGAATTGTAGAACGAATGACAGCACGGAAAAAACGAAACTACTGTCAAAAGGCAAGATGAGACACACCTCCAATATGACGCGGTCGACGTCACGCTGTTTCTAAAAATAGAACAGAGGAAGAGGAGGAAAATCTGAAATCAAAACGTTCTGTTGCTTGCTGTAAAAAGGAAAGAAAAAAAAACGATTTGAACGATGTTTTGCGTTGAAAATAAATAGTTTAAAACGTGAGATAATAATGCTGCATTACAATTTAAAAAAATAAATGTGATTGCTACATCACAGTAAAAGCCGAACAAATTAGTTTGGAAGTTTTTCACTTTATTTTTTTATTAACTAGGGGGCTCTGCCCCCTACGAGCTACGCTCGTCAACCCCCGTTCAGACACCGCAGACTCTAACAGCACGCTAATTTGATCGGCTAAAAAGATTTCAGAAGATTGAATTATAATTTGAATCTGACAATTATAATCTGACGTAATTTTCACTAAACTTTTCTTTCTCTTTTTAATATTCACGTAAAAATACTTTTCTTAGAAATGAAATATTATGATCATCTTAAAATATCAAATAAATGTCTCGCGAAATTTTTAAATTTAAACTGTTTTGCAATATTATTGTTTGTTCATTTTACGTAATAAGTGTAATGTGACGTAGGTTCTCCTATTTAAGACTTATAACGCATGTTAATGAATTTATTATTTTACAATATTCTTTCTCTTTTAAAATTCACGTGTAATTATAGTTTTTATGACGTAATTTTCAATGAGTTCCTGCTTTTTATATTTTCTGTTTATAATAGTCACGTGTAAAATAAATTTTTAATTTGAAGCAAACATTATTGTTTGCGCTGTTTATACAGCTGGCAACAGTTTAAATTAATACAATTTTTTAAAATATCTAAAAAATATCTCTCGAAATGCTGAAAATTTGAATTTAAAATAGAAATAAAACCTCAAAAATGAGTCAAATTAAAAAACTAAATGCAATCTGCACACCGGGAAATTCTGACGAATAAAATGATCTAAAAATGATTAAATTCCTATGTACAGTTTTTGCTCCTATAAAACTTTTTTAATGGAACGATTTTGTTCAACTTTGGCATTAAATATCTCTTAAAATAATTCATCGATTTGAAAACTGTCTGCATCAGTGTGTTTATCAAACATTTTTCTATAATACTACCGATTTTCATATTTTTGTATGCAACAGTTTTTTTAATATTAACGAAGAAAGACCATGCTTAAGCATTCAAATTGGATGCCGATCTTCCCGGAATATCTACGCAGATTTTCATTGGTCCATTTCCAAATCAAAACTTTTTTTTATATATAGAAGGATTATGAACATGACATAAAGCTACTGAATTCGTTTCCTGTCTGCTCTCATTTTCTTCATCTCTAAAATTTTCTCAAAAATTAAATTAGTAAATTTAATCCTATATTCAGAAGCTTATATCTCAAAAGGTATAATTCTTATTTGTGGAAACAAGTACCTTCTTACAGAAAAACGACTATATGCTACTAATTGACAGTGACTGCAGCGCCCCCGAGTGTTGAAATTTGTAATTTATCAACTATATCTCGCAAAATATGAGAGAGAGCAAAACCAGGTCAATAACAAAAGGGTATAGAATCCTCGATATAGTAATAAATGACGTCTTGCATATAAAAATAACTTTATTAGAAATTCTGAAATGTTAACTTTCCTATAGCTAATTACTGGTGTCACAATACATCAGCAATCACTTGTAGAAGTGTGGCATTATAAGGGAGATGATACTTCCCATTTAGGGTAAACGCACTGGTAGTGGGCCACGTACCTGTAGTGGGCCACTAACTTTCAAAGTTTAAAAACAAGCTCACAATCCATTTCAGAAAAACGACTGAAAGAAATCTGATTAGTTAAAGTCCTTAAATGTTATTTTTCCATAAACAGTTTGGAATAATTGTTATTTTCCTGTAGATATATTTGTTTATCTTCTCGAATGTCTTCAAACACAGATTTTTTGGCAAATTCTTAGTGATTTCATTAAGAGATAAGGTTTTATCTAAAACGTTGTTTCTTTAATATTATGTTTTATTTTGAGTTAAAGTGCCGTTGATATACTCGATTACATTGTAAATAATTTGTTAGATTAGCTGAAAACTTAAAAATTGAAAATTATATTGATTTTAAGGGGTGTCCCACTTCTGGATCACAATTTCTTAAATTGTACCAATAGTGGGCATAGTGGCCCACTACTGGAGCACATGCCAAAAATTTTTTTTATGTGTAAATTATTTTAATTAAGTATTTTTTGAGGTTCTAAGACTTTGTATATAATTTATTTAGTATTTTGTTCACCAGAACCAGTAGTGGGCCGGGGGCCCACTACTGGTGCACAAGTGGTCCACTACTGGAGCATCGAAAACACAACTTCACTAAGCTATCAGACATATGATTATTAAAAGAAATTAATATGTAAAATAATTTATACTTCAAAGGTTCAATACTAAAAAAAAGGTTCAATATTTTTAGCCATATTTAAATAAACATTACATAGAAAAACCTGTAGTGTTATTTATGGATGGACATACTTCTAACATGTCTTTGAATCTAAGAATCATCTGTTCAGCTATTGGAGTTGAAATGGTAGCTTTGCCCCCAAATTCCACATACCTAATGCAACCAAAGAACATATCTGTTTTCCATACTCTAGCAAACAGATGCAGAAACATGAGTTTCCACCGGTCCTAAAATCAGCAGTAGATCGTTTAACTCCTGCAACCATTGGGAATGGATTCAAAGCAAGTGGACTAGTTCCATGGGATCTAAAGAAAGTAAATGTCGAATCCACACTAACATCAAAGAATGTGATAATATCACCAATACAGGAGAGAGAAATGGCTTCTTTCTTGGAAGTTCTTGAAGATAAAATTGGAGAAGAAAAATAAAATCTTTCTCAGAAAATAAAGGCAAATTGAAAGGTTCTGTGGAGCAAACAGATCTTTACTACTTATGGTTGGAGATGAAGGAGACTTGAACATGAAACCAATTTCTTAGGTAATATGTCGCAAAACAGTTTGGGTATAAAACACTTGGGTATATATTTTTTACTATTATTTATTCCATTTTTACATTTTACTTGTTATAGGGCACACCAGTCCTATGTGTTGAGGCGGCGTACACTGAATAGCCTAATGACACTGTTGATACTGAAACTATTGATCAGGAGCAAAGAGCAATTGTTGAAGATGCTGAGGTGAACCTTTTCATTCAAGAAGGATCATCTGAGACTGGGAGCCATTCACTGCTTTCAAATGGTGGGCCATCTAGAAATGTACCATCTCCCTTCAAAAGAGTTCTATTTTGGGCGGAAGGGGGAGATAACACGAAGAAAAAGAGAAAAAGAGATAAAATTCCTGCAGTTGGGGCTTCTCCCTAAATGCTTCAATATTATAAGAATAGAGAAGGCCTTAAAAATTCTAAAGATGCGGAAAAATTAAAAAAAAACTGAAAGAGAAAAAAGAACAATTCAAAAGGAAGAGTTAAAAAAATAGCCGATGGAGAAAAAAGGAGAGTCAGGAAATTATCGCCCCAGTCTGATGCCTCTCTTTCATTGTAAGTTTCAACCTAAAGTACTCTTTGTAATAAATTGACTATAATCCCCTCTCACATTTTGAGATCTTTTTCGTTTTTGGATAAATCATTTTGTTTTGCAGTCATTTCAGCTTTTAATTATCCTTTTTATTATATTTGTCTTATTATTTATAGCCACTGCGAAATAACAAATTGGGCGGATTTTTTTTTAAGTTACAAAGTACAATAGACTATTATTTAGAGAAAACAAAAACTATGCATTTTGATTTAAAAAAAAAGTTGCTAAATTGTCTACTATTATTGTGGATAAAAACTGATAATTTTTTTTCTACCATTTGTATCATTCTGGTACAAAACACAGAAAATGAATTTTAATGTCAGAAATCGCTGAAAATTCATAAAATTCATTGTAGCACAATTCAGAAAGTCTTGATCACAGAATATGGGAATATTTACTGTTTAACAAGTGAAAGCATATAAGCAGATTTTCTAAATATAACTTATAGATCACAAAAACTGTACAAAAATTAAATTTCGTAACATTAAGAAAATGCTACTATTTTGATGGAAATGGATTTTCACATGATTAAAAACATGTGAAATAGTTCAGCAATTAAAATTATACCTCTAAAACTAAGCTTCTTGGGAATTAGCTATATTTAAACGATACGAAAGGGCACCCTGTATATAATCTAAAAAAATACTTTGCAGCTTGTAGGACATTAGCTTTTATGTAAAGTGAGATAAAATTAAAATTAATTTACAGAACTGAAGTTGAGGCCCCTGATCTGCAGATTTACTAGTGAGATTATTTACGTAATCATCTAAACTTCTATGTATGATTTCATTATTGTGAACATGCTATTCTAGAACTGAAAAAAAAAGTATAACTTCAGTATTTTCACACTAAACTTGAAACTGGAGTGGCCCACTTCTGGAGGGCCCACTACTGGTGCATCAAAAATTTACTATGCCCACTACTGGAGCATCGAGGAAGGTAACTTTTTTTATTTTTCATTTTTTCCAAATAATATATTTTGAAACTTTGAATGTTTATTCCGATACATGAAGGTTAGGACTACGTTAAAAATATATATATCATTTAGAATTCATAGAATAATAATAAGATTTAGAATAATAATAAGATAAATGTCATTAAGTGGCCCACTACCGGTGCATTTACCCTAATCAGCCATGTCAATTACCAAATGTAGTATAAAAAAATAAGAAAATTAATATAATCAGTATTAGTTATATAATAAGTATAAAGCAGAATATCATAATGCAGAAATTTTAAAGTTAAAACAAAGCAAGGGATTCCCCTGTGCGAAATCAGACTCTTCTTGATATACAGGTTGCGTCAGGAATTTGAGAACAAATCAACGCCTGCTTTCAAACAGGAATATGCACTAGAGATAGAGCATTTTTTTTAACGTTCTGTACAAGTGATCACATACACACTGGATGACATCATTCATTGAAATAACTGCCAACCGCAATAACCGCCCTTACAGGCTGTCAAAGCTAACTGCAGGTAAAGTTGCAAAGGGTGGAAAAAATCGGGTTTAATCCCGGGAAAAATTCGTTTTTTTTTTTGGAAGGGAAATTAAAAAAAATTTCTGGAAGTTTTCGGAAATTTCTAGGTATGAAAATTTTTAATTTATTATTTTTAAATTTCAATTTTTTTTCAATGTAAACTAAATATTTTTTCAAATGTCAACAACATAAATATAGAAAAATAGCTCCAATTTACATGAGAACTAATGAAATACGTGCTTAAGTTGCAGAAATATTAAGTAAGATAAATTAAAAAATCATAAGTAAGTTGATATTTTAATCGTCGATAAGTAGAAAGTGACAGAGGTAGATGACAGATTCATCTTGCCTGACATAGATGTGAACATTAATCCTGACGAGTCAGCCAATATAAACAAAAATATAATGAACAAAAGTAAAAGAAATCAATAAAAAAAACAATACAACACGCTAGAAAATTAATATAGGGTATGCCTTTATAGTAAACTAGCAGACCCGCCCGGCGTTGCCCGGGGTTTGTAAATAATAACCTTAAATGAAACTTAAGTTTGTATGATTTTATATCTTTGCAAATTCTTTTAAATGAACCTAATTTTGGAGGCTCCATTGCCTTCCGCAGTGTCTAATGCGTTCCCATCAAACTTCTTTCCGAACGAACCTGTAATCTAGATCCCCACTACCTATGGCAGCATTTACCGGAAGTGTCCGCACGTGCCGGAGGCAATCGAAAACCAAGTTGAGTGAGCCAAACCTCGTAGGAATCAAGCCCACAGAAACCAAAAAAAAAAAGAATGCGCCATTAATGTTAGAAAATGCTGGTAACTAAAGTCTAAGATAAAATTTCATAATACAGAAAGTAGCTGAATTGTAATCGAAGTTGAAGGAAGCAAATCCCGTTGAAATTGGGCCTTTAAACCCGAGGAAATAATACGCCACCAAGCGGTGGAAGATGCCTCCTCACCTTGTGAATTTCATGAATCACTGTTAGCATTAACACAATATTTAATAAACGGATGAAATCCCTTATCTAAAGTTACCTATAAAGTAACGCGATTTTTAATTTACGGCTGTAGTGAGTAGACGTAAGTTAATGCTGAAAAAGGAGGAAATCAACAGCCTCAAATCATCAACATGCCTCATCATTGTTCTGAAAGAGGCATGTTCGGAAATGTTGAAATGAGGTAGAAACTAAAAGGAGAATTCACCCCAAAAACGAAGGAGATCGGATAGAAAAGAGGCTTGTTATTAACAATTTAGTGCACTAAAAGTTCAAGGGGCCCTGTACTGGGCTCCTTGCAAGGGTGCCAGGGTCTTAACTGAAATGTAGAAATGGGGTAGAAACTGAAAGGAGAATTTACTCCAAAATCGAAGACGATGGGATAGAAAAGAGGCATTTTATTAACATGTTAGTGCATTAAAACTTCAAGGGGCCCTGTACTGGGCCCCTTAACAGAGTGCCAGGGTCTTAACTGAAATTTAGAAAAGGAGCAGAAACTCAAAAGGTGAATTCACCCCAAAAACGAAGAAGATCGGATAGAAAAGAGGCATGTTATTAACAATTTAGTGCACTGAAACTTCAAGGGGCCCTGTACTGGGGCCCTTGCAAGGGTGCTAGGGTCTTAACTGAAATGTAGAAATGGGGCAGAAACTGAAAGGATAATTCACCCCAAAAACAAAGAAGATCGGATAGAAAAGAGGCATGTTATTAACGTTTTAGTGACTGAAAGGGGCCCAGGGGCCCCGGCCCTTAAAAAATTAAAAATCCGATCCTCAGGTGTATCAGGACCTGTCTTGGACTAATCACATCTGAATTTTCAGACTTATACGTGCGGTAGTTTTCGCTAGCCATCGCACACAGACACACACACACACACATACACACACATACACACGCACACACACACAGAGCGATTTATTCTTTTATTAGTATAGACTAGCAGACCCGCCCGGCGTTGCCCGGGGTTTGTAAATAATAACCTTAAACAAAACTTAAGTTTGATTGATTTTATATCTTTGGAAATTCTTTTAAATGAACCTAATTTGGGAGGCTCCATTGCCTTCCGCGGTGGCTATAATATAATCTGAGGACGCTAGAACGATGGTAAAGAAAATTGCAAGGAATTAGGATCATTTTTAAAGAAGATGCGCCAAGGCCCCTAAGAAGACGATTTATATTCAAAATTGGTGGTTGTTGAAGCCTGAAATATTTTTTTTTTCTTATCGTTCATGTAATAGCTGGAGAACCTAAGATGTTGTTAGAAAAAAAAAATCTAGTGAATCGGACTATTTTTAAGGGAATTATAACAGGGGGCCCAAAAGAGGTCAACTGATAGTTGAGAAAAGGCCCTAACATGAAAACATGTTACATATGTTACTGATCGTAATTAAAATCTCCCGTACGAGGGCGCTGTGTCAGCGCCGTAATTTTATTTATTATTCCAATCGTCTGCGTGTTGACGATAGATTGTAATTTAGTTACTAGTGAGTGGAAACACTGAAATTTTGTTGTTGTTGTTATTGAGATAATGGAATGTTTGATTTGGAAACGGCCAGAGAGACTGTTTCACTCTTAACAATTATTGTTTTAAAATAAAGAAATATACAGTTCACTGCGAAGAGTTCCTTAAAAATGGTGTCATTGAGTAACTTAGTGATTTATTCCTAACATAAATTGGTCCTTCGAGGCCAAAGTAAACGGATTTATCGTTTGCTTTTAGAGTCAAGAATCAGCGACGAGACTTGGTTTCTTCGAATAAGGTAGGACTTTTTCTTTAACATGGCTACTGAATTAAAAAATATTTTGACAAAAAAAAGAGTTTTAAAATGTAAAATTACTAAATTTGTGAGTGAAATTAAATTAAGTGACTCTGATGAATGTTCTTTAGAACTTGTAAATACGAAATGTGATCAATTCAATACAGAATTGAAAGAAATGTTTGATAAAATTTATTCATCGTGCGATGAAGAGGAAATTGATAGATATATCGATGAACAATCATCGATTGAAAAAGAGTTAGATGAAACTTGGTTGAAAATTAAAAGAGCGAAACAAAAACAAATAAATGTTCTTAATGAATCAAAGCCGAAACAAGAGAATAGTGTAACGGAAGTTCAACTTCCCACGATTAATCTACCTTCTTTTAGTGGAAACGTACAGGATTGGATATATTTTAGTGATCTTTTTAAATCTAGCGTTCACAATAATAGCGCACTTTCGGGTGCTCAAAAGTTATCATATTTGAAATCTTCGCTTCATTCTGAAGCTGCAAAAGTTGTACAAAGTATAATGATTTCAGATGATAATTATCAAACAGCGTGGTCCTTATTAGAGGAAAGATATTCCAATAAAAGACAACAAGTGTTTGCTCACATTAAAAAATTAATGTCCATTAATTCAATACAAAGTGAAACACCTAGTGCTATTCTTAATTTAGCAGATACCGCCAGTGAATGTATCAGATCTCTAGAAATTCTCGATCAAAAAATTGAAGGGTTTGCGGATACAATAATAACTTATATATTGTGGCAGAAATTAGATGGGTCCACAAAATTATGGTTTGAACGTGAACAAAAAAAAGACGAGCTACCAAAATTAAAAGAATTAATCGAGTTTTTAAAAAGACAAGCGAGAACACTGCAAGTTTCCAAACCTCTTATAAATAATGTAACTCCTAAACGCAATGCTCAACAACGAATCACTAGTATGGTATCTACATCTAATGGTAAAAACTCAAAAACATTTAAATGTGTTAAGTGTCAGAGTAATGAATTCCACGGTTTGCACAAATGTCCAGAATTCTTAAATCTTTCAGTGGCTTCTAGATATGAATTCGTAAAGAAAAATAATATTTGTTTTAACTGTTTAAAATTCCACTCGGTTAGAAATTGTAAATCTACTTATTCTTGTCAGAAATGTATGAAAAAACATTCGAGTTTACTGCATTTCGAGAATGAAAATGAAAAGCAAATTCAAAACAGCGATAGAAAAAATGAATTTATTTCAAAACCCGAGGTCAGTGATTGCAATACCCAAAACCAGAATCAAATCGTAGCGCATTCAAATCTAGACCCGAATGCTGCAACATTTCACATTTCTAACGAAAGAGCATTTTCAGGCACATCTGTTTGTGAGATGAATTATTTAAGTTCTGGCATCTTATCAACTGTCATTGTTTATATTAAAAATAAATTTGGTGAATTTAAGCCGTTAAGAGGTTTGATTGATGCTGGATCAATGAGTAATTTCATTACGATTCAGTGTGCTGATTATTTAGGAATTAAGAAAGAAAAAATAAAAGTTGCGGTTTCAGGATTAAATGGCATCTCCGTGAATATTAACTCCAAGGTAAAAGCATTAATTTCGAACAATTCAAATTTTAAGGCGGAAATAGAACTTCTTTGTGTACCAAAAATATCGGATACTATTCCAGTAAATCGGATTAACGTTCCAACAGAACAATACCTTAATAACATTAAATTAGCGGATCCAGAATTTTACAAACCTGGAAAAATTCATGTTCTTTTGGGAGCTCAAATATTTTATGATCTTTTAGAAGTCGGTCGAATTGAAGTCCCCAATTCTAATTTAAAATTCCAAAACTCGGTATTTGGATTCATTGCCTGTGGAAGCGTATTAAATCCTGACAATCAAATCACGCAAAATACTCATTGTGGGCTTGTTTGTAACTATGAAGATTTGACAAAAGAAGTTCAAAAATTCTTTCAGTTAGAAACATTAGGGATAAAAGACGATCCCACATGTACTGACGAAGATAGAGCATTAGAAATATTCGAAAAATCTGTATCTTATAAAAATAAACGTTACGAAGTTACCTTACCATGGAAAAAAGATTGGCGAGAAATGAACGACAATCTCAAAATAGCCAATAATAGACTAAACTGTCTTAAAGTGAAAATGAAGCGAAAATTAGAGCTTCGTGCTCAATATTGTGAGACTTTGAAAGATTATGAAAATAAAGGAATCATAGAAAAAATAACGGAAACGCACAAGCCAGTGGAGAAACCACTTTTTTATCTTCCACATCAACCTGTCTTTAGACAAAGCCTGACAACAAAAATGAGAGTAGTCTTCGATGCCAGCTCACACGATGTTGGCGAATTATCGTTAAATGATTGTCTTTGGCCAGGTCCAAATCTAAATCCAAACATATTCGATCTACTTATCAATTTTAGATTAAACAAAATAGCATTGATAGGTGATATAGAAAAAGCCTTTCTGCAGATATCCCTAGCGGAGAAAGACAGAGATGCAGTGAGGTTTTTATGGATTGGAGATAGAGGTATAGAAATATATCGCTTCAACCGAGTTCTTTTTGGTATGAATGCTTCCCCGTTTCTTCTTGCTGCTACTCTAAGAAAACATATCAAGAAATTTCAAGTTAGATATCCTACAACAACAAAGTTATTAGATAGGTGCCTCTACGTTGATGATTTCATCGCTGGTGCTGACAACTTGCAAGATGCGTTAGAAATCTCTCGAAATGCTGTTTATATTATGAGCGAGGCAAGTATGAAACTCAGAAAATGGTCAACTAATGATAACGATTTGATGGAGCGATGGAAACAAGAAGGGTTTGATACTCAGCCTCTACACAACCCAATTGAATTAGGATTTGACTCAACAAAGGTTCTAGGAATGTCTTGGCATACGAGTGAAGATTGCTTTATCGTAGATGTAAAAGGCTTATTAGAAATGTTATCAAAAAATGAAAACACCAAGCGCTTCATCCTGCGTGCTATTGGAAAAATATTCGACCCTCTTGGCTTGCTCACTCCTTATACTATTCGCATGAAATGCCTATTTCAAGATCTGTGGTTGTGGAAAATTGCTTGGGATGAAGATCTACCAATAGATGTTAAAGAAAAGTGGCTTCAATGGTGTTCTGAGATCCCACGCCTCTCCGACCTAAAAATTCCAAGAATTGTGCTAAATTCAACGAAAGAAGAAAATTCAGATGTGGTAGAGATTCACTGTTTTTGCGATGCTAGTAAGAAAGCCTTCGGCACTGTCATATACCTCAGAATTGTAAAAGAAAATGCTATTGAAGTTAACCTTGTGACTTCAAAAAGTAGAGTTACACCTCTTAAAAAAATCACTTTACCAAGATTAGAGCTATTGGGAGCTTTACTTGCTGCCCGACTAGGTAATGCAGTCAAGAAAATAGTAGATCATAAGAAGCCATCAGATGTGTTCTTCTGGACAGACTCGAAAATCACTTTGTACTGGATTAGAGGTTCTAGTAAAAGATGGAAATCATTCATAGCGAATCGTGTCAACGAGATTCAATCTTTGACTGACTCCAATTCGTGGTTTCATTGTCCGGGAAAGTCTAATCCAGCCGACCTCCTTACCAGAGGCGTCAGTGTTGATATGCTCTTAGAAAAGGATTTGTGGTTTAAAGGTCCCCCCTTTTTGAGAGAAACTGTTCTCCCAACTAATGACTGCAACATCCAAAATTCGCCAGATGACTATTCTGATGAACTAAAGAAAACAGTTAAATGTGAAAATGATAACTCTTTAGTTACTCTAGCTATTTATGATCAAAATTATTTATTAGATTATATTATTAGTGTTAGTAATAATTATATAACTATCATTCGTATTTTATGTTATGTGCTTAGATTTATTCATAACCTTCGAAATGTTAATAGAGTGAAAGATCATCTTACTTCTAAAGAATTGAATGCTGCAGAATTATCACTGATAAAGATGGTTCAACAAAGTGAGTATCAGGAAGAAATAAAATGTCTTCAGAAAGGTAATTCGGTACCAAATAAAAGTAAACTAAATTCTTTAAATTGTTTCTTAGATGAAAGCAATATTTTAAGAGTTGGGGGTAGATTGGGTAACTCATATTTGACAACAAATGAAAAACATCCTATGGTTCTGCCAAGTAAGCATCCCCTTACTTTAATTATTGTAAGATATTTTCATTTAAAGTATTTACATGTAGGATCACAAACATTGTTGTACCATATTCGTCGTAAATTTTGGATAACTAATGGTAGAAACATCTGTCGCAAAATAACATATGAATGTGTCACTTGTTTTAAAAACAAGCCTGTATTAGCGAGTCAAGTTATGGGTGACTTGCCCAAAGAGCGTGTTACACCTTCATTTCCATTTTCCATTATTGGAACTGATTATTGCGGCCCTTTTTACATTAAATTCAAAAATCAAAGGAAAGGTACATATAATAAAGTGTAAGTATGTATATTCGTTTGTCTCTGCACCAAAGCTATTCATCTAGATTTCGTTTCAGATCTCACTTCTGCAGCCTTCATTGCTTGTTTTAAGCGCTTTGTTAGCAGAAGGGGAAAGTGTTCAAAAATATTTTCTGACAATGCAAAAAACTTTGTAGGGGCAAACTTAGAATTGAAAAGGCTTCACAATTTGGTTAGACACCCAGATGAAGCATTAGCTGATTATTTTGCAAGGGAAAATATCGAATGGAATTTTATTCCTCCGAAAGCGCCGAACTTCGGTGGTCTTTGGGAGGCAGGGGTTAAATCATTCAAATTCCATCTAAAACGTGTAATTGGTAACGCGCACCTCACTTTAGAGGAATTTCTGACAGTAATTCTAGAAATTGAAAGTGTTTTGAACTCAAGACCTCTGTCCCCATTGTCATCAGATTTCGACGATTTCGAGACTCTGTCACCGGGTCATTTTCTTATAGGTAGACCCTTAACGTCTATTATTGAACCCCAGCTCACTGAAATTTCGGAAAACAAACTTAGCAACTGGCAAAAAGTAACAAAATATAGCCAGCAAATATGGAAATTATGGAAGCGGGACTATCTGAACACCTTGCAGCAACGTAATAAATGGCAAATAAATAAAAACAATATAAATGTTGGTTCTCTCGTATTGATCAAAGATGAAAATATGCTCAGCACAAAATGGGCAACAGGTAGGATTTCCGAGATATTTCTCGGTAAGGACAAAAAAGTTCGAGTAGTGAACATTCGTCTGCCTAACGGTACAATAATAAAGAGAGATGTGAGAAGTATTTGTCCCCTTCCAATTAATGGAAACTAATTTCTTTAATGTATATATTTGGTATATTTTGAATATATTTTGTTGTTTAATTTCTATAGTATGTTTTATTGTATTCAAATGTAAAGTAATTTAGCCATTTTTCCTTTGTTATTAATTATATCTTTGCATTGTTATATGTAGTATTATGTAATTTTATATTATATATTAGAGTAGTTTTGAAACCTGCAGGTTTCAACGGTCGGGAGTATGTTACTGATCGTAATTAAAATCTCCCGTACGAGGGCGCTGTGTCAGCGCCGTAATTTTATTTATTATTCCAATCGTCTGCGTGTTGACGATAGATTGTAATTTAGTTACTAGTGAGTGGAAACACTGAAATTTTGTTGTTGTTGTTATTGAGATAATGGAATGTTTGATTTGGAAACGGCCAGAGAGACTGTTTCACTCTTAACAATTATTGTTTTAAAATAAAGAAATATACAGTTCACTGCGAAGAGTTCCTTAAAAATGGTGTCATTGAGTAACTTTTGTTTTATTCTTAACAACGTTTTAGTACTTAGCGTTTTAGATCTTAGATTACTTGAGATTAAGCATAGGGTACGAATTAATCATTAGAATATAATTTAAAAGAAATGTGCACAAAATTGGGGAAAGGCTTAAAAAAGGGCCCTCGGGGCCCAATAAAAATATGTTATTGTTGGTCTAAGGAGAAGAGTTTAAGACTCAACTTTAAAATTACGCTTTGCGAAGGTCAGAAAATTAGGGTATTAAAAACAAATGACAGACAAAAAATTTAAGGGGCCCTGGACCGGGCCCTACAGAACCCTAGATGGTCCCATGGTCTTAACTGGAATGTAGACACGGGAGTATAACTAAATGAAGAAAGTATCCCAAAAATGAGGATCAGACAAAAAGGATGCAATTTATTAACAATTCAGTGCGCTAAAAGTTCAAGGGGCCCTGTACCGGGCCCCTTGCAAGGGTGCGATGGTCTTAACTGAAATGTAGAAATGGGATAGAAACTGAAAGGAGAATTCACCCCAAAAACGAAGAAGATCGGGTAGAAAAGAGGCATGTTATTAACAATTTAGTGCACTAAAACTTCAAGGGGCCCTGTACTGGGCCCCATGACAGGGGCCAGAATCTTAACTGAAATGTAGAAATGGGCCACAAACTGAAAGGAGAATTAAACCCGAAAACGACGAAGATCGGATAGAAAAGAGGCATGTTATTAAAAATTTAGTGCTCTAAAACTTCAAGGGACCCTGTACTGGGCCCCTTGCAGAGGATACAGGGTCTTAACTGAAATGTAGAAATGGCGTAGAAACTGAAAGAAGAATTCACCCCCAAAACGAAAAAGATCAGGTGGAAAAGAGGCATGTTACTTACAATTTAGTGCACTAAAACTTCAAGGGGCCCTGCATCGGGCCCCTTACAAGGGTGCCAGGGTCTTAACTGAAATGTTGAAATGTGTTAGAAACTGAAAGTAGAATTCATCCCCAAAACGAAGAAGATCGGACATAAAAGAGGCATGTTATTAAAAATTCAGTGCACTAAAACTTCAAGGGGCCCTGCACCGGCCCCCTTACAAGGGTGCCAGGGTCTTAACTGAAATGTTGAAATGTGTTAGAAACTGAAAGAAGAATTCACCCTTAAAACGAAGAAGATCGGATAGAAAAGAGGCATGTTATTAACAACTTAGTACACTAAAACTTCAAGGGGCACTGTACTGGGCCCCTTGCAAAGGTTCCAGGGTCTTAACTGAAATATAGAAATGGGGCAGAAACTGAAAGAAGAATTCACACCAAAAACGAAGAAGATCGGAAAGAAAAGATGTATGCTATTAACAATTTAGTGCACTAAAACTTCAAGGGGCCCTGTACTGTGCCCCTTTCAAGGGTGCCAGGGTCTTAACTGAAATGTAGAAATGGGTCAGAAACTCAAAAGGAGAATTCACCCCAAAAACGAAGAAGATCGGATAGAAAAGAGGCATGTTATTAACAATTTAGTGCACTGAAACTTCAAGGGGCCCGGTACTGGGCCCCTTGCAAGGGTGCCAGGGTCTTAACTGAAGTGTAGAAATGGGGTAGAAACTCAAAGGAGAATTCACCCCCAGAACGAAGAAGATCGGGTACAAAAGAGGAATGCTATTTACAATTTAGTGCACTAAAACTTCAAGGGGCCCTGCACCGGGCCCCTTGCAAGGGTGCCAGGGTCTTAACTGAAATATAAAAATGGGTCAGAAACTGAAAAGGCGAATTCACCCCAAAAACGAAGAAGATCGGATAAAAAAGAGGCATGTTATTAAAAATTTAGTGCACTGAAACTTCAAGGGGCCCTATACTGGGCCCCTTGCAAAGGTGCCAGGGTCTTAAGTGAAATGTAGAAATGGGCGACAAACTGAAAGGAGAATTCAACCCGAAAACGACGAAGATCGGATAGAAAAGATGCCTGCTATTAACAATTTAGTGCACTAAAACTTCAAGGGGCCCTGTACCGGGACCCTTGCAATGGTGCCAGGGTCTTAACTGAAATGTAAAAATGGGTCAGAATCTCAAAAGGAGAATTCACCCCAAAAACGAAGAAGATCGGATAGAAAAGAGGCATGTTATTAACAATTTAGTGCACTGAAACTTCAAGGGGCCCGGTGCTGGGACCCTTGCAAGGGTGCCAGGGTCTAAAGTGAAATGTAGAAATGGGGTAGAAACTCAAAGGAGAATTCACCCCCAGAACGAAGAAGATCGGGTACAAAAGAGGAATGCTATTTACAATTTAGTGCACTAAAACTTCAAGGGGCCCTGCACCGGGCCCCTTGCAAGGGTGCCAGGGTCTTAACTGAAATATAAAAATGGGTCAGAAACTGAAAAGGCGAATTCACCCCAAAAACGAAGAAGATCGGATAAAAAAGAGGCATGTTATTAAAAATTTAGTGCACTGAAACTTCAAGGGGCCCTATACTGGGCCCCTTGCAAAGGTGCCAGGGTCTTAAGTGAAATGTAGAAATGGGCGACAAACTGAAAGGAGAATTCAACCCGAAAACGACGAAGATCGGATAGAAAAGATGCCTGCTATTAACAATTTAGTGCACTAAAACTTCAAGGGGCCCTGTACCGGGACCCTTGCAATGGTGCCAGGGTCTTAACTGAAATGTAAAAATGGGTCAGAATCTCAAAAGGAGAATTCACCCCAAAAACGAAGAAGATCGGATAGAAAAGAGGCATGTTATTAACAATTTAGTGCACTGAAACTTCAAGGGGCCCGGTGCTGGGACCCTTGCAAGGGTGCCAGGGTCTAAAGTGAAATGTAGAAATGGGGCAAAAACTAAAAGGATAATTTACTCCAAAAACGAAGAAGATCGCATAGAAAAGAGGCATGTTATTAACGTTTTAGCGCATAAAAATTGAAAGGGGCCCAGGGGACCCGGCCCTTAAAAATTAAAAATCTGAGCCTCAGGTGTATTAAGACCTGTCTTGGACTAATCACATCTGAATTTTCAGACTTCTACGTGCAGTAGTTTTCGCTAGCCATCGCACACAGACAGACAGACAGACAGACACACAGAGCGATTTATTCTTTTATTAGTATAGATATGCCAGGTAACAAACTTTAATCTCAAGATAACCAGTTTTGTAAATTTATAATGAAAAATCAATCTTAAACTTTTCAGAACAATGTCTTAGAATTCTGATAAATAAAATTTTTTAAATTGACAAATGGCTGGTTCTGTTTACCTTCAAAATTCCTGCAAAATTTCCAGTTCCCCAAAATTCGCTGGTTTATTCCCGTCCTACAAAATCTGAGGGTTTTTTGCAACTATAACTGCAGGTAATGATCGGATGAGTGTTGGGACCATTTGTCACTGCATACACAACGGCTGCGTTGAGGTCCGCAATAGCGCTGTGTGGGTGACTTTTGTAGTCTCTCTCAACTACGGCAGATACCTAATAGGCCATT
>OZ010795.1:251144804-251169804 GCA_963932465.1 Maratus speciosus | reverse complement strand
TCATTGAGTAGGTTAGACGGAGGGCACGTATCTCCTTACTACGCCTTAAATCTATAAGAATCATACAATACAGCAATTCATCAAGATTTCAGCACTTAATTAATTTGAAAGCAACTAAATAAAAATTCAATCATTTTTCTAATGAAACATTTAAGTTTTTTACCGAAAAATTTAGATGAGTACTAATCTGAGTTTAAAAGTATTAAATAGTCACAATAATGCAGGTTCGATGAGATGAAATCGCCGAAAATGATTTGAGAAAGAATATATCAAGACTTCATTGATTTCAATTAGGATTTGTTGTCAAAGTCATTTTCATTAATTAATTTCTCCACATTTGGAAAAAAAATGACTTATTTGCCAAGTAAGAGTTAAAAGTTAAAGTTTATTTTTTACAAATTTCATTATAATACACTGTTAAAAATTTGGCTCTACATTTTACCAAAAAATTGACACTTAAGAAGGTGAAACTTTTTTTCCAACTTTTGGTACACCGGTTGACCCTTAAACTTGCATAAATTGAACTCTCTGAACTGGTAAAATGTTGAACCATGATTTGATAAAATACTGAACCATGACCTGGTAAAATGTTGAACCAAATGAACCATAAGCTGGTTACAATTATCCTTTGAAAAAAAAAAAAAAGGTCTAATCAGACCGATACTTTCGTTTCATCTGGAATACTACTGGCTTGTCGGTTGTCGTAGCGTTTATTTCATTAATTGGTTGCATTTATTTCAGGGAAGTATATTCACTCAATGCCTAAATAAATAATAGCGTATTTACACACACACATATATATATAGTATATACATATATAACACTTCATTTTTTATTTTCTACTCTTTAGTATTTAAAATCTACTAAAAAACAACTTTTCAAAAGTAAAAAAAAAAAAAAAAAAAAAAAAAAAAAAATGAAACTTGTGGCTAAAAAAATGGTGTGATATCATATTTCCAAGCTTATATTATGGTACTTTTTTAACATTTTCCACTAAAACATTTACCATTTGTAAGTCGAGTGACTTCGTATATGTTGATAGAAATCCTCTTCTCCTGTACTAAATACATCATAACGTGTTTCTGAAAATTCAAATGTTTTAAAATTATGCATCATGGGCTTGGCGGCCATCTTTCCATATTTTACACAAATTTCTAAGCACCCAAGTTTGTAAAGGGTAATAAGTTTGCATTAATAACAATTTAGAACTTCTGATTTTAACTACGGACAAATAAATTTAAAAAGACTTTTATTTTGAGAAAAAAAGTTCATTGTTACTGCTGTTAAGTGATTAATTACTCTAAAAAAGTAATCATAAAAGGAATAGCGAAGATATGTCACCATTACCTTAGCACACAAATTTCTAAGCACACAATTCCGTGAAGGAAAGGCATAAAATGTGTGCTGTGGTAACAATGTCGAACTTTGGTTTTCAACTGCAAACATCCGATAAATTGAAAAAGACTAATATTTTGAGAAAAGAAATATATTTTTATTGCCTTTAAATGATTAATTACTTTATGAAATAAATCACTAGATGAATCCTTTAGATAAGTCACTATTATTTTAAGACACAAAGTTCTCCGAATACAAGTCCGTAACGGAAAAGCTTAAAATGTCTGCTTAAGTAACAATTTTGAATTTCGGATTTTAACTATGGATTAGGGTTCATAGAAATTTGTGTAAAATATGGAAAGATGGCCGCCAAGCCCATGATGCATAATTTTAAAACATTTGAATTTTCAGAAACACGTTATGATGTATTTAGTACAGGAGAAGAGGATTTCTATCAACATATACGAAGTCACTCGACTTACAAATGGTAAATGTTTTAGTGGAAAATGTTAAAAAAGTACCATAATATAAGCTTGGAAATATGATATCACACCATTTTTTAGCCACAAGTTTCATTTTTTTTTTTTTTTTTTTTTTTTTAGCTTGGCTTTTTTTTTTTTTTTACTTTGGAAAAGTTGTTTTTTAGTAGATATCATTTCTTTTTTTTAAACAAATTATATATAATTTAAATAATCTACTCACTTAAATTAAAATGAGTTTTATTAGAACCTTTGTAAGTAGAAAGGAAACCCAATATGTGTACATTTTGTTTACATATCATTCATTTCTTAGAGTAATTAAGGATTTAAAAGCAATGAAAGCTAACTTCTATTCTCAAAGTATCAATCTTCTTCAATTTATATGGTATTTTAATTTTTATGAAGAATGAAAATTTTGTAAAAAAAATGATAGAGTTGAAATAACATATAGACATAATAGTTGGTCTTTTAGTTAGATATTTGTTTATTGTTAGATAGTTAGTCAGATATCTGTTTAAAGATAACTTTTTATTTTATTTTTTGCAAAATTGTTTTACCTTTGCAAATATCTACGGCTAATCCGAGAATGAAGGACGACATACAAAACAGTGCAGATATTTTTAGAAACGATTCTTAATGAACCTTTACATATTTTAGATAATTAGTATGCCAAATTCAGGCTTCTACCCCGAACCTTTTTTTTTTTTTTTTTTTCAATCTGGCTTTCGCTAAAGAGTCTTTCATTCGTGGCTGGGCACCTGGCAATCTTCCTTCCGCAAAAGAGTCGGAGTAGAGTAGAAGAATAAAGGGTTGCGGACGAAGATGGGCCGCTCGCCGCGGCGGTTCGCTACCGTTCGGACCGAACGGTATCACAAAAATTGGAATTTTAGAACTTTTTTTTTGTTTTTGAACCCTTTTAAACTTTGAACTTATTAGGAAATTATTTCTGAGAGCATTAATGTTTCAAAAGTTACAACCATGTTAAATTTCAAGGTCGTGCTTTGACAATTCTATTTAAATCGTTATTTAGAACGTTTTCTGCTTGTTTAATCTCTTTAGACTTCATTTTTCGAAACAGTTCTTAACAGTCTCGCTGTGTAAGTAATTCTTCGCGATGAGCGTCTTTTACAAAATTTTTAATCGTTTATCACCGGCTCTTTAAAGCAGAAATTTTTGACTATCGTAATCGGGGAAAATGTTCTGATTAAATCAGACAAAGTTTTCTTTAAAAGATAACTAGTGAGAATAACCAAATAGTATTAATTTGACGGGAAAATGCATGCCCGAGCATAGCTCAGGCTGCGGATCGAGAGGGCTAACGAGCGCTTAGATCGTAAAATTAACAGCTTGCCAAAATTCAGGTTTCAATCTTTAAGGATATCAAGATAAACCCAATTTTAGAACTTTTTTGCTCCTGCGCCGTTAAAAATTTCGATTTTTTTAGGAACTGTTCATGGTGAATATTTACGTCTTAAACGTTACAACTATGTTAAATTTCGATTTCCTTAAGGCTAAGAATTCCAAATAAATCATAATTTAGAACATTTTTAGAAAGCTTTTTTACTCGTTTCACCCTTTTAAATTTCGATTTTTTTAGAAATAGCATTTAGCGAGCACTTACATCCAGGGGCGTCGCCATGGGGGGGTATGGTGGGGGGAGCCTCCCCCCCCAATATATGCGAAGTTGGGAAATTTGAGCTTAGAGTTGGGAAATTCTAGATTTTTGTGACAATTTCTTTTTTTAAAAGTAATAGTAAAAAAATTACGAAATTTTTATTGTTTTGGTGATTATGTTTCTGAGTACTGTAACAGTAAACAAGTTAAATTATCAAAAGAAATCAGCCGCACTCAATTTATCATTGTGTTTTTCGGTTATACAAAAATATTATACATCTACCAGACCTAAATTTCTCTACTCCTGTCCATCAATAGCTGGCTTTCCAGTTCCTTTATTTCCTCCAAAACTTTGTTCCTTTCTCAAAAATTTCAACCTACCTCACCTTCTCCTCCTAAAACAGAATCCAGCTATTTTAATCCAAAGGGATTGCATCTTCTTTTGAAAATTGGAGATTACTTGTATCATAACAGAAAGGAATGTAGTCACCTACTTGAAACACAGCTGGGCAAGAAGATTTGATGAGTTTTCACAAATTGCAATAATTTTTTAACTAATTTGCCGATTTTTGGACAATATTTTACTCATTCTCGTGATTTTTTGCCACAAAAATTAGTTAACCCTTCGCAGTAAAGAAAAGGGCGTTATATGAGCAAATGTGAATGTAAGAAGTCGTTGGTTCTGATAAATTTGTCACATTTTACTTTTATTTGTGTGTGTGTGCGAAATATACATTAGTCCTGTTCGTTTATATTTATGGGTGTTTGTTAAATTTTAAACCAAAAGTCCAGTGTTGTGTGTTTAAAGCTGTTCTAAAAAATGACTATAAATACCAGAACGAAAGAACCCTTCATAATAGGAAAAGAGTTTTCGTGGAAGATTTTGGAACATCTAAAATCCATTCGAGGATGATAAAGGTAAAAAAAAAAGACGATTTGAATTTGGAAAGAAGTATGATTATGAAAGCTGTCCATCATCTGAAGAAAAAATCGACATGCACGGTAACGCTGACACGTTGCACTTGAATAAAATTTTGAAGAAATAAAGATTTCTTTATAGACAAGTTCACAAACAATTATGAATATTAGGATATGACTGAAGAAGCTAACTTCCGAAAGCGCGGTAGGAAAACGGTTTCACCAAAGAGAATAGATAAAAATAATAGCACAGCAATGAACATTGATACACATAAGTTTTACAGGAAATAATTATAAGAAATACAAGAAAATTTCGGCAATTTAGTAATAAGCTTAAATGACAATGTTCCCTATATCAGGAGAATATTGCACCAATACATTTCATATTTAAATTTCAATTATCCAAGGCAAATTTGAGAATCACTAACTTAGAAAAGTTAATAGGGGAAGTGGGGGCACATTGGGACAAAGGCTCTAATTCCTTTATTATTGCAAAATAAATTTTGTAAAAATTCACACTAGATGGCGCTACTGATATATGCTTGCACCTGTGTTTCCAGCTCATTCATTCAAGTCTGCTGTCTGTGAGTAAGGTAAGTCTATTTTATCACATCAAAAGTAAATTTTTAAAACTCATTAAATGTTGGTATTAAATTTTATGGAAAAAATTATTTAAAATTCTAGATATATATTATGTTTTTATAAACATTTAGCTTTCATTTCCACCATAAATCATTATTCCATGTGCTCTAGAAAATTAGGCCTAACCATTTGTTTTAATAATGACCTATTGGGGCACATATGCATGGGGTACATTGGGACAGTCTCAATCTGCCTCCATCCAGTTTTAATATGAATCTCATAGATATATTAATAGCTTTTCTTTTAAGATTTCTAATTTGCTAATTATTTATCTATTTCTTTTTTAGTTTATCATTTTTTTTATGAAATTAATAGATATTTTAATGATTTTCTTTTTTTCTTTGTTTGTTTGCTAGTTTACACTATTTATTTAGTTATGTTAACTGATACTCCAAATTTAATTTCATTCTTATTTGATACAAATATTCTAGTTCATGAATTTATTTTTCTAATATAAATTCTAATTTATTAATTTCATTTTCTAATACCAATATAACATATATTTTAATAGCTTTGTCATATATTACATATATATTTTTATAGTTAGGCTAACTGATATTCTAAATTTATTTTTATTCTTGTTTATTTAATACAAATGCTCTAGTTCATGAATTTATTTATTACTAATATAAATTGAACATATATTCTGGCTTATCAATTTCATTTTCTAATACCAATATAACATAAATTTTAATAGTGTTCTTTTATACATTTTTACTATTTGTTATTTTTTTTCATAGTTGTATGCTAGTTGATATTCTAAATTTATTTTTATTCTTGTTTATTTAATACAAATATTCTAGTTCATAAATTTATTTTATTAATAATTATTGAATAGATATTCTAGCCTATAAATTTCATTTTCTAATACCAATGTAACATATTTTAATAGCTTTCTTATATGTTTTTTCTATTTGTTATTTATTTTTATAGTTATGTTAATTATTTATCAATTTCTTTTTCAGATATTCTTGTAATACAGGAAAATGGTGAGAAATTATAAACCAAAAACTGAAAGGACTAAAATTTCAGAAGAAAATATGGAAAAAGCAATAGATGATATTGTGAAAAATAAAGTTTCTGTGAGAGATGCTGCTATAAAATATGATCTATCAAAATCAACATTATTTAATAGATTGAAAAAGGTGAGAAAAAACAAGACTGATTGTGTAACAAATATAAATTATAAGTTCCAGTCCAAATATACATCTCAACAGATCTTCACAGCTGAACAAGAACTCTTGTTGCGAAATTATTTGATTTCATGTTCTCAATTGAATTATGGTTTAACCTGTGCAAATACCAGAAATTTTGCATACCAATATGCAAATCATTTGAAAATTTTTATTCCTGAAAGTTGGGAAGAAAATAAAATGGCAGGTATTGATTGGTTACAACACTTTATGCATCGTCATACTGAACTTTCACTACGAAAACAAGTGTAGGGCGAGCTTCAGCTTTTACTGCTGCTGCAGTTAAAGCTTTTATGGATAATTATGACACAGTCATGTCAAAATACCATTTTACTCCTGAAAATATATACAACTTAGATGAAACTGGAATTACTACTGTAATGGATCCTCCTGAAGTGATTTCGCAACGTGGACAAAAGCAAGTTGCACAAGCAGCATCATCTGAAAGAGGGCAATTAGTTACAATGTGTTCAATTGTCAATGCCATTGGAAATTATCTTCCACCAGTTTTTATATTTCCCAGACATAAATACAAGGACTATTTTTTTAAAGGTGCTCCTCCCGGTAGTAAAGGTTGTGCTACTCCTAGTGGATGGATGAATGGAGACATTTTTCTTGAAACTTTAAAACACTTTCAGAAGCACTCCAGAAGTTCAAAACAGCATCCAGTTTTAATTATCCTGGATAATCATGAAAGCCATACAGCACTAGAAGCTATTTTATATTGTAGAGAAAATGGAATTGAATTGTTGACTTTTCCACCTCACACATCACATCGACTACAGCCACTTGATGTCGCAGTATTTGGTGCTTTCAAAGCCAATGTAAAATCTGCAATGAATGATTGGATGATGAATAACCCCGGAAAGAGACTCACAATATATGATATTCCAGAAATATCAAATTTTGCTTACAAAGCTTCATTTACAATTAAGAACATTTTAAGTGGATTTAAATCTGCAGGCATATGGCCTATCAATCACAACATTTTCGATGAAAATGATTTTTTGCCATCACAAGTGACAGGAACATAAGACGGAATCAAATGTAGTGAATTCAAGTCCTTCTGCTGAACTTGCAAGAAAAGATTTGGATAGTCAAGAATCTGTTACGGTATCTGATGAAGCAGATCTGTCTGGTACATTATGTATGAATCAACAACAATCTTTGATATGTGATCTACAGACAACTTTGTTACCAAATGGAAGTTCATTAACGACACCAGAATCTCTCAGACCATTGCCTAAATACAATAGAAAATATGCTATAAAACGAAGAGGTAGGAAATGTGGTAAAACACGCATTTTAACTTCTACCCCTGAAAAAAATCTCATTCAAGACAAAGCGAATCAACAGAAAGCAAAAAAGAAGCATTCAGTTCCACAGAAAGAAGCCTTAGCAGCTAAAAAGGCTAAATATAATATAAAAATTGATTCAGATAGTGACTCTGAAAGAAGTTTAGATTTTAATGTGGACAGCAATTCAGAATGTGAATCGTACGATGATATTGACTTGTATCAAAAGCTAAAGATATTTGATCCATCAACAGATGCATTGCAGGTTAATGATTTTGTACTGGTGAAATTCCTTGCAAAAAATTTTGTAGGATCCAAGCCAATTCATTATATTGGTCAAATTGATAGGATAGGAAAGAAAGAAATTAATGTGTCTTTTCTAAGAAGAAAGGGTAAATTATGGAACTTCATTTTCCCAGAATCTGCAGATGCAAGTGCAATTAATTTAAATGACATAGTTATAAAACTGCCATCCCCAATATCATTGCCTGGAACACCAACACGATCCTATACAACTTTAAAATTTTGCGCAGATTTACAAGATTATGATGTGCGTTAAAATGTGGGTGTTATTCATTGATTATTTTGTAACAACTTCATTTCTCCATTAAATCAATTATTCATTATCATTTCTTTGTATTAATTTACTGTTTAATAAGCATTTCATTTAGTTTAAGAAATTATTTTGTAATATTGTCATTAGATAAAAAAAATAAGATGGTTGTCCCAATGTGCCCCATCTTAAAATCAGTGCTGTCCCAATGTGCCCCTTGCACGGGGCACATTGGGACAAGTTTTCATAATTTTTGTTTTAATTATTTCTACTTAAATATTAATGGTACACTGTTCATTTAGTATTTAAAAGATGACCAATAATATAAGGAATAAGATAAAATAACATCAAAGTACTAAATCATTTTTAAATTTGAAAAAAATATGATTTTATAAAAAGTGTCCCAATGTGCCCCCACTTCCCCTAATGTTTCCGCCTATATATGAGAAACGGATGTACATGACTTGCAGAGTCAAATAGAAATAAACCAAATCCTAACTGACTAGCTGCTATCCGATTCACCAACTTTTCAGCCGATTTTAAACCCAACTTTTTCCCATTCAAAGGGAGAAAAAGGTTGTCGTTGCTCAAGTTGGAGGAAAACCAGTACCACTAGTACCAGTCGTTAATATTTATCGCCTATTCGTATCAATCGCTTATCTCTGATTGGCT
The DNA here is from genome assembly GCA_963932465.1 of Maratus speciosus. Classification (NCBI taxonomy): domain Eukaryota; kingdom Metazoa; phylum Arthropoda; class Arachnida; order Araneae; family Salticidae; genus Maratus; species Maratus speciosus. The sequence goes on along the minus strand of OZ010795.1, from coordinate 251,161,103 downwards.
AAAATGTTGAAAGTTAGGGGGGGGGGAAAGCACGGCTAGTGCATACTCTTTTAGAGCTGTGGATAAAAAGTTGGGGATATTGCTGTTTGCTATCTCACTGGGTGTTGAGACAATATTTCACGAAAAGCTGGAGGAAATCAAGAGTTGGCCCAAAAATTGCTCGAAAAGTTGGTGAATCTGATAGCAGCTTTAAACAAACCTTTTACTCATGCCATGAAATTCAAAGACTATTTGGGTCTTGACGTCAAACTATATACTCATATCTTAACATTCACAGAAGCTTATCTTTATGGCGTTGCATGTAATGAAAGAATCTTCAGTCAAATAAAAATTAAAAATATATGTATTACAAACTACAATGAGGGATGACAGGCTTGACAGCCTAATGCTTTTAAAATGTGAAAGTCAAATAGTGCATTTTATTAAACTGGATAATGTTATCATCAGGTTGGATTCTTTGAAGACAAGAAGAATTAATGTTAAATGAAAACAATTCAGATGTACCAATCCCAAAATTTTATTCTATCCCATATACGTTAATACCTCAAAATTTGAAACCACAATGCTAAAATTAAATAATAATTCTATGCCCATAATAATGAATTCTAAAGGTATAGATTCGTTTAATTGTGTTCATTTAAAAAGGAGATAGAAGCCTCGCATTTTTCAAACAAATCATTGAATTTCGGCACACACCCTGTTAGATGCAACCAAAATTCCAAACCCAAATAACACAAAAGTGATACCTTTGGACAGTAAACACCCAAGCCCAATAAGGAAGTGCAACCGAATATGAAGTTTGACTAAATTCCGTGGATTAGTTTTTCAGATATAGCTAACGCGAAAATCGCGAAAAATACTGCACAGCAGTGCCACCTGTTATATAATATACACAAAATCCTAATAAGTACCAAATTATGTCAAGGTTTAACAGAATATGAAGTTTGATCAAATTCCGTGCAACAGTTTTTGAGCGATAACTATCGCTAAAATCATGTAAATCGTGAAAAATGCAGCTTAGCAGCGCCACCTTTCGGGTGATTTACACCAAAAACTTATCAGCATTAATTCTTATCAAGATATAACTGAATCAAAAGTTTTATTAAATTCCGCACATTAGTTCTTGAGATAGAAAAACCACAAAATTTGTGTCAGATACACACAGACAGACATTTTCTAAAAACAGTCAAATCGTGTGTCTGGACCTGCATGTTTGATTTTTATTAAACAAACCAATAATTAGAATTTTTATGTTTCCAGTTTCAAAATTTTTCTTTGGAAAGGAATTTTTTATGCATAATTTTCATTATCATTATTATACACATTGTGGCACATGTATTATACACACTTTAGTTGAAAGTTGGAAGAATTTGTTTCAAGTTGGGAAATTTTCGAATTCTCCCCCCCGAAAAAATATCTGTAGCTACGCCCCTGCTTACATCTTAAAAGTAATCACCATATCAAATTTTAAGTTTCTCCCCTCAACAGTTTCATAGAAATCTTAATTTATGAATGACTTTTGCTCTTGCAACCTCTTAAATTTCGAATTTTTTAGAAATTGCTTAGGACGAGCATTTTCGTTTTAGTAGCCGTAATCATGTTAAATTTCAAGTTCACGTTCTAGCAATTCCATTCAAACCGGAATTTAGAAAGTTTTTAAAAAGCTTTCCACTCATTTCAACCTTTTAAAATTCGATTTATTTTGAAACAGTTTTTAATGAGCATTTACATCTTGTAAGTGACCACCATGCCAGGTTTAAGGATTCTATCCCGAACAGTATCACAGATTCAAAAATACAAGAATTTTTTTGCTCTTGTACGCTTATAAATTTCTAATGTATTAGGAAACGCAAAGCATTTACGGCTTAGAAAATGACATCTGTGTCAAATTTTATGTTCCTAACCCAAACAATCTCATTAAAACCATAATGCAAACCGTTCTTAAAACTTTTTTCGCTCTGTTCACCTCTTAACATTTCGATTTTTTACTAACAGTTCTTAGCGTGCATTTACATGTTTAAACAAATCGCCATGCCGAAATTCAGACCACTATCCCGAACGATATTACAGAAATCGCAATTTTAGAACTTTTTTTTTACGCCTGCATCCATTCAAATTTCGAATATTTTAGGAACTTTTCTGTGAGATCATTTACGCTTTATAAGTAAAAAGCACGTCAAATTTCATGTTTCTAACAATTTGCATATTCAGCAATTTTGCAGACTTAACAATTACAAATAAATCATAATTTAGAACGTTCATAGAACGCTTTTATGTCGTTTCGAACTTTTAATTTCTACCTTTTTTAGAAATTATTCTTATCGAGTATTTAAAATAACCACTATGTGCCAAATTGTCGGTTTCTATTCCGAACGGTATCACAGAAATTTCAATTTTAGGAAACTCTTTTCTTTTCTATTCTTTTCAATTTCGAATTTAATAGATTATTTTCGCCTCTGTCTAGCAGTTTGATCCCCGTTAAATGTATGCTAAGCATTACATCATGTTGCTTTTATACATAATTTAATTAACTATCTCAATCCTTCGCCAAGTAGGAAGATTCTGATAGAGAAATCATGAACTCGTTACTTTTATGTTAGCGGGCGCAGGTAATAAATCGCCTATTATTGTTTCCTTCTCATGCATTCGTATTGCCTTAATTTTACTTAAACTTTAATCCTTTCACTTATTTCATATAAAATGCATAACTTTAATTTAAAATACAAACGTTTAAGATACATGCCTTTCATTATTTAATTTTAAAAAAAAGGAAAAGAAAAGAAAAAAACTAGAGAACAGGAATTCTGCTTTTTCAGAATTTAGTGTCGCCCCTGGCATTTCCATTACTGCATTTTCTTCTGACGGACTGATGGCTTCTATTATTATGAAACAGCCATTATAAATGAAGTGTTAGGTGAATATGAAAGAGCAGCCGTAAAAAGTTAGAACTCTGATTTTCTGGTCAGAATTGGGGGGGGGGGAGGTGGCCATAATTTTTTTTTACGGCTGCTCTTTCATCTTCACCTAACACTTCATTTATAATGACTGTTTCATAATAATAGAAGCCACCAGTCCATCAAAAGAAAATAACTCGGTTAAGCGGGACTCTACTGCAGTACAAAACATATTTCAATTTTAAGACTTAAAGCACACGTTTTATTTTATGTAAAATGACGTCATTCGCATCCGCTTAAGATTTCCACTTTTACGATCTACTCTTAAACATCTACAGTAAAGCATGCATAGCACACCACTATCGCGAAATAATGCACAAATGCAGCAAAAAGATTCCGTCATTCAAGAAAATCGAAAAAAAAAAACGGCTTTCTAATGATTCATAGATACTTACAATTAAATATAGTATATAATAGCTCCATTGTTTTAACAGAAATCATTCGTTTATATTTTTTTCAAAATAGCACGTATTTTAATTACATTTTCTTTTGGTTGTTACGAGAAAATGGCAACAAAAATATATAATTACGATTTTAAAACTATTTTTCCTTTACTTTCTACAGAAATGAAGTACTTCCGTTGCCAATATTAAGCAAATGGCTCCAAAAACTACAAAAAAAATTAATATTTCAAAAATAAATGGAGATACAGTTTTCAAACAAAATGCATTTAAAAGAACTTTTTTTTTTTCCAATACGACGGTATAAAAATTGAAAATGTGCGATGCTTAGAAGTTTAAAAAATTGCTAAAGAGTATTTAATCGTAATGCGTTGTTTTACGGCTAGCTTCTGTAAGATAACGTTATTTTTTGGACACAAAATATGCTGGGAGAAAGAAATAGCATACCGTACCCGAGGCTAATTATAAAAAAATGCCAATTTCATTATCAAAGCATTGTTTTTAATTTACCACGCAAAAAATAAAAACTGCTACTGGCGAGGTAAAAAATACCATTGGCGAGTTTTGAACCTGGCTACCATAAAAGTACCAAGAACTTCTTCGGATCATGTCAGCATTGTGTAGCTTTTTCGTTGTTATGTATTTCATCTTTCTTGAGAAAACCGCTTAACTCCCGTAGGCATTTATGCTTCATGTTCGTTTGAGCACAGCTATCTCAACCGCACCGTGGTTGGCACAATATATTTTTTGGGGGTACTTACGTATTAACGCCAACGCAGCTTATATATACATACATATATATACATCTATATATATAAAAGAAAGTCTGAATTTTGTATTAATCAACGCGCAGCCCAAACTACTGAAGCTAAAGTCTTGAAATTTGGGGTAAAAATTCTTCTTATGACATAGAGTGCCGCTAAGAAAGGATATTTTAATATTCCACCCCTAAGGGGGGTAAAAAATCGAACGAACTTTTAAAAAATTCCTTAAAAATCTGATTTTATAGCTATTTTTCAACTGATAACATATTTTGGTGTATTTTTGTATGCTGAATCGAATGGTACTAACTAAATTCTTTTAAGCCCAATAGTTCGCGAGATATTTTATATATTTCTAATTTGGCGATGTCTTTGGCGCCAAAACCTCAAAATACCTAACATTATAAGTGATAATTCATCCATATTCATTCATCTTATACATCCGTTACTGTAGCAACGGAAGAAATTCAAATTAAATCTTTCTGTTAAATCTTTTGGTTAAAGGATTGAACCGGCTATATGAGTTTGAAAATAAAATAAATACATAAATACAAACGCCTTGAAAAAAAGAAAAATATATATTGAATTTATTTAAAATATCATACAAGGAAGCGATCCACTTAGAAATTAACATTATAAAACGAAAATATTTAAAAAAATGAAAGCAATGTTTGTACGACTTTAAAAATTTTGTGGTACTTACATCCGGGCCATGTCAGGTACAACTGCGCCAATCATGGTAATTACATTAATTACAGCAACCCTTATTTTTTGTCCATTTGATAGTTTATTTAGTACAGTTTTAAATTAATTTTATTATTATAATTTTTATTTATTATAGTTTATAATATGTAGTTTTATGTTATATATTTTATTTATTTATTTACTTAAAACAATTTGCCATTTTAAACAAGGTTATGTATTTAAGAATGTTAAACTACTTTTTTGAACGTAACTGGCAAACGATAAACAAGTTTGGCAATTGTCAACCATTTTTGGCGATCTATCTCATGGTCCGAATAATGCGTAAGTATTACTTTTTTTAATGGAAGAAATTGGAATTGAATTAATACATGGCGATTTATCACTTGCTCCTGGATAAGAAGAAAAAATGGGTACTTTTATGTCAGCCGTATCCGTATGTAAATATCGCCATTAGCATTTTTAAAATTGACAATAGCAGTAGTTACATTTCGCGTATGTAAATTAAAAACAATTCTTTGTTTTAAGTTATGGCATTATTTCCTATTGTTTTACTTTTCATCTTTTTCAATGACATTAGTGTAAAGCATGTATTATAAATGAAATGAGTGAAATGTTTTTTATTTTGAATGAAAATAATAAAATAAGAATAAGATATGGAAACAACCTTTGTTGATTTATTACTTGCGCCCGGCTAACATAAAAGTATCACAAAAGCCATATATATTTACCTTTCTTTGGGTAGTTGTTCATGGTATTTCTGGTTAATCTTCCGTAATCGGATATTTCTTCAATCGGTGTATTAATTACAATGTTGAAAGCCTTATTCATGTATGAAGCGAAAACTTTATGATGAGAAAATCGTATTATCATCATCCACTACATATTTAAAACGGAAATTTGCATTTTATTCCTATTCTTTATAATATTTTGATAGGATATGCCACTATTAGTTAGGTAATGTTTTTGGAACGGTTTTTATGTCTACACACAGTGTTCTACGTTGCTTAGTTTTAGTTATAGAGCTATTGGAAAAGCTATACAGAAAGGTGAACCCAATTATGAAAGATACATCTACTGTAATTATATAAAATGCAAATTTGCTTTTCCTTCCACCCGTTTATAATTTGAGTTTTGCTGGATGTATTTTGATGGGACTTAAACTGTTAGTTAGATTATTTTTTGTGGATGGTTGGTACTTCTTGCATGCATGGTACTTCTCTGCAGCGAAGTTTTCTTCTGGCTTACTGTTTTTCTGAAGCATAAACTTGGCAACAAATCAGATTGCAGAAAATTAGATTACAAGAGAAAGTTCCAAAACTAGGTGAACCCGAATGTGAAAGATTACCTTTTATTTAAAGTTGTACTGAACGTATTTTGATTTGAGTTGCACAGTTATTTAATATTAGGGATTGTTGCAATATTTGAAATGTCATTCTACATTTTTAGTTATGGAACTATGAGGAAAGTTCTCAGTGGTGTAGTTGAAAAAGAAGTAGGATAAAATCTACAGGCAGAGGGTATATATTAGAGAGTATATATGTTATAGCTATGGAGTGCATAGTTTCTAAAAAACACCAGAAGGACTACGTCGTATAGTCTATGCTACATTCCTAAAAATTCTACAATCATGTTAACTTGATTATGAAAGATATATTTAACTATCAACTTCAAATGTAAAATAAAAAGGGCAATTTCGGTCCCACCGCTTATAACTTGAGTTCTTTTCAATGGATTTTGAGAAGATTTGCATTGTTAGATAAATTTACAAGAAAGTGTTTCATATATAATACATATTATTCTACGTTGCTCAGTTATAGAATTATGTGCGAAAGTTCTTTAATCAGTTAACCCTATTTTGAAATATTAGCCTTTTTAAAAGGTTCTACAGAGTTAATTAGCAGTGTTGTTAGATATTATTTCAGGAAAGATTTTAGTATATAACATATATTGTTCTACGTTGCTTTGCTATAGAATTATAACTGAATGTTGTATTATCTGGTGAACCCGATTATGAAAAATTAGTCTTATTAGAAGGTTTTACTGAACTGATTATGATGAGATTTGCATTTTTTAATTTTCAGGGATGATTTTAATATGCTACATATTGTTATTCCGTTCTTTTTTATATTGAATTATAAATAATCAACTAAAAGATTTGCTTCATAACAGTCCAAATTTTGTCTGTGACATTAGAAGATATAAAACCGTAATGCCGTTCATATTGTTTTCAGCAACGCGGATGATCATTAGAGATAAATATATTTATTGCTATAAAACACAAGATCAAATACACCGATATATTTCGTTTGATTAAAGTTTCGCTTGGAGAAACCGACCAGCGTAGCGGGCGAAGGTTTCTATTACTATATGTAAAGCGTAAATTCCTATTTCATTCCGATTGATTATAACTCAGATTCTACTGAACATAAATGCAGAACTTACACTATTAGATAGTAAATTTGGTTCATAAATAGTTTAATCTAAAAACCATCGTTCCAAGTTGCTTAGTAATAGTTACGAGAGTTCTAGAATTAGGTGAACTCGATTAGGAAAGATTTCAAGTTTTACTGAATGGATTTTAATGACAGTTGCACAGTTAGTTAGATAACATTTCATGGATTTTTTCAATATTTATCATATATTTCAAAATTGTTTAGTTACGAAGCTATGCGGGAAAAGTTATCTGTGGTATAGTAAAGAAAATTGGAGGATAATACGCTACACACGAAGGATGTATACTAGAATGCTATAGTTACGGAAGCTGTGCAGAGTTTCTTTAAAAATCCAGAAATGATGCGACGTATACCTACCCCTACATCCCTGAGATAATCAGGTTAACGTGATTATGATAGCTTTATTTAACTATCTCAATGTATATAAAATGCAAAGAGAAATATCATTCCGGCCGCTTTTAAATTTACTTCTACTGAATTGATTTTGATGGGGCTTACATTGTTAGTTAGATAATTTACAGAAAAGATGTTAGTATAAAATATAATGTTCTACGTTGCTTAATTAAATAATTATGGGTAAAGATCTAAATCAGATGAACCCAATTTCGAAAGATTGGCTTTTTTTAAGGTTCCACTGAATGAATTTTCACGGGATTTAAACTGTTAATTAGATTATTTTTGTGAAATGTTTCGGTACATTTTCCAGTTTAAAAGATCCTGCTAAGTGGATTTCGATGGAACTTGCTCGGTTAGTTAATTTTTCAGTGAATGTTTTAGCATAAAGCACATATCATTCGCTTGGTGTTGCTTGGTCGTCAGGTTGCTTGATTATAGAATTAAGACTGAATGTTTTAGAAGCAGGCGAACCAAATTATGAATGATTGCCTTTTCAGTATGTCCAATTAACAGATTCTGATGAGATTTGCATTGATAATTTTTCATGAACCCTTTTAGTATATTACATATTGTTCTATCGTTCTTAACCGAATACTACACTAAATGATCAACGAAAGAAGTTGGCCCTTAAAAGCCTAAATTTTGTATGGCTCAAAAGATATAATAGCGTAATAACGTTCATATTGTTTTCACCAATTAGATTGGGCATTCCAGGTAAATGTCCATATTGCTTTAAAATGCACGATCAAATTCACAAATATATTTCGTTTGATTCAAGGTTCTTTAGAAAAATTGACCAGCGTAGCGGGCGTTAGGCTGCTAGTATACATATATATATATAAATATATATATGTATACATATATGTGTGTGTGTGTTTATATATTCATATTCATTAATATTTAATAAAGTTAACGATTAAATTATATTTAATTTTTCGCCTACTCAGGACAATATCATATTAATTTCTAATAGTATACTATCTTTAATGTGAATAAAATGCATAATGAGTGTATTTGTTATACCTAATGCTATGAGAGTATGGATTTTAATTTGGTAATTATTTTTTCCTTTATCCTTATTAATCTTGTTTCATTTTTAACTTAATTGGTGTTCACTGGTTTATTTCCCGGTTTTCTGTGTGTAGTAGTCCCAAATTCATATTCTTCAGCATTTTTACCTGTTACCTCTTACCTGTTAGACCTAGCTGGCGAAAATAGCATGTTGATTTTATTTATTAAGAAACTGTTTATTTGGTATAAAAGCACAATTTTATTATAAAATACACAAAACTATGGCACAGATCTCATATTGGCGTGATTGTTTTCTGACACCAATTTGGCGAAAACATCAACAGCATAAACAATAACGTCGGGGTTAACATATCAAGAAAAATAACGACACTTTGGCGCCAATTGAGTTCCCGTTGCGTACATGACATTGGCGTCAGAAAAAGATCGCGCCATTATGGGGCGTATATGACATCTGTGCCAAAACTTTTATTAGAAACACACACAAATTATTTTATTATAAAATGCACAAAGTTTGATTTAATGTAAAACACACGCAATCTCTTTTATTGGATTGTCATATGAAGGATAATATCATCAAAATTTCTGGGTTGCTATGGAATAAAATTGCCATTTTGGCACTAAAAGGATACCTCAATGCGTCTGAGACATCGTCTTTGCCTCCGTTTGCTCATATGTTGAAATAAGTTCAATAATAGGGAGATTTGGCACAGATGTCATATACGCCCCATATTGTCGCGATTTTTTTCGACGCCAATTTGGCGAAAACATCACCATAATTAACAACAACATCCGGGTTACCATATCAAGCAAAATAACGACACTTTGGCGCCATTTAAGTACCCGTTGCGTATATGACATTGGCGTCAGAAACAAATCGCGCCAATATGCGTATATGACCTCTGTGTTTGTTTGTTTTTTTACCTGAAAACCTTTTCATATTCAACTCAATTCATTTTCAAAAGTTTTGTTTACATTAGGAATGAAACCTAAAATGCCGTTAACTTTGAATGCATACTTCTTAGAAGGTACCATTTCTCTATAAAATCATTTTTATTTTAAAAATCTTTCTAAAAATTAACTTTTATGCAGTTTTATTCGAAAAAATAATCTTGATGGAAAATATTCATCTACCAGATTGAAGTTGAAGTGGATTTGTGATATTATAATGAGGATAGTACGCGCTCATTGGCGGGTTTATCACTATTTGGCACAATTTTATAATTTTAGAATGAATTAACAGTTTTTTGCATATTAAGGATAGAAATTTTATTTTTTTCAAACTAAATTTTATAAAAGCACGTAGATCGAGTAATTACCAGTCCGAAAATGCATTCCATACTTTTTTCTGTCCATTATTTAAGTCTGTAGCTTAATTGAATTAATATATGTTTGACGAAGGATTTTTTGATCATTTTCAGTATCTCGACGTTTTATAAAAAATCCTGTATATCTGTTTATAATTATTTTATAGAGACGAGTTTGGTGTCAAATTGAAGCTTTTCTTCAGTAGATTCTTCTAGTCTTAATTTTATTTCTCTGCGATACTTGCTTTCTTAAATATCTGAAATTTTAAAATGCCACGTTTGGTCGATTTAACATGGACAAGTTGTCTTCAGTATAATAAGCAGTTACGCTGTTCTGGCTTTTGTTTCTTGGCATTTGTTTGTTTGGCGGGGTTAGCATTTTTTTATAGCTTAGCTTGGCAGAACGACCGTCCTGCTGGATATTCCATTTTGTAGCTTCACAGCCAGTTGGCCTATTTTAACGAGTGTGGCTTGGCACATATCTAACTGCATTACTGTTGCAACTTGTATATTGTTGTAACCGTAAGAATATTTGGCGATTTATCAACTGCGCGGTAAAATGCCTTGGAAAACGGGGAATTGCCTTATTTCTTAAAAGTGTCATACAATACTTAACTTTTTCTGAATTATTCGTAGCGAAGAAAATGCTTTCTCATACATGGATGTTATGAAAAGTGGTGTATATAATGTAATAAGTGGTGTTAAGTAGTGTGGTTTATTATTTTAAATTGTTGCCAATTGTAAAAACAGTGCAAAGAATAATGTTTTCTTTAAGTTAAAAATTTATTTACACGAGAGAAAATTTTTACAGCTTTGGCAAAAATTAGAGACTATGCTATTAGCTTACTTCGTTTGTTTTGACTTAATAAAATTCAAAACTGTGCCGTTTTCAATTTTACAACATGTCGTTATACACTATATGGCCAAAAGTGACCGGCCACTTGCGATTTTGGACGTTTTGTTAAATATCTTGAAAAATACATAAGGAATTAACCTGAAACTCCAGGTGTGTAAACAGTATAGTAAAGGTCATATATTTCAGCGAAGATTTTTTCTCGAAACCCCATAGGAGACAGCCAACAAATTGAAAAAGAACGAATATCTTTTGGATAACCCTGTAAAAACCAATGTAGCAAAAGCGTTCAAACTGTAGATTATGATTAAGAGGCTTATTTTAATAAACTCTGTTCATTTTTATGAGAATAGCATGTATACTGGTAGAGAAATTAAAGTTTTTATAAAAAGAGTTCCAAATTTTGCCAAGTTTTTTGCTTATAATTTGTAGAGTTCTTAATATATAAAAAAGTTCTTTTCAGGAAATATGACAAACAACATTATACATTATGCTCTGCAATCAGAATTAAAAAATAATAAAATTTGGATGAAAAATCAGCAGGTTTACTGAAAATTTTTTTCGCTGCGCATGCACGAATGCAATCAAAATATAATTTGCATAATGTGTTAGCTATATGTATAGACCAACTTTTGTAAAAGTCTCAAAAACATAGTTTGAAAAATCTGAAAATTATCGTTGATAGAATAAGCTCAAAATCCGTTATTCCCAAAAGGAAGCAAAAAGATGTGGGGCTGTATCCAAATACAGTAGTACGCGCAATATGGTGTATGCTATATTGGCACTAATCAATAGATATATGGATACAGCCTCTCATCTTTTGCTTCATTTTGGGAACAACGGATTTTGAGCTTTTTCTATCAACGATAATTTTCAGAATTTTCAAGCTATGTTTTTGAGACTTTTACAAAAGTTGCTCTATACATTTAGCTAACACATTATGCACATTATATTTTGATTGCATTCGGGCATGTGCAGTAAAACATTATTTAATAAACCTGCTCATTTTTCATACAATTTTTACTATATTTTAATTCTGATTGCAGAGTCTTGTGTACAATATTGTTTGTCATATTTTCTGAAAAGAACTGTTTTTTATATTAAGAACTCTGCAAATTATAAGCAAAAGAACTTGGCAAAATTTGAGACTGTTTTTATGAAAACCTGAATTTCTCTTCGAGTATACATGCTATCCTCATAAACATGAACACAAATTATTACAATAAGCCATTTAATTATAATCTAGAGTTTGAACGCTTTTGCTACATTAGTTTTGACAGGGTTATCCAAAAGATATTCGTTCTTTTGCATTTTCTTGGCGGTCCCCTATGGGGTTTCAGAAAAAAATCTTCACTGAAATATATGACCTGCACTATTCTGTTTACACACCTGGAGTTTCAGGTCGATTCCTGAGATTAATTAATTTTAATTTCTAATTTAACAAAACGTCTAAAATCGCAAGTGGCCGGTCACCTTTGGCCATATATTGTATTTCCTTCGTGGTCAAGGATAGGAAGGTTCACGAACTAGAACTTTTTCTTTTTGGTCGTTTAACACTTTCCAACGTAGTTTTTATGAATTGGATTTGTCTATCCGTCTTTCTGTTTGTCTGTTTTAATAATGTACTCGGATTGTCATGTAATTGATATACGTTATTGAGGTTCATCATGATATGTTCGGAGTGTATTTCATTCATAGCTCATTTACAGGGGCAGTGGAGCACAATGGTATTTAACTGGTTACATCAATTTTTATCTTGATTATATTTTGTAATAAAATAATTGGAAATATTTGTGAAAATTTGCTCGAATGGTAACAAGAGTAGCAGTGGGCGTTTCGATTTCTCAAACACATGTGTTCTACTGCTTGTCTTTGAAAGGAAATAAAATCGATTTATATAAACCGATTTGTAATGGATTTTTCCGCTTCTAGATGGTATTTTAGAAAAAAAATTATAAATTCTGAACGAGAACATTTTTTTGGTCCGGTAGATTATAAAGTACAGGCGTCTTTCAAAACGTCCAATACATTTATCGCCATGGAACTCCTTCTAAATTATGGTAAACCCTCCCCCTTCTTACAGCAAATCGTTGCTGATTAAAATCAATGCTTTTGTTGAATTATGAACATTTTCCATTCTTTTGGGGGGTTTTAATTAATAACGTGCGTAAATTAAGACTTTTTCGAAATTTTATGATATGATTTTGGTAAGGTCAGGGGTATTCAACTCTATGTAAAAAAAAAAATCAAGACTAGAACTTAAATAGTTTCCGAGTACGAGCTCTGTGACAGACAGACGGACAAACAGACAGAGGAGCGAGACGAATAGGGTTTCGTCAGATGAACGAAACCCTAAAAAGAACCCTTTTACAAAAAATTTTTACATATTTTAATTCTAAAATATATGTAGATTTGAAATATATAAAAGTAAATGCGCAGTTTTTGAACCTATTTTCACACACATAAAAAAAAAAAAATAAATAAATAAATAACTACGCAGAGAGAGGGTTAATAAGATAAATAAGATACCTAAGTAATCATTTTAGAAGACGTACAACGTATTTGCAAAACAGGATTAAGCAATTACCATACATAGCCGGAAAAGAACTTCAATTCTTTTGTGCAGCCCTGTAATTGATGGATATATTTTTATATATATAGTCTAAATAGTAGGTATGTTAAAATTTAATTTAGTAACAAAACGCATAATAGGGTGAAAACTCACAGTCAGCAGATTTTACTAATAGGAGGAAAAATACTTTTTTTTTTTTTTTTTTTTTTTTTTTTTTTTGTACAGCCCTGTATATTACCTACAGATTTTTATGTACTAAAGCTAAAATTTCATTAAGGCAAAAAAAAAAAAAAAAAAAAAAAAAAAAAAAGCCTAAAATTACTGAAATCACACTTTTAGAAATTATCACCCATAATCACCCAGTTTTTTGTGTGGCTCTGTATATGATTTTATTTATTATTCTACAAACATTACTTAGTATACTAAATGTAATTCAGCTTGAAAATGGACAACTTAAAAAGCACCTTTAAGCAATTCACACTAATATTCAATAATGCTTACGAATTCATTTGTGTACTCCTGTATATGATCTATAGCATTTATACATACCCCGTAGTATTCAAAATTTAGTTAAACTTAAAAAGTCATAAGTGAAAACGCACTTCCATCAATTATCGCTAATAGACAGAACTTCGGATACAGTACTGTAACTGAAATCTTCTGTGTGTCCCTGTAAATGAACAATAAATGCTATGCACATCATATTCTACAGCAAGTATCTTGTACTAAACCTCAGTAATGTATATCAATTTCATTATATTTGAAATAGAGTAACATACAGTAGAGCTCCGATTATCCGAATAAATCGGGACTGACCCTAGTTCGGATATGCAAACGTTCGGATAAATGGACAGACAATTTAAGGCATGTTCTTGACTATACTAAAATCTTCACTCGTTATCCACGCTTCGGAAAGACAGCACTACTTAATGCTGGCATGTTTAAAAGATGATTTTTGTCTTTTTATTTTTTTTTTTGTTTACTTTTTTATAACATTTTCTGAACTCCAGATATCTAATACTATAATGCGAGCAAAAATTGTGTGTGTGTGTGTATGTAAATTTTATCTTGAAAACAGCTCTAACGATTTTGATTAAATTTTGCACCCTACCGTTTTCGGGCACGAAAAGACCATTGGGATGGGTCACGTGTTCGAGAAAATTCGATTTGAGGGTCATTTGGGGTCATAATGTGTCAGGGTCAAGCTAATTATATCTAAAGAACGGCTCAATCGATTTTGACTAAATTTTGTATCCAACCTTTTCGGGTACGAGAAGACTATTGGGCTGGGTCATATGTTCGAGAAATTTCGATTTGTGGGTCATTTTTGGGTCACTGTGGGCCAAGCTATTTTTATCTAAAAAACGGCTCTAACGATGTTCACTAAACTCTATATTCTAGAGTTTTGGATTACTAGAAGACCATTGGACTAAGTCACATGTTCGAGAAAATTTGATTAGTGGGTCATTTTTAGGTCACCGTGGGTCAAGCTAAGTTTATTTAGATAACGGCTCTAAAGATTTTGACGAAATTTTGTAATCTATTGTTTTGGGGCACGAAAAGACCATTGGGATGGGTCACGTGTTCGAGAAAATTCGATTAGTGGGTCATTATGGGTCAGGGTCAAGCTAATTACATCTAAAAAACGGCTCAAAACATTTTCACAAAATTTTGTAATATACCGTGTCTGGGCATGAGATGACCATTGGGCTAAGTCACATGTTCGAGAAATTTCGATTAGTGGGTCATTTTGTGTCACAATGGGTCAGGGTTAAGCTACTTGAATCTAAAAAATTGCTCAAAACATTTTGACCAAATTTTGTATTATACCGTTTCTGGGCATGAGAGGAAAATTGGGCTAGGTCGCATGTTCAAGAAAATTCGATTAGTGGGTCATTTTGGGTCACAATGGGTCAGGGTCAAGTTAATTGTATTTAAAAAACGGCTTAAACGATTTTGACTAAATTTTGTATTCTATCGTTTTCGGGCTCGAGAAGACCATTGGGCTAGGTCGCATGTTCAAGAAAATTCGATTAGTGGGTCATTTTGGGTCACAATGGGTCAGGGTCAAGCTAATTGTATTTAAAAAGCGGTACAAAATATTTTGAGAAAATTTTGTATAATACCGTTTCTGGGCATGATAAGACCATTGGGAAGGGTCGCATGTTCAAGAAAATTCAATCAGTGGGTCATTTTGGGTCCTAATGGATCAGGATCAAGCTAACTGTATCTAAAAAACGGCTCAAACGATTTTGACAAAACTTTGTATTACACCGTTTTTGGACAAGATAAGACCATTGGGCAGGGTCGCATGCTCAAGAAAATTCTATTAGTGGGTTATTTTGGTGATAATGGATCGGGGTCAAGCTAACTATATCTTAAAAAGGTTCAAACGATTTTGACACATTTTTTATTTTACCGTTTCACAGTACAAAAAGACCATTGGAATAGGTCACATATTCGATAAATTTCGGTTAGTGGGTCATTTTTGAATCAACCTGGGTCAAGCTTATTTTATCTAGAAAACGACAAATGATTTTCACTAAACTTTGTATTCCATCGTTTTCAGGCTCAAGAAGAGCATTGTGTTAGGTCGCATGTTCGAAAAAATTCGATTAATGGGTCATTTTGGGTCACTATGGCTCAGGGTCAAGCTAATTGCATCTAAAATAGCAAGAATGATTGAGTGGGAATAATATATCGAGATAAACACAAAGGTAATTTTGACCGAGCTTAGTTCGGTCATTCCTGCTAGTTATAATTTAAGAAAGAAAAAATCTTTCGATTGTTGCTTGCTTCAAAGGAGACATTCTTTTCAATGCTGCCGTATCTCGAGTTCTTCTTAAATACGTTAGCTGAATAGGATCT
>OZ010795.1:251065604-251144604 GCA_963932465.1 Maratus speciosus | reverse complement strand
GCATTCTTCTGCTTTCGAGCCATTTCATAGCTGTTTCCAAACATTCAAAGGCTTCGTTATGAGATGGACTTGAATCATTTTCAGAGCATTCGTTTTCATGTTGTTCAATTTCTTTTTCGTCTTGAATCTTATTCACAATCTCATCATCATTTAAAATCTGATATCCTGGTCTAATAGGGTGTCTGGATAATTGGAAGTTAGTTTTTAAAAAGTTTTGAGAGAAATAGGCTGTTCGGATAATTGGAAGTTCGGTTAATTGGAGTTCCGATAATCGGCACTCTACTGTAATTAAAATACGCTGTAAACAGTTTTTCTCCGTAGACCATTATGTAATGGTATGTATTTTGTATGGCCCTGTGAATGATACATAAATGCTTTGCACGTATTCCACAGAATACATGTTTTAGTACACTTCAAAAATGCATATCAATTTCATTATGATTTTTTTTCCATTGATCATGCTACAGTAAATGCCAATAACATATTAAAATTACAGAACAATCCGAGTATATTTCTCATGGGTGAATTTAGCATTGAACCAGGTGTCCCGATTTAAATAGGATGTCGGAATTTCATGTGTTCCAAGGCCCCTCTCATGGGACGCCAAAAGTCCCGATTTTCCAGGATCTACAGTCGTGGGAAAAAAAAGTAAACACCCCTTACTAATTCTGCAAAATATTATCGTAGAAGAAAGTTACTGGTACCACACGATTGGTAATAAAGTCTACTTTTAAATAATGTACATAAAATTTGCTTAGGGGGCCATCTACATATTAAAACGAACCATAACTTTGTTTTTTTCAATAGCAGTACAAAATTCTGACAGCATAAATGAACTCTAAACCCTCCAATTAGCCTAAAAACAAATTTTTATGCAATTCGTACGATAAGTTTCGGGGAAATTAATTGTTTTAAAACGAGTGTATTTTAGGGGCTGTATCCAAATTGAAGTTCGGTACTCGATTATTGACGAAGTGAGCTCCCTTCTTGATCAAGGCATCTTAACCCGTAACTGGAGACGGGAGTCAGAATGACTCCGAGTTGTTCTTTGGCTCTGATTATCATGTGTTTTTTTTCCTTGAATAAAATCATTCCTCAGTACCGATAAATAGTTCTTTTATCATCACATACATCTCATACATCACATCCAGAATATATTGCGTTTCTAAAAAAAATTACAATGCTGTTTACAAAACACAAAAAAGGAAATAACATTATATCTCTGAACGCGTAAGAAAATTCGTTTCCAGTTACGGGTCCCACTCAAGCAGTCATTAAAGAATGCTAGTTTACAGAATAGCAAAAGAAATTTCAAAATATCTAGTCACTTCTATCATAGTTGGCCCCTTAAACCATCATTTTGCCGTTTTTTAAGCATAATTTGAAAACTACTTGGAAGAAAAATGGGAAATTTTGGATTTCCATAAAGCAGACTTAATAAATCTAAATTCATCAAAAAAATTGTAGGTTGCAATTCATATTTTTTTTTAATTATAATTTCATAATTCATATCATAAAATTATAAAAATTGCAATTTCAACGTATTTATGTTTGGGTATTTTAGTATTATTGCTACACAAAAAATTAGCACATTAGGAGTATAATTTCAGGAGATATTAATAAATATATGAAAATGTAATTTAACATTAGAAGTATTAAATTTTGAATGTATATAATTCAAAAACTTATCATTCAAATGACTTGAAATTTGGTGTTTAGACATAGTGTGAACCGAAGATTTGAAATATCTTGTTAAAATTGGGTATTGCCATTGAAAATTTTAAAATTTGGATTTGTTTTAATATGTAGATGGCTCTCTAAGCAAATTTCATATACATCATTTAAAAGTAGACTTTATTTCCAATCGTTCGGTACCAGTAACTTTCTCCTACGATAATTTGTTGGGGGAGTTAGTAGGGGGTGTTTACTTTTTTTTCCCACGACTGTACAAATTCTTATAAATTTCTTTTAGAACATTATTAGTCGGCATCGACTGAAATATAATGCAATAAATTTATGAAAGTAGAATCACTCTTTAAAGAAAAACTTTTATGATTCAACCAAAAGGTACAATCGTGGAAAAAAAAAAAAAAAAAGTAAACAGCCCCTACTAATTCTGCAACTAATTATAATAGAAGAAAGTTACTGGTACCAAACGATTGGAAATAATGTCTACTTTTAAATGATGTTTATAAAATTTGCTTAGGGGTCATCTACAAATCAAAACCAGGCCAAACTCCGTTTTTTTTTTCAATAGCAATACCTAATTTTGACAAAATATTTTAAATCTTCGGTTCAAACTAAGCCTAGAAGCAAAATTTCAAGTCATTTGAACGATAAGTTTTTGAATTATTAACATTCAAAATTTAGAACTTCTAATGTTAAATTACATTTTCATATTTTTATTAATATCTCCGGAAATTATAATCCTAATATGATAAATTTTTTTGTGGTTGTAGTACTAAAAAAACCAAACACAAATATATTGAATTTGTAATTATAAAAATTTTATAATATGAATTATGATTTATGAATTTAATATTCGAAAAAATTATGAATTGCAACTTACAATTTTTTTGATAGATTTATTTTTATTCTGTTCTGCTTTATGCAAATTCTCAATTTCAACTTTTTCCTTCCAAGCAGTTTCCGTCTATGATAATAATTTGAAATAAATAATTTGAAAAAAGTATATTTTACTCATTTTATTGAAACATTTGAGCTGGCAATAGTCGAAAAATATTAAGCGAGTGAAATGGTCCTACTGGCAAGAAATATACATTAATAGAAGTGACATAGTAATTCGGTAGCATTTCAACAATCGAGTACCGAACTTCAATTTGGATAAAGCCTCTAAAATATGCTCATTTTAAAATTATTAATTTCTCTGAAACTAATCGTACGAAATTCATGAAAAATTGTTTTTAGGCAAATTGAAAGGTGTAGAATTTATTTATGATATCAAACTTAGGTATTGCTATTGTAAAAAAAAAGTTTGGATTCGTTTTGATGTGCAGATGACCCCCGAAGCCAATTTGATATGCATCATTTAAAAGTAGACTTTATTTCCAATCGTTTTCTATCAATAACTTTCTTCTACAATAATTTGGTGCAGAGTTAGTAGGGGTATTTACTTTTTTTTTCCACGATTGTACACCGTACAAATCTATCTGCTAAATCAGAAATATGTCTAAAACTGATTATTTACATGGTCCATTGTGATTCTGTTTTGACAGGCTTTAATGTACTTTGTTCAGTAAAACCTGTGAAAATGAAACTTGTTTATAATGGAATTCTGCGGAACTGCTCATTCGGAATTTTTTTTTAAAGGAATTTTGTTTCATTGCATAGAGATTCCCTTTCACAAATTTTAATGTATTGAATTATTGTGTTTATTTAGTACAATAAAACAGACTAAGACAACATCTAAAATGAGCGGAGAAAGATTCTGTTTTACACAGGTTTCCGTCTTAGCAGGTATATTTGTATGGTCCGCCGGCACCATGAATTTACTTTAAAGACAGGGATTCGTTATAGAGACAGATTCTGTTTCCACAGTGTTTTCTGTATTTTAATGTCTCGATTTAGAAGTCGCGGTCCCGCTTTTTTTTTTTTTTTTTTTTTTTTTTTTTTTGCTTTCCTGTCATATTTTCTGTGACACTGGAACTGGCAACGGAATGCTAGCTGAACAGTACGAAATAATATGCGTAAAAAATCCAATGAGGAACATTAAACAATATTGTAAGTATCTCTCTATTCTAAAAACAGGTAACTAACTGTCACCGCCGCAATAAATGATATATTTGTGGCCGGGTTCTTTCTTCGTTAATATTAAGAAAACTACTGCATACAAAAGTATGAAAATGGGTAGTATTATAGAGAAATGTTTGATAAAATTGCTGATATAGACAGTTTTAAATCGAATAATTATTTTAAGAGGTATTTAATGTTAAATTTGGTCAAAATAATTCTATTTAAAAAGTTTTATAGGAGTGAAAACTAGGATATTATACATTAGAAGCTCCCGTTCCGCAGACTGTATTTATTTTTTTTAATTTTACTAATTTTTTAAGGGTTTATTTCCATTTTAAATTGAAATTTTCAGCATTTTGAGAGATTTTTTTTTTACATATTTTAGAAAAGTTTATTATTTTAAATTGTTGCCAATTGTAAAAACAGTTCAAAGAATAATGTTTCCTTTAAATTAAAAATTTATTTACACGTGACTATTATAAACAGAAAAGAAACATTCAAATTAGAATTAAATGATTACGTATTAAAAGCAGGTAGATATTGAAAATTACGTCATAAAAACTATATTTACACGTGAATTTTAAAAGAGAAAGAAAATTTTAAAATAATAAATTCCTTAATATGCGTTGAAAGCCGTATATAGGGGAAATTACATCATAGTTAAAATGACCATATAATAATATAGCCAAATAGTTTAAATTTTAAAATATATTTACACGTGACATTTATTTCACATTCCTAGATGATCTTTTAAAGATGATTTTATTTTGTCAATTCTAAGGCAGCGCAAAAAAAAAAAAAAAAAAAAAAAAAAAAAAAAAAAAATCCCTTATAGCAACAAAAGTCATTTCACGTAAATATTAAAAAGATAAATAAAACTTTGAAATAATAAATCCATTAATATGAGTTAAAGCAGTAAAGAGGAGAAATTACGTCATATTTAAAATGTCCAAATAATAATATTGCAAAACAGTTTAAATTTTAAAATAGATTTACAGGAGACATTTATTTCATATTTTGATATGATCTTTTTAACTATTGTTGCGAATTCTGAGGCAGCGCAAATAATATTTCCTTTCTAAAAACAAAAGTATTTTCATTTGAATATTAAAAAGAGAAAGAAAACTTAAGTGAAAATTGCGTCAGATTTAAAATGAATTATTTAAAACAATTTTCTTATTGTGATGTTTTAAAAAATACCAGGAGACAATGACTCTGTTTACTTAATTCATTTTATATTAGTTATATTTTCAAATGCTTAACTGATCTTATTGAATCAAAGACAAAAACAGCCATTGTTTTCTTAACAGCAGCTGGTTCGGCCTTAAAATTCCCGAATCAAAGGGAAATGAATGGAAACCCGTTTACAGGGAGATTGCCACTGATTTTTTAATTATAATTCAATCTTCCATAATCTTTTTAAAGTCGATCAAATTAGTGTGTTTTTAGATGCCTGAACGGGGGTTGGCTCGTAGAGGGCAGAGCCCCTTAGTAAAAGTTTAAAAAAAAGAGGGGGAGAAAAAGAAAAGAAAAACCACTCTTTTATAAGCATTCAATGTTTATCTTAAAAATCATTATTATAATTCGTGTGTTCAAAAAAAATTAATAATAAAAATAAATAAATTCATTACAATGTGTTAATTTTCCGTGGACGAAGTTATGGAAAATTCACGGTTTTGATTTCACTCAGTAGAACTAGAACTTAGCACAAAGTAGAGTCTTTGATTAAAAGAGCAGATTTTTTTTTTTTTAAAGATAAGACAACAGGAAACAAACAAACAAAAAAGCAAATTTTAAATTACCTATTCAGGATTTCAAAATTGTTTTCTCAATGTATAATCACAATTTACTTAATATTAAATTATTAATTAATAACAGCGTATTTAAAAATATATATATTACACTCTTTATTTTTTTATTTCAATTTTTTTAGTTTAAAATATTTCTTTGAGATGCGATTTCACAACCATTTTGCAAATTTCAGCGAGTGTGGTTTGGCACATAATCAACTCATTTGTTGTTCTAGCTCATATACAGTTAGTTCAATTATAATCATAAAGAATATTTGGCAAATTACGCTAGTCGGCACCAAAATCCTCTCTGTAATAATAATTGTTGATTCTTATAGATTTCACTCTGCTAAATAAAAATATGATAACTAAATTACTGTATCACGTACCATTCTTTTGGTAAGAAGGTTTATCTCTATTCTAAAAAAAGTAACTAACTCTGTCACCGCCGCCGCCGCCGCCGATTTTGAATTTTTTGTGATCGGAGGCCTTTCTTCGTTAATATTAAGAAAACTATTGCATAAAAAAAATATGAAAACCAGTGGTATTATAGAGAAATATTTGATAACACGCTGATGCAGACAATTTTCAAATCGAAGAATTATTTTAAGAGATATTTAATACTAAAGTTGAACAAAATCGTTCCATTAAAAAAGTTTTATAGGAGCAAAAAGTATGCATTGGAATTTAATAATTTTTAGATAATTTTATACATTAAAAGTGCCCGGTGTGCAGACTGCATTAATTTTTTTTTAATTTGACTCATTTTTTGAGGTCTTATTTCTATTTTAAATTTAAATTTTCATCATTTCGAGAGATATTTTTTACATATTTTAGAAAATGGTATTAATTTAAACTGTTGCCAACTGTATAAATAGCGCAAACAATAATGTTTGCTTCAAATAAAAAATTTATTTACACGTGACTATTATAAACAGAAAAACCCCTTCAAATTAGAATTAAATAATTAGGTATAAAAAGCAGGAACTTATTGAAAATTACGTCATAAAAACTATATTTACACGTGAATTTTAAAAGACAAAGGATATTGTAAAAATAATAAATTCATTTACATGCGTTAGAAGTCTTAAACAGGAGAAATTACGTCACATTACTCTTGTTACGTAAAATGAACAAAAAAAACAATATTGCAAAACAGTTTAAATTAAAAAATTGCGTGAGACATTTATTTGATATTTTTAGATGAACTTTTCAACTATTTCAGCGCAAATAATATTTCATTTCTAACAAAAGTATCTTCACGTGAATATTAAAAAGAGAAAGAAAAGTTTGGTGAAAACTACGTCAGATTAAAAACTATGCATTTAAAATGTCTTATTTAAAAGAACTTTCTTTTCGCTTTGTTAAAAAGTACCGGGAGACAAAGACTCTGTTTATTTAATTCATTTTATATTGACTTATTTTGAAATGTTTAACTGATTTTATTTAATCAAAGGCGAAAACAGCCATTGTAAATTAATTATCCGCAAATCCGTAAATTAAAATTCCGCAGTCAAAGAGAAACGAATATAAACCCGTTTATAGGTAGATCGCCACTGTTTTTTAAATTATAAATCAGTCTTCCGAAATCTTTTTAAAGCCGATCAAATTAGCGTGCTTTTAGAATCTGCGGTGTCTGAACGAGGGTTGGCTGGGCAGAGCCCCCAAGTGTTTTTAAAATTAAGGTATTTTATATCGTGCTAAAACATAAGTGGAATTTTCGTAAACCATGTAGATAACAGTATGTAAATTATCTGTAAATAAATGTATAAATATGATTACCGAATTACAACGGCATAAGGAATGGAAATATATTAGTGGATTGCAAATAGTAAATTCGGACACGAAAGTTGGGGGGGTGGGGGGTGGGGGGGGGGGGGAGAGGGTCATAAAAAGAAAAATACACGATACAAGTATCAACGAAATAGATTTTCATACTATATTTTATCAATTTGATATCTAATATAGTGGAAGCACTTTTTTCATGATTTCAATTTTATCTAGCATTGCAAATTAATATAATAATCCTTCACTTTTCGCTACTATTATAAAACTGTTTCTCGGAAAAATGGTACGTGCTGGAGCAATTTGGATAACATATTTAGAATTAGGAATATTAGATCAGTATACTTTACATATTTAATTTGCAGGGAGGAAAAATATTAAATATTTTGCCGACCAGTGTTATTATCTGCACCCCACCAATGAGAAAATGCCATAAAATCAATTTATTAATGCATAATTATGTTCTAAGAATATTAAAATGCTGTATTGTTACACTTGTATATATATTTTATATATTATGATTCTAACGTATCAGGAAGAGAGTGAAAAATCGATAACAAAATTCCATCTTTAGATACATGAATCATGTTATGTTAAACAAAAGAGCATAGTAATAAATAAAATGATGTGAAAATGCAGTTAACAATCGCTATTACTTTTTATATTTCTTAAAGAGTAGTTAAAAATTACCTGCAAGAATTAAAAGAAATAGTCCCAGAAAGTTCGCGGCCATCTTGAGTTAATGTTGTCTTTACACAATTTACAGAGAGAATTGCGATAAGCACAAAGAATGACACAATTCTTATCTACCGAAACTTCAAAATCTCAGAAATAAAGAGGGATCGTCGATAAGTTCCTTATTATAATATATTGATAACAAAATTTTATAAGTACCTGCAAGTACTTGTTTTTTTATGATCATGTTCTGTGCAATACTCGTTGCTGTTAAATTTCGAAATGAAATGTAAAGGAATGCTGGACTTTAATACAGTGAGACCTCCCTGTGCGACCACCTCCCTGAACGACTATTTTTCATAGAACGAAATTTATTCCCATAGGCTCAATACTAATTTTGCCTCTATTCACAGACCACCCCAATTGAACTCCCTCCATGAGTGACCCATTTCTTTGAACAAAATGAAACAAATTCCGTTTTTTCCTGGTAGCTTGAAAAAGTTTTATAAGAATAATTATTCCGGAGAGCACATTATTCATCAAACTTCTAAACTAAGTTTAGAATTTTTGTATTCCGGTAACTTTTAAGTGTTTAAACCCCTTTGTGCCTTTTTAGGCAACGAATTTAACTTTGATGACAAAGTAAGGATGACGGTCAATAAACTCCCCTGTCCTATTCTGTCGGGAAACTCTAAAAAAAATAGATAAATTAATGAAATCGTCATATTTTGTTCCTGTCAAAAAATAAATAAATAAATAAATAAAATAAAATAAAATAAAATAAAATAAAATATTTATTTACTGAATTTTCAAAGGACTTGGAAATAAAAGTTATAGAAGATAAAACCATAAAATCAAAGCAAACGTCAGTTTTTCTAACTCTGCACTAATTAACTTATGTTATTAACTTATGTTATATTATTGTTGGTTTTGATACTAAATTTTCATATTTTTTCCTGTGGAAAATAAATTTTAGTAACATTATTTGTTACCCTTTTTCAACAATTAAAATCTAGATTTAAACATGACCTCCATTAAGAGACCACCTCTAGGAGCGAGCAATTTTTATTGGAATGGAACGTGGTCGCTTTAGGGAGGTTTTACTGTATTTTCTTTTCATTATTTTTGGTATTCCAACAAGAATTTATTCAAAAAATATTACGTGCTATGAATTAAACAAATATTTGAAAGGAAAAAAAGGTTTTGTAAATTAAAAAAATAAAGCTAATTATTGGGGGATTATGAATAGCTATTATATATAACCATATTAATTAATTGTTAGGAAGTTTTATTTTAAAAGGCTGCTAAGCACGTTCAAATTCTCAAACTATTACAATGATGCAAAAGTTCGTGCCGTTTATGGCAGTAGGGTATCAGCTTATGTCGCAAAATCGAAGTGTCGCACAGCGAAGTATTTGACGCAAAAACCTGGTCAAAAAGGCAAAAATTAAAATTTGCTTAACAACTGTAAAATGCATATTTTATAATAGCTAATTAACTGGCGCATCGTTCTATGTCAATTTCAGGACCATAAGTCATATTCGGCGGTTCATAGACTCAGTTGAAGAAGAAGTTTCTTAGCGAAAAGATGTGTTTTATCGTTACGTTGTTATTACGTTTAATTATGTTTAAATGTATATTTTTGTAGCTTCATGAATTGTTGAACTCAATAAGCTTTATTTTTAATATAATAAAGAAAATTAAATTTGTACTCTTTTTAAGCCTTTTTAGCTCTAATTTTAGCATATTGATCTAAATATATAGCTTTTTAAAGATGAGTCGTGATTTGCTGGACCCTTTTTGAAGTATAGTCGTATTACTGATAGTTTTGGAGGTCAATTAAAACTAGTATGTTGTGGCCATCACAAAACTTTCTTCTGTATAAATCACATAAGCAGCACTAATTTATATCAAGGTATAGCTGAATATGAAGTTTGTTGAAAATCCAAGCATTAGTTTTTCAGATAGAGCTATTGCAGAAATCGCAAAAAAGGCAGCATAGCAGCGCCACCTGTTGAGCAATTTACACCAAAATGTATAACACGTCAATTCATGTCAAGGACTAACTGAATCTGAAGTTTGACGAAAATCCGTGCATTAGTTCTGGAAATTGAGCTATTGCGGAAATCGTGAAAAATGCTGCATAGCAGCGCCATCCGTTGAGCGATTTACACCAAAATTTAATGGGCACCAATGTACATCAGGAACTAACTGAATATAAATTTTTATTAAATTCCGTGCTTTAGTTCTTGAGATAGAGAAATCGTAACAACTCAAATCATGCCAACTTTCAAAGTGAAAAGACAACTTTATCATAAAGCCGGCTCCCTCCTTCCGTTCCCAGATGATCAACATAAATTCCTACAAATGTATTTCATCACTGATGGCAATGATGAATTGAATGCACGCTGAAAACGATGGATATCCTTTATACAGAAGAAGGTCAGCAGAAGATGGCAGTAAATTAGCAACCATACAAAAATGCGAAATGGTGACATCCAAGGAGATAACCGTTGGGTTGTACCATATTCGCCTTAGCTATCGAAAACATCGAAAGCGCAAACAAACGTGGAATATTGTAACTCCGTTAAATCGATCAAGTACATTTGTAAGCACGTAAATAAAGGCAGTGACATGGCAGTCTTTGGCGTGCAGTCAGAAAGAAGTGATAGGCATGCGATCATATATATCAAAGAAATCGCACCAGTATCGGGCTGGAAGGTGCATAAATATCAATGAAGCTGTATGGCGAATTCTTTCGTTTCCCATACATGAACGAAGTCCCAGCTGTTCTTCACTTAGTGGTACATCTAGAAAATGGCCGATACGCTTATTTCACTACTGCAAATGTGCAAAAAATAGCCCTGAATCCACCGGTTACAAAGTTAACTGCTTTCTTCTCATTACGTCAAAATGACGTGTTTGCGAAGAAACTGCTGTATTCGGAAGTGCCTAAGTATTGCACATGGAAACCGAGTAGAAAATCATTTGAACGACGCAAACGAGGAGAGGACAACCTGGCATATTCAAAGAAACTATGGTAGGCAAACTGTACACTGTGCATGCCAATCAAGATGAATGCTTCTTTCTTTGCATGCTGTTGGTAAATGTGCCCGGCCCAACATTTTTCCAGCAATTGAGAATTGTCAACAGCGGCGTTACGCATGTCCCTTTCTGCAGTGCATGTCAAACTCTGAATTTATTGGAGAACGACCAATACTTGGATGTATGCATTAATCACGCGTGTAACACGTCTCATCCAAATAAGATTCATGCATTGTTTGCAATCATATTGACCGTCTGCTCTCATTCATCTCCAACAAAGTTATGGGAGAGATACAAATAGCCCATGGCTGAAGATATTTTCCGTCGAAATTCAAATATGAGTACGGATTTCACAGCCAAAATTTGCAACGAAGCGTTGATAAGGATGAGAGATTTAAGCTTAGATATCACGAACAAAGTTCTCAATCAATTGGGAATGCCATCACCGAATCGATCTGCAGCTGCTTCGTTCGATATAGAATTGCGTCGTGAACAGAATTTCAACATAGGTGATCTTTTATGTATATGTGTAATCAAGAGTTCGTAAGCTAACGTTTAAGCAAAAAGGCATTCAAGGTTAAATAATGCAAACTGTCAATAACGGGGTTGTAAAAATATTCTTCTTCGATGCACTGGGAGGAACGGATATTGAGTAGAGTTCCCACTTAGATTGATTCTGACAGTAATTAGATCCCAAAATAACATAGTCTTAGTTGTTGCGTCGTCCGGAACAATTTCGACATTGCTACCAGGTGGAAGAACTGCTCTTTCTGCTTTCATATTGCCATTGAATATGCAGTTCATTGAAACTCTCAAGTGCAACACTTCCAAAGCATTCAGCATGAGAAAAAAATTGCAGAAATGCAAACTTATTGTTTCGGATGAATGCACAATAGCGTACAAATAATCGTTCGCGGCTCTTGATCGATCATTGGAAGATTTGCGGGGAAACATCAGACCATTTGGGAAAGCATTAATATTGCTTGCAGAAGATTTCAGGCAAACATTGCCTATAATTCCTCGATCGACACCAGCGGACAAAATAAATGCTGGCCTGAAATACGTTACTTTATGGCTATACTTAAAGACGTTAAAATTAACTATTAATATGCATGTCCACCTGCAAAACAATCGATGAGTTGAGATGTTCTCACACCAATTGCTGGAATTTGGGAACGGTAATGTGCCGGTTGATCTGACCTGAGGACGGATTTCATTGCCACATAACTTCTGAAACTTAGTAACGTCAAAAGACGAACTAGTTGAAAAATATTTCCCAATATTCAAACTAATTATAATAATAACGATTGGCTGAGTGGCTAAGCTATTCTTGCGACCAAGAACAAAGACGTCTACGAACTTAACAGCATTATTCAGTCTACCATTCAAAGCGAGCAGCCACGTACAAGTCCGTCGACACTGCTGTGGAAGCAGATGAAGCAGTTAATTATCCAATGAAATTTTTTAATTCACTCGATCTGCCAGGGATGCCACCTCACGTATTGCAATTGAAAATCGGTGTGCCAATTATCATGTTGTGAAATATCCACCAACCAAAGCTTTGCACGTGGCTTGCAGTGAAAAAATTAATGATCAACATCGTAGAAGCAACAATTGGACACATGACCTTTAAAAGGTGAAGATGTCCTCATTCCCCGCATTCCTGTTTTTCCAACGAATATTCCATTTCAATTTAAGAGATTGCAATTCCCAAGTTGATTGGCGTTTGAAATCACAATCAACAAAGCTCAGGGCCAATCTTTAGAATTCTGCTGTTTAGATCTAGACACGGATTGCTTGAATTGAAGTATATGTTGCGTGTTCTAGAATCGGCAAACCAGATAATGTCTTTATCTGCACAGACAGTGGAACAACAAAAAATATTATATGCCCACAAGCACTGTGAAATTAAACATGTTAGAAACGTGCGCTTTTTCTTTTCTTTCTTTTCCATTTAACCAAACTGAGCCACAGCAAAGCGTGCCCGGGTACAGCTAGTATATATATATATATATATATATATATATATACTATATATAATTTGGTTAATATGAAATACTATATGAAATTTGGTTAATAAAATGGCAATAGTTTTTCAATATCGAATGCGGGGTGAGCGTGTGTTCAGAAACCTGCAAATTTTAAAAGTGGGGGTGGAGTTAGTTTTTTGTCTGTCCTCCCACTGATGAAGAACAGACTGTTTTTGTTTTTTTTACCTGTCTTTCTTGTTCTTTTATGTATTTTATAGTTAAAAAAATTCTGCAGATATACACCTTCCTTTTGGAGTTATGGTGTTTAGGCATTTTGAAATGATGTAATATATATATATATATATACCGGGTGTCCCAAAAAGGACTGACTGATTTTAAAATTCAATAACTTGTAAACGGTGACAGATATTTAAAAAATTCTTGCAGGAGGGTTATGCATAAGGTCAAAAGTTTTTTTACAGTGATTTTCAATTTCAGTTCGAATTACAAACAATAGATGGCGCTGCGATCAATAGACGCTCAATTCAGGCTCGATTTTTCGTAGTTCGTGGACCGGATAATACATTTCCATCTCCTTTCCCGCATGAAACAAGAGAAAGGACCAAAAATCGAACCTGTATTTAGCGACTATTGCTTACAGCGCCATGTATTGTTTGTAATTCGAACTAAAATCGAAAACCACTGTAATAAAACTTTTGACCTTATGCATAAACCCCCTGCGAGAAATTTTTAAATATCTGTCACCGTTTGCAAGTTATTGAATTTTAAAATCAGTCAGTCCTTTTTAGGACACCCGGTATATATATATATATATATATATATATATATATATATAGTATATATAATTTGATTAATATGAAATACTATATGAAATTTGGTTAATAAAATGACAATAGTTTTTCAATATTGAATGCGGGGTGAGCGTGTGTTCAGAAACCTGTAAATTTTAAAAGTGGGGGTGGAGTTAGTTTTTTGTCTGTCCTCCCACTGATGAAGAACAGACTGTTTTTTTTTTTTTTACCTGTCTTTCTTGTTCTTTTATGTATTTTATAGTTAAAGAATTTCTGCAGATATACACCTTCCTTTTGGAGTTATGGTGTTTAGGCATTTTGAAATGATGTAATATATATATATATATATATATATAAATTTCCTATTCATAATATTTAATTATCTGGAACATTTAAATATCCAATTCCATTAGGTAGAAAGATTTTTAATTATAATTCTTTCTCAAAAAATACATCTGCTACAAGTACTTTCCCTTGTAACTGCAACGACCCCTCACTACAGCAATAAATTAATAAAGATCATGGTCATATAATCACTGGTAATCTTAATATAGTTAAAGATTTAACATTAAGAAAAATAATGGGATATGGGACTAAATATAGACTTCCATCAAAACTTAATATAATTACAATTATAAAGCAATTTGCATTTGACATTGATTTGTTTATATATAAAATTTCTATTTATTACAATAAACATATTGCATATTTTAATCAATGGAAAATTTTAGTAATTGAATTGTTAACTGATGCTCTTAGGGCAAATGTATCTAATCTTGTTAAAGTCAATACCAAACACATTTTCCAACAAGTTAAAAATATTTAAAAAGACTATGTAATCACATGACAAATCCCCTAATAATTATGCAATCATATGCAAATCCTATTATCACCATCTTCTTACATCTTGTATCGCATCAAATAAGTCTTTCCAAAAAATTAATGATGATATTATTGTTAACAATCGTAAAATTATTGCTTATTATAAACTACTAAATTTTATTCCTACTAAGTTTAACTATCCATATTTAGTACTCATTCCTAAATTTCATAAGACACCACTTAAATTCAGAACAGTTACAATTGGATGTAATACATATAATAATTATGCTAACAATATTTTATTTAAAATTCTGAATCAAATTCATGATGTAACAACAGAAACAGATAATAAATCTTGTATAAAAAACAGTTATCAATTGGTTAGTGTACTTAAAGACATTAAAAGGGTAAAAAATATACGTACATATGATTTCAAAGATCTATTTAATAATACAAATCTTAAAGATTTGCATAATATAATTAACACACTTTTTAAAACCTATAAAAATAAATTAACTCTACCTTTATTTATGGATATAAAATATTTTTGAACTTTAACTAATTTTATAATATAAAATAACTATATCTTACAAGATAATATTGTTTATCTACAAATAGAAGGGAAACCACAAGGCAGATCTACATCCAGTTTGATGTCTGATTTATATTTATATCAATATGAACGTAATTTTTGTAATGATGATATACTAATGTATCGCTATATTGATGACATTATTTTAATTGATACTAAACAATCAAATTTTGCT
The DNA here is from genome assembly GCA_963932465.1 of Maratus speciosus. Taxonomy (NCBI): domain Eukaryota; kingdom Metazoa; phylum Arthropoda; class Arachnida; order Araneae; family Salticidae; genus Maratus; species Maratus speciosus. The sequence goes on along the minus strand of OZ010795.1, from coordinate 251,129,185 downwards.
CAATTTCCAGTTGATTATCCAACTAATTTAGAATTGACAAAAAACCTATTAATAAATAATACTATTATCTTTTTAGATCTAAAAATCATAATAGCACAAAACAAAACAATTACTGATCTTTATGACAAACGTAAAGATTTTCAATTCAAAGTTAATACATTTACACATTTTAAATCCTGTCTACACATTTCAGTTTACAGTAATATACAAATTAATCATTTGTATAGAATCAAAAGTTTATGTTCATCACATCTTATAAATAAAAATATTAAACAAGTAATTTTTGATGCTTTAAATCATGGTTTTCCTAAGATATTCATATAATCCTTAATCTACAATTAATTTATGATCTAAACAATGTATAGTTGGGTTATTTATTGCATGTTACTATTCACATTTTGCGTATATAAAATATATATATAAAAAAATTACAAAAAACTAAAAATAAACAAAAAAAAATTAAAAATGCAAAATATATAATTTTTTTTAAAAATAGGATGGCTGTGTGTGTAGATGTTAAATTATGGAGGAGAGCGGAGTTGTCTGGATAGTTTATACGCAAATGTTTATTATATATAAATTTGTTATTAAAAATGTAGGATTGGTACTTTGAATATTCATGGTTCTGTGATTTGTTTTGGTCCTTGTGAGGTCACTGTCCTATGTACTGTATAACAATCTATAAATTAAATTAAGTTAATTTGTATCAATTTAATTTACTATTATTGATTTATTTCAATTTATTTTACTTTGTAATGATATACGCTTACACAGTTAATGATATATGTATTTATGAGTTTGTAGAGATGTTGTATTTTGTAGGTATATTCCCCCCCCCCTATTAGTAATGATACATTAATTTTATTAAGTGATTAATGTAAACAAACTTTTATATTATTTATAAAGTTACTTATTCGATATTATTATAAATTCACTTTATTTTAAATGCACATTATATTAAAATGTTAATTGATTATTATCAATATTCTGATGCACTGTTTTAGAATGATATATTTTTGCAATCTCAGTGACATTTTAGGTTAAATTATTTGTAATTTTTAAAAAAATGCATTTTTTCTACTGTTATATTCGGTATAATGCAATAGATGGCAGCACTAAACACTATTACATCTGATTTTAGTCTTGTAATTAATCATATATTGACTATCTTAAATTTAAATTCTTATAGTTCCGCTAGACGGCAGCATTAAATAATTATTTATTATGTTCTAATATTATAAGGTTGCCATGGACTCTTATTATTCTTACATTAGTTATTATCTCTTAATTATTAATTGTTTAATTTAAACTACTATATAACAATCTATAAATTAATTAAATTAATTTGCATCATTTTAATTTACTATTTTTGATTTATTTCAATTTTATTTTGCCTTGTAATGATATAAGCTTACGCAGTTTATGATACATGTATTTATAGTTTGTAAAGATGTTGTATTTTGTTGGTATATTACCCCCCCCCCCCCCCCACCACCACCACCCCATATTAGTAATGATACATTGATTTTATTAAGTGATTAATATAAACAAATTTTTATATTATTAATAAAGTTACTTATTCGAAATTATTAATTTACTTAATTTTAAATGCAAATATTAAAAATAAATTTAATTATAACCAATTTTACCACATTATATTAAAATGTTAATTGATTATTATCAATATTCTGATGCGCTGTTTCAGAATGATATATTTGTGCAGTTTAGTTTCAATGACATTTTAGGTTAAATTATTTGCAATTTTAAAAAAAATACATTTTTTCTACTGTTATATTCGGTATTCTGTAATAGATGGCAGCACTAAACAATATTTTAGTCCTGAACTTAATCATATATTGACTATCTTAAATTTAGTTTCTTATATTTTTCGCTAGACGGCAGCATTAAATAATTATTTATTTTGTTCTAATATTATAAGGTTACCTTGGACTCTTAAATTACACTTATTTTAGTTATTATCTCTTAATTATTAATTGTTTAATTTTAAACAATTTCTTGTAATTTATTACAGGATTATTATTATAGTATGTAATAATAATTATTATATGGACTATATGTTGCGGCAACCGTGGCATAAGCTTTTAACTGTGCAAGTTATTTAAGCGGGTTTTTTATACTATGCCAAATTCCGTTATATGTTTGTGCCATGGTCAATATGTCTTGGCTGTTCTCTCGCTGGGTTTGTCTATGATTTAATTTGTTTCATTTTTTAAAGTTTTTCATTGTTGCGGATATCACATTGTTTAATATTTTACATGGTAGTTTAATAATTTCTGGTGATTAGTCGATCGGGTACATAACGGAATTCAATTTTTGCTTATTGCTGAATTCCGTTACAGAAATCGACTATGTTTTTTGCTTATAAATGTATTTTATGTACCCGTGAACAAGTGAAATACTTTATAAGCTTCCGGCATCATTCATCCATTTGATCTTTTGTATGTTTATGATACGGCTTTTTCTGGTTCAACATTATTTAGCTGGATATTGTATCTTTTGTCTTTAATAGGATTTTATCAAAATTTGGTGGTTTTTTCATATGTTTTATATAGATTTATCGCCAGCAATATGCAGTGAATTAGTGAAATTTAGCAAGATTCTGTATTACTAGTTACATGTTTCATTTTTATTCTGTATAATGTCATTGTTATGAATGTTAGCTAATTTATAAATTTAATTTCAGTAATTGGAAATTGATGACGTTTTGTTATATATAACGGTTATATATATAATGGTTATATATATATATATATATATATATATATATATATATATATATATATATATATATATATATATATATATATATATATATATATATATATATATATATATATATATATATATATATATATACTATATATATATATATTCCTCATATAGTTCCCATTTTTAAATATAAATTGCTTTGGTAATCTCTTAATAACACTCAAAAGCCAGAATCTCTATACTACAACTCAACATTGGAGACCCAACTTTGCTAAATACTGAATGAAAATAATACATTCATTTACATAAATAATTAAAAATTTACATGTAGTAGTATAATTAGCACATTTAATGAAACATTACTTGTAAGTAAAACACTCTATCAAATATAACTTTCCTCTTATAAACAGTAACTAGTCTGTTATGGCAATCCCAAGATTTTCTTCTATCTCATACATGTTAATACTTCCTGAAAAATGCAGCAATAGCAGTAGATGATTTACACCAAAATCTAATCAGCAACAACTTATATCAACTTCTAACTCAATCTGAAGTTTCCTGAAAATCCGTGCATTAGTTTTTGAGTAGAGCTATGGCAGAAATCGTAAGAATTTCTGCATAGAAGCGTCACCTGTTGGGTGATATATACCAAAACCTAATAAGCAACAACTTGGCAACTGAATCTGAAGTTTGATTAAAATCCGTGCATTACTTTTTACGACAAAACTATTGCGGGAATCAGAAAAATGCAGCATAGCAGTGCCACCTGTTGGGCGATTTACACCAAAACGTTGTCAGCACCAACTCATATGAAGGACTAACTCAATCTGAAGTTTGATGAAAATCCACGCATTATTTCTTGAGATAGAGCCATTGCGGAAATCGTAAAAAATGTAGCGTAGCAGTGCCACCTGTCGAGCGATTTGCACCAAAAACTAATCGGCATCAATTTATATCAGGGACTAACTGAATATAGATTTTAATCAAATCCCATGCATTAGTTCTTGAGATAGAGCGTCCATAAAATTTGCGTCACATACAGACAGACAGACTCTTCGGGTTCTCAGACCTCTAAAACATGTAAATCCGTCGAAAACTGGAATTCAAAAATTTTCACGAATCCAATACTTTCTTCTTGTATGAAAGTAAAGAGTTTAGTAAATTTTGTATTTTATATTTATTTTTTAAAGTAAATGCATACTTTTATGCGTATATAACATTAATTAAGTGTATTTACTAATAGTAAGTCAACAGAAATGATTTTAACTGTAAAAAACTTGAAAAATAATTTTGGCCAGGATTTTTATTCAGATACTATACTGTGTGTCGCTTACTTCCCACTTGAAACTTTTGATGTTGTTTGGAAGAAGGCATTTCAGCGAGTGTTTGAGAAAATATTATGCTATTTGGAAGTGTTTAAAAAAAAATAAATAAATAAATAAAAAAATAAGCACTAAAAATGGCTTTAACCCTTAAATGCCTGATTTTTCAAAAATCATTGTAATAATGCTTTTTGGCTTTCATTTTTTAAATAAATCATGGGAAAAATACTTAAAAAAATCATATTTTGTTTTAGGTGTGGTTTACGGCTAAAAATAGTTTGTTACTAATCGGCGATACTGGTCTTTAATTGAAAAAATAATTTTCCTTGATAAAATTTTATAATATTAAACATACAAGAATTTTAGGAGCTATAATAAGAAATAAATTTTACCTGCTCACTGCAGAACAAAATAGGGTATTTTGCAAGCTGCCAAACAAAACAAAAAGAAGAACTAGCAGCAATTGAAAAAATAAATCTATCTTTATTCTTAAACAGCACAAGTGTTGCCATCTACATGTTGAAAATCGATTTAATACTATTTTCAGAATGTATTTTATTGGCAACATTAGACATTATAGCCTCAATATTATTCTAATAGTATTTTTTTTTAGCCTAAATTGGGTATGTTGCCGAAAAGCAACACCCGGCATTTAAGGGTTAAAAAGGTAGTTTTACTTCCAGAAGGGCAAAATGATTCGTAGACGGATAAGAAGATATATGTTGAGTATGATGGTGCTGCTGTTGACAATTTCTTCTACTATCACCATAAGTGGTTCAGAAAGTTCCGTGAAAACAGTTTTAATCTTACCGTGATCACATTCGGGAGAACCAATTAACGCTGATTACATCAAAATACTGAAAGTGATAAGCGTAGAACAACTCCAGATATCGGAGAATTCCTTGGAATCAACCATTCAAAAGTATCAAGGAGATTACGGCAACTTGAAATTGTTAGCAATACTAATGCACGCATGCTGCATGTATCAATAGAGAAACTTTTGATAGACCAAATTTTTGTTGCCTTTTTCTCTTTTTAAAACGAATGAAAAGGATGGCAATCCCAAAACTTTCTAATACTTCAAAATTCGCTACCACAGTGCCAAATTAAAAGACAACCTATGCCAGGATTGGCGAACCTTTTTATAGCCGCGTGTCAATTTTTTCCCAAAAGTATTTTACCTGACCTTGACGTGCCAACAAATTTAGTGGATTGAAATATCACGAATAAAAATCACTTATGAAGATTTTTAAAAAATGGTTAACGTACAGGTGAGGTATTACACTATAATAATAAAAAAAAAACAATTAAATTTTAGAAATTATTAAAATAAAATTATGTGATTAATTGTTTTGTTGCACTTTGGAGGAGAAATAATTAATATGAGGTTCATATTCAGTTTATTTCAACAGAATGCAAACTGAGATGGATTTATCTGACAACTGCTCTTTTTTTTTTTTTTTTTTTTTTTTTTTGTATATTCAAAAAATAATGAATTTGCGGACATAGATAGAAAAATTATTAAAAGTTTCTAAGTTGCCATAATTTTATCACTGGTAGGTACTTTTAATAATGTGATAATATATGGTACTTTAAAAAGCCACAATTAAAATTCTCCGATCAGGGGCGTAGCTACCGTGGAGCAGTTGGAGCAAACTGCTCCAGGCGCACGAATCCTAAGGGCGCAAAATTAGAAAGAGTAAAATAAAAAAATTTAAAAATATTTGCATATGTTTTTCATTATTAATCAGATATTATAGATAAATCTTGTTACAGTCGGCATATTCCTATGTTATTTTACTTTCTTTAACCTCACTATTATCCCCTTGGGGACGAGCGGCACGTATACGTGCCGCATGAAGCATTCAGAATCCTTGTTTTTTCTCACCAGTAAAATTTTACTGTAAAATTTGCCTTATTCAATCAGCGCATTTTCTCGATTCAAGAAGACACAAATTTCTGTTTTTAAAAAACGGTGACAAAAGATTAAAAATTTCGTAAAAGGCTCCCGTCCCGAAGGGGTTAAGTTTTTACTACTGTGTCTTTGTGTGTTACATTCTTCTGTGTTTAACCTCAATTATTTCGATTTAAAATATGTTTTTATACACAGTTAAAAGAAATTACTTCTATTCGCGAAGTTTTGATTGTAATTCATACCATACTGCAGCGTCGAGTAACTTCTCCAACTCCAACACCGTTTCAGCATGCCTGATTTTTTTTCTGAAACTTTTATGTAGACGACAGTTGAAGATTTTCAAATCTTAAACTAATCAAAACTTATTTACAGGGTCACTTGGTCCTGGTTATACACATTGGTCACTTTATTGGCTACCACCATTTTCAAACAATTTTCCTGGTACATTTATCTTCAAAATATTTTAGAAATTTATCATGATGGATTAATGGAATTAATGGAATTAATGTAACGTAATTCCTGTACGGAATTAATATAAGCCAAAGAAGTCAGAAACCTATATTTACGATGTAACAGCAATGCCTTAGCTATTTACTTAATTTAAGATTTAAAAAAAAAAGTTTGTCAAGTTGAAGAAAATCGTTGACAATGTTACAAAGAAAAAAAAATAAGAAAACGAGAATTTTGAAGTTTTGTTTTGTTTTAGGAAAACTATACATGGCCATCAATACAGATTACAAAACAATAATAAGAACCGGATTTACACATATTCCACATCAGTTCACGGTGACAACATTTAGATTGGGGGGGGGGGGGTAAGCAGCATATTAAATTTTGTGCATATTGTTTTTGAGATTTTGAAAATATGGCAAATCTCAAATGCAGAATTGATAAACCTTTCCCTTCAAAAAGAGAGAAAAATTTGGTGTTCCTTAGGATCTGATTATCACCTATACAAATTTACACCTCTTTTATCGAAAAGTATTTTTCAGCATTAAACCTTATTTAATTGTAGAAGTTTAGGATTAATTAAAGCAAAACATATTTTTCGGAAATAGTAATGTAAATTTGCTTAGGCCGCAATCAGGCTCTCCGCCCCCCCCCCCCCTAAACTTTCCGAACAGTTTATAGAAATACTGTGAGTTCAAAACAGTGTAAAAAGGAATAAAAACTTAGATCCTAATTTTATACAAAGGTGAAACATTTTCACTGGTAATAAAGATCTCGAATTTTAAAGAAAGCGTGCACTTTCATTCATAAAACTTAAACATTTTTCTAATGATATAATTTTCATTTCACCTGTGCTGAAATAAGGCCTATAAATTAAAACAAAATAAGGAAAAATGGGATTTTACTAAATTAAGTCATATTTTGGTAGGCTTAGACTGGCACGTCGGGAAACCGACCTGTGGGTGGGTGCAAAAACGGATTAACCACAACTTGGGACCCTAGGCTTGACTTTTTTGCGGGGCCCCTCCACTTCTTCAAAGCAATATAGACCAGATGATTCAAAATACATGTCTGCTCAATTATCTCATAAGCCGCTGATGATGGAAACGTACTTCCGTTTACAAAAAGTATAGAAATTAAATAAAGTTTTTAGATATAGCATTTTTTTACATAATAAAATTCTAAATTTAATTTTGATACAGTCCCTGGGTCTTATAGGTTATATTTAGAGAAATGTCTTTTATCTAAGAGGAACAAAACAGAAAAATAAAAATAAAATAAAAAACTATTCTTTTACAACCAAAACTTACCAAATGATGAATTTTATGTAATTTCAGTGTTTTCTAGCGCTAGAAACGGAAAGAAGTATTATTTAGAACAGTTAAATGGCAAACACTGAAATTTCATAAAATTCAAAATATTATAATTTGAAAAGTTTTAGTCGTAAAAAGAATGCGGTTTTTTTTTTAATGCTCTTTTTATATGGAGGACAACATTCTTTTAGGACACAGGAACCCAGGGGCCGTACTTGTCTTAAAATTCCTAAAATTCTTGAAAAATGAACTTCCTAAAATTTCCTAAAATATGGTAACCTGCCCTGAAATTTTAAGAGTTTGTACTATAGCAAAAACAGTCATGATTTTTCCACGAATATTTAATATAAATATATATATAAATAAATATATATATTCCCGCTCAATCCCGCCAATCATTTATTTTTGCGAAATTCCACAAAATCAGTGTTTTGGAATTAATAAGTGCATAGGCGAGAAAAAAAAATATGAGCCAGAAAATAGTGAAAGATTTTATCATATGATGATAAAAAACTCATAAATTTCGTCAAATGGTCATAGGAAAAAAAACGGGAATTCGTCAATAGGACAGGAAGGAAAATCATCGCGAATTTCGTTAATAGGTTGTTCAGTTATTTCCACGGAGTCGAAAAAAACATCACGTTGATGAGCGCGTAAAAGACACAGAATTTCGCCAAACGTTCCATGAATAAAATCAGCAATTCCGACCATTCATTCGAGCAAAAAGTCGCGACTCTCGTCAAACAACTGCGGAAAAACTCGAGAATTTCATCAAGAGGTCGTTAAAAAAAGGCGCGAATTTTATCAATCGGTCACGGGAAATATTGCGAATTTCGCCAAACAATTGCAGAAATTAATTGCGAATTACGTCGAACGATTACGGATAAAACATCACGATTTCGTCAAAAGGTCGGGTAAAAAAAATCGCAAGTTTCGCCGAACAAATGCAGAAATTAATCACGAATTTCACGAAACGATTTTTAGAGAAAACCGCGAATTTCCTCAAACGATCGCGGGAAAAAATCACGAATTTCAGCAAACGATCGCACAGACAATTCGCGAATTTCAGCTAACAATTGCGTAATAAAATCGCGAATTTCGGCAACGATCGAAGAAAAAACGCGAATTTTGGCAAACAATAGAAAAGAAACGCGAATTTCGGAAAATGATCTCAAATTTTTGCAAACGATCACGAATAAAATCGCGAATTTCAGCACACGATCACAGAGAAAAATCGCGAATTTCAGCACACGATCACATAATGCAAACACGAATTTCGGCAAACGATCGAACAATAAAAACGCGAATTTCGGTAAACGATCGCGAAAAAGAAAAGCTAATATTGGCAATCGATCGCGGAAAAAATCGGGAATTTCGTCAAACGATCACGGACAAAAAACGTGAATTTCGGCAAAACGATCGAAGAATAAAAACACGAATTTCAGAAAATGATTGCAAAAAAATTGCGAATTTCAGCAAACAATCGCCGAAAAAGTTCGCGAATTTCAGCAAATGATCGCAGAAAAAAATCGGGAATTTCGGCAAACAATCTCGGAAAAACATCGGGAATTTCGGCAACCGATTGCAGAAAAAAATCGCGAATTTCGGCAAGCGATCGAAGAAAAAATCCCGGGAAAAACGCGAATTTCAGCAAACGATTGCGGAAAAATTGCCAATTTCGGCAATCAATCGCGGAAAAAAACGCGAATTTCGGTAAACGATCGCGGAATAAAAATAGCGAATTTCGGCAAAGATCACGGAGAAAAACCGCGAATTTTGGAAAATAATCGCGGAAAAAAATCGGGAATTTCGCAAACGATCGCAGAAAAGATTCGCGAATTTCGGCAAAAGATTGCGGAAAAAATCAATTTCTGCAAACGATTGCGGAAATAAAAGTAGTATGCTGGATAAATGTGACTTGAAATTGTCCTGAAATATCGAAAAAAGTATATAATAAATATAAATATAATGCACTGAACTATCTCTATCATATCGACGCACACTATAAATATGACGCCTGAAATATCACGCAGGAGCAGTACTACCCCTGCAGGGACCATATAAAATAAAAAATTCGTATTTTAATATGTATATTTGCCCATTTAAAACAAATGTCACATCTAAAGTCTGTACTTATGCTTTTTGCATACATATTGAATCTTTGTAAAAACTGTGAAAACTGATTAAGTGTATTTGAAAATGTAAAATATACCATTATTTTCATTTATTTTTATTGTGATTACTATGCTTTCCTATTTCCTTCTTTGCGTCGTACGTTTATAGAATGTAAAAACTGGAATCTTGAGTAATATACAAGGGTGTCAATCAGGGTTCTCGTTGCCGATCGCCACTGCGCCAAAATGAGAAAAGTAAAGGTTGAAATAGCCAAATTGCAAGAGAATTTTTTTGTTGTTTCGACGACACTCTTAATGATGTTATTGTTCGTTTAGACCTTTTCCGTGTAACTCATTATTTGTGTTTTGATATTCTTAGTGTTTTACGAAGAATCTATTACTATCATTATTTGAATTTGGCTAGTTTTTCTTTAGCGATTAACCAAATTGCTCAGATTAGTCAAAAGCCAGTGAGAAACCGGGTGTCAATTTTTATCGTTGTTCATCGGCTAATTTTCTAAACCATTCGCTGTAGAATTATAGTTTCAATAGTAAAAAAGTTTCAAAGTTATTCTTCATCCTCTTTTATGTCAAAATAGTTATTTTTTAAAAGTTACGAGGTTTACAGTTTTATTCTGTTCCTGAGTTATACGTTAAATTTAGAAAAATCTACTCCGTACTTGAACAGGTAAAATAATATATTCTTTTTTGTACGACCAAAACTTACCGAGTTATGTTACTTTGAATTTTCTGCCACTAAAACCAGAAAATCATATTTTATCCATATTCGGAATGTAAAATAAAACTTGACCAGTTTTTATTTTTTAAATTAGTATTCTACAATGCTTCGAAAGCCTTGAAAAGAAAAACAGATATTAAGGGCGGAAGATTGTACTGACCCATTGGCGCATTTAAAACAAAAATCCCACCCTATTCGCAGAACATATCTCGGTACTTACAGAATAATTTATTCGTTACTCATTATTTATTTTTAATTATTTGTATTAAACACGTTGCTGAAATACTTTGACTTTCAAATAAAAGTAAGACTTTAAATCGAATTAAGAATAGTATATAAATTTCAAACTTCAAAACAAAAATACGTAGAACTTTTTCGAGTGACAATAGGGCGCAAAAACTTTACTTGCTCCAGGGCGCCGAATATGTAGCTACGCCACTGTCTCCGATTTTCAGTTAATCGAATTTAGACAAGATCATATCATCTAAATTTTATGTATTTTGTACAAAATCACTCTATATTGATTTAGAGCCGCAAGCGACACCGTGCCAAAATTATTCTTTCGCGTGCCACTTTTGGCACGCCTGCCATAGGTTCGCCGTCCCTGACCTATGCCCTTCATGAGGATTCTAATGGTGTTGGTTAGTTATGTGCAATTAAAAGAAGACATGAACATTACATTTTTCAAAAGAATCATTGAATTTTGGCAACCATTCTCTTAAATGCCTACAATCAAAATTCCCAACCCAGAGAGCATAAAATCGACACATTTAGGTCAGTATACACCCAAGCCTAATAAGAATCTATTTAAGTGAAAATGCAACAGAATATGAAGTTTGATTAATTTTGATTAGTTTTTGAGATACAGCTATCGCGAAAATCGTGATATGTGCAGCATAGTAGCGCCACCTGTTATATGATTTACACAAAATACTAATCAGCATCAACTTCAGCCGAGGTCTAACAAAATATGAATTTTAATGAAATTCCGTACATTAGTTCTTGAGGTATGCCTATCGCTAAAATCGTATAAATTCTGAAAAATGCAGCATACCAGCGCCACATGTTAGGCGATTTACACCAAAACCTAATCTGCAACAAATTATGACAACGTCTAAGTAAATCTGAAGTTTTATGAAAACCAGTGCATTAGTTCTTCAGATAGAGCTATAGCAGAAATCTTGAAAAAAGCAGCATAGCACCGCCACCTGTTGGAGGGATTTACACCAAAAAGTAATCAGAACCAATTTATATCAAGGTTTAACTTAATTTAAAGTTTATAAAATTTCGTACACTAATTTTTGAGATAGCGCGCCCACAATTTTTTTGTACATACAGAGAGACAGACTCACAGGCAGATATTTCTAAAAACCATCAAATCGTGTTCAAGGCCTTCTAAAACGAATAAATCCGCCAAAAACCAGAAGTCGAAATTTTTCACGAATCCTATACTTTCTTCTTGTAAAGCTAGAAAAATGGATTAGGTATAATAATGTCAGAGTAAGAGATTATGCTCTAGGAAGAAGATGTCCCTTCAACTACCCCAAAAGCCAGTTTACACCCAGAGTCTGCATATGGTGCCGGTGGTAGAGAATCGTTTATTATGAGCTGTTAGGACTATTATTACCTGAATATCAGACCATTAATTCGGAAAGATACTTTTTACAACTACCCCTTTCGGGTCCGGTTTTTTTTTCGGGGAGGGGGGGGGGGCAAAAATGAATTTTCGTTTAAAAGATTGAAAGCAGCTATCGAGATCACAAAAGTTAAGCTTTATTGACATCTTTGAGGTACAGTCATTTTGAACTCTATTACTATAACACTAAACTGTAGAAATTTTTTTTTTTTTTGGAGACACTTGGATATTGTCGTATTATAAAAGGATTAAACAATCATAACAAGTTTTCGAGTTCTTTATATTTTTTATCATAAATTCTTCGTTGGGAAAAGTAACACCTATTTTGAATTTAAAGAGTTAATCATATGTTGTAAATAAAAGAATCAAAACTGATGTAAAGAGATTTGGGGAAACATTTTTTTTTTATATTACTAAATCTGAAACATAAATAAAGTAGTAATAAATGCATGGACACATACTATCGCTGCAACATGCAGATTATAACAAAAACAGTTTTAAGACAAAAAAGTCCTTCTGGCCAGTGCCGGGAGGAAGAGGTAGATTTCATATTCCTTATTTTAAAAAAGCCAACTTATATTATTCAAACACACGAAGCTTAATTTAGTGGAAACCGAATATAGGAGATTCAATACTAATTTTTATTAATACTAAATCATTATGAATGAGAATTTCGCGAAATTAGTCAGCTTTATCCAAGCTGCTTTTATTTAAAGTAACTTATATTTGGCTGCCAAATTCGGCAATTTCTTAAAGTTCCTGCCATTTTAAGACAACATGGTGGATGAGGCTAATCAGTGAACTTGGTCGAGACCTTAGTAATTGCTGTGCACATGCTCACTCACATCGGAATAGGTTGATATATACAAGTGCTGTCGCAGGCAAAAAATCAGATTTTTCAAAATGTCACCCACATTAGAAATTGAAAATGCAATATCTGTGCCATTTTTTAAGATAAAGACAAACAAAAAATGCTCTTGAATCCTTATATCAAGGTCAAATACTTAAGAAAGAAACCTTTTTCAATTTCTAATTTTTTTGCACCTCATTTTAAATATAATTTTTTTAATTTAATGGCCGCCATTTAGAAGCAAGATGGCTGATGAAGCTGGCCAGCGAACTTGGTCGAGATATTGATGTATACTATCCACATGCCTTCTTACTTCGAAATAGGCGAATGCGTGTGTTATCGCGTGACAAATACAAAATCGTTTCAAAATGTTAGCCATGCTAGAAATTCAAAGTGTTATAATTCAACCATTTTTAAGATATAAACAAAAGAACAAACTTTCAGAAACAAAAACTGCTCCGGAATCTTTGTATCAAGGCCAAACACATAAAAAAATCTTTTTCATTTTCCAATTTTTTAATACCTCATTTTATATATTAAATTTAATTTTTTTTTAATGGCAACCCTTTTGAAACAAGATGGCGAATGAAGCTGGCCAATGGTCTCGGTCGAGACATTGGTATGTACTATGTACAGACGAAGTTACATCCAAATCGGTTCATAAATTATAATTATTTATTTATTCTAATTTGTCATGCTGCTATCGCGTGACAAAAATCAGGTCGTTTTAAAATGCCAGCCACAATAGAAATTCAAAATGCTATAACTCAGCCATTTTTTTAGATATAGACGAAACAAAAACTGTTCCGGAATCTTTGTATTAAGATCAAACCTATACGAAAAAAATCTTTTTCTTTTTCCAATTTTTTGATATCTCATTTTAAATTATAATTTTTTAAAATTTCTTTAAATGGCCGCCATTTTGAAACAAGATGGCGGATGAAGCTGGCCAACAAACTCAGTCGAGATATTTGTATGTACTATGTACACATTAAGGTACATCCAAATCGGTTCATAAATACGCCTGTTATCACGTGACAAAAATCAGGACGCTTCAAAATGTCAGTCACGCTAGAAATTCAAAATGCTATAACTCAGCCATTTTTTAAGATATAGACGAAACAAAAACTGATCCGCAATCTTTGTATAAAGGTCAAATACATGAGAAAAATATTTTTTCAATTTTTATTTTTTTGGTACCACATTTCAAATTTAAATTTTTCTTAAAAATTTAAATGGTCGCCATTTTTAAAGAAGATAACGGATGAAACTGGCCAACGAACTCGGTCGAGACATTGGTATGTACTATGTATAAACGAAGTTACATCCAAATCGGTTCATAAATACGCCTTTTATCGCGCGACAAAATTCAGGACGTTTCAAAATGTCAGCCACGCTAGAAATTCAAAATGCTATAACTCAGCCATTTTTTAAGATATAAACGAAACAAAAACTGCTCCGGAATCTTTGTATAAAGGTCAAATACATAAGAAAAAAATATTTTTTCCATTTTCAATTTTTTGATACCACTTTTCAAATTCTAAATTTTTTAAAAGATTTTAAATGGCCGCCATTTTGAAAAAAAATGGCGGATGAAGCTGGCTAGCCAACTCGGTCGAGACATTGGTATGTACTATGTACACATCGAATTACATCCAAATCGGTTCATAAATACGAGAGTTACAGTGTGACAAAGGTCAGATATATATATATATACATAATTAGTTATTTTAAATAATGTAATTACTTTCTATTTATTTTATTTTATATTATATTAAATGTATTTATCATGATATTTCAAAATGTATTAACTGCATCCTTTGGTATCAATTACTGTGATTTCTTAACTGTTTTATTCACCTTAATCTTTACGATATTTTGGTAGCCATGTGCGCGTGGATATATTGAAAAATACTGAAATATTAATCGGTATGTTGTTTATTATTTCTATTTTATATCCTATAAATATTTAAACAGGTTTTATTGATTTTTCCATTTCATATTATTTGTTTCTATGTTGTTTTCAATTTTAATCAATTCACTTGATTTTAATGGTTGTTTGGGCACAGGGAAAAATAATTTTTAGCTTTAGCTTATTTTTCTCACAGAAAACAACCATATTGCTTATATCATTGAATTCTGTGCCCTTGATAACGTAATTCAATATATAAGCTTTTCCATTATTTGTCGGTGTCCACTTACTTCTTTTTTCTTCCATAATAATTCTTATAATAAATTATTTGGCACTTTTTTTATACTTACAGCTTTAATTCATAATATTACGGTTTTTGATGGTGGTAGGTTATGTTTAATTAATGGTTATATATATATATATATATATGGATATATATATACCGGGTGTCCTAAAAAGGGCTGACTGATTTTAAAATTCAATAACTTGTAAACGGTGACAGATATTTAAAAAATTCTTGTAGGAGGGTTATGCATAAGGTCAAAAGTTTTTTTACAGTGATTTTCAATTTTAGTTCGAATTACAAACAATAGATGGCGCTGCGATCAATAGAGGCTAAATTCAAGCTCGATTTTTGGTACTTCGTGGCCCGGATAATACATTTCCATCTCTTTTTTCTGCATGAAACAAGATAAAGGACCAAAAATCGAGCCTGTATTTAGCGACTATTGCTTACAGCGCCATCTATTGTTTGTAAATCGAACTAAAATTGAAAATCACTGTAATAAAACTTTTGACCTTATGCATAACCCTCCTGCAAGAATTTTTTAAATATCTGTCACCGTTTGCAAGTTATTGAATTTTAAAATCAGTCAGTCCTTTTTGGGACACCCGGTATATATATATATATATATATATATCAATTTTGAACGGAGAGTGGTTTCGGGGTCTGGGGGTCATGATCGATGAAAATATACCAAAATCTTTTGAAATCGCTTTCCTCCGAACGGATGCAATAGGTAGCTTTTTGTAATGAAAGCTACCTAAAAATATAGCCAATGTAAAGTTATGCCCTATAAATTAAGACTCCAGACCAAAACGAGTTAAGTTCATCAAAGCGAGCAATCAATCAGAAGCCAACAGAACAATCGAGACACTGTTACTCGAAAAACAAATCGTGGTACTTTTCGGTTAGCCGGGCGCCAGTGTTTTATATACATATTTATATACATACATATATGTAAATATACATATATATGCATATACATATATTGTATATAAACACATATAGATATATCTAAATATATATCTATAAATACATACATTTATATATACATATATATGTATATATGACACTGGCGCCCGGCTAACCGAAAAGTACCCAAATCGTCAAAAAAAGTAAAAAGTACAGGTAGAAAGTTTCCGGAGCATCCCAGTGACTGAAAGAGATTATTTTCTGCTATTTGAAAATTTCCGTATTTTGACTGGATAATTTTAGAAAATTTATGCATATTACTCGTGAATTTTTAGTGTTTTCAGGGGAAAAAAGATTTACATAAAAATCGATTATAACACGGAAAAGTACTAAGCAGCACTGTTGCCCGAATACCTTTGTGATTTGACAAAGCACAAATGATTGATTTGAAATGTAATTTGAAAAAGCAGCTTCAGATTGGAGGATTTGAGTTAACTTTTAAGTTACATTGAGGAATCTTCAGTATTTTGAAAGTAAATTATAAAATAAATGAGAAATTTTCATGTTTTTAAAAAGTTTATTTTTTAGAAACATTTTCTAAGATTTCTTCAGATAAAATATATCATAGAAATTTAAGTAAATAGGTTTTAAATAATGCAGAAATATTGAGCTTTCATTCCAGGAGTAAAGATTGTACCTTAAATTAGGCTAAACATAACCATTTGTTATACGTTAAAAAGTAGCAATGTGATTGACCAGGTGGTCAAAGCTCCCTTAATTAAGTGTTTTTGAAAATCTTTTTATTATACACTGACATAATGAAGGGTTAATAGTTATATTTCTAAAATAATGTACATTTATTGTGTAAGCTACAGTGAAATGGGGTGATGGAAAGAAAAATGTTTAAAATTGATTAAAGTAAGATGTGAAAACTGTTATAGAAGCAAGAAAAAATTTAATGAAATAAAAATTGTAAAATTTATAGGAACTTTTATTTCATTTAAATAGTACCCATAGTAGGTAAATAGAAAGAATGGAAAAAACCTAGAAAAGATTAAAGCAGCAGCCTTAAGAAATGTTAAGAGTTCATGTCTCTCCATCCAAAAGAACATAACATTGATCAAAAATCCCTGCCGGCTCGGTCTCTAGGCGCAGGTAGATTTCGAAGTTAAGTACTAATTTCACCAACAAGAACTAAATCATGATTAGAGATAAACCAACTTTAACAGTTTTATCTGGCCGCTTTTGACGAGTTTTGGATTTCATTTTTATATAAAAGCTGGTTTTATCAGAACCATGTAAAGACAGTATTCAAAAATATTGTTCCATGCTCAACAACTCGAAATTTTCTAACACATTTTCAGATTAATTTTTAAAAGGAAAAACGTGTAACCTGCTGATGTGATTTTTTAAGTGATTTATAAGCGACCTATGTTTTTATTTTTTGCTCAATTAATTAGAACTTGATTTATAAACAATTATTTTCTCAGTAGGACAATATTTTTAATTTCCAACACAATCGCTTCGAGAAATTCGGTTCAAAATGCTCATGACACCATTTTTTGAAATGTATTCTGCCTCTATCACAAAATTGACTTTACGGCATATTATATAGTTTCTGAATAAGAGAACCCATCAATTGGATGTGTTTGAAAGCAAAAATGAATTTTAAAATGAGTCAGAAAATAAGCAGTTTGGATTTGAGTAATACGATATTTTTTCCTTCAACTCTTTGTATTTTTAATTTGTTTTTGCTGTAAGAATCGGTCCTATCAAAAACCTGTCAGTATAAAAGTTGTAGATCATATTCGGAATATGTCTAATAAATTTAGGCGGATTGGACATCCTGCGAATTGACGAAATTATGGATTTTTTTCTTCTTCAACTCCCTCTTTTTGTTTTCGTTTTTAAATTTTTTTTTGCGATACTAATTGGTCCAATCAAAAACTTGTCAATATAAAAGTTATAGATGATATTAAGATAATTTATAATAAATTTAATTGGATTTGATATCTTGAGGATTGATGAAGTTATGAATTTTTCTCCCCAAAACCCTATTTTTTTCGCCCCTTGAACCCATTTTTAATTTTATCAAATATCTGTCATGCATAAATTTTGCCCCTTTTTTTAGAAGTAATAAAAACTTTAAACTGAATCGATATGTATTGTAATTAAGAAATTATGGTGTTTTTTTCGTTTTTCGCAAAACCCCTCCCTATTTCCACCCCCTTGGCCCGATTTTGCCCATTAACGAACTTGACTGAGATTTTATGCTCCTTGATTTTATGTATCAGTTTGGAAAAATTTGTGCAGAATTATGGAAAAAATAATTAATTAAAAAAGTGATATAGATAGATAGTTAAATAGATATATAAAGTTCTTTACTGGTGTTCTTTTGGGTTCTAGGGGTCATGATCGGTGTAGATCTGTAAAAAAATTTCCGAAATTCCAACATTTGGGAAAATAGGTAGTATTTCATACGAAATCTACCTAAAAAACTTTATGAAGGTATGTAGAAAAAATTCACCAAGATGAACACAGTGATATGATTCCAAACTATGTGGAATTAGTACTGTCAGATCGAGTGTCACAAATATGGATATTTAAAACGGAATTTTTCTCCTGTGCCTTGAATTCCGTCTAAGCAGGTGTGGCTACACATCATATTTTCTAAATAATTTTGAATAATAATTAAACCATGTAAGCATAGAGTTATTCTGCCTTTTTACCCGACTGCCAAGAAAGGTTATGTGTTTCACGCGTATCTGGGTATGTGGATTTCTTTATACCCTCGAAACATCCCAACGGCTGGATGGATTTTAATGAATGAGATCTCTATTGATTCGTCTTAACCGTCCGATGGTTATAGAATTCAAAATGGCGGTCCTAAAATACAAGATGGCGGTAGAGACGAAAAAAAATTTTTTACGCACCCTATTGAGTGGCATACCATTGGATAGGTCTTTCAAAATGAAGACGATGTTTCATTGACTATTTTACAGTCAGAAGCTCCGTTTAAATATTACACAACCTAGAAGTTGTGTAGGTAGGATCTCTACCTTTACAACTTGCTCTACCTTTACCCCTTACCTGCAACTCTAACTATCATAGACATCGATAGGCCTCATCAAAACAGTGTTTATAGATGGAAACTAACAATTAAAAGCAACTTAAAAGTCAGCAATACAAGTAAATAAAAAAATAGGTAAGTAATATAAAAAATAGTTTCACATTGATGAGAAATAATTAATTAGTTCGTCTTTTACGCAGTCGGGTGTTTTGATTTTTTTAATTTATTTAAAACTGATTTTATTTCCCTTAACAATATAAAATAAAGTTGGTCAATTCCCCCATATGTGGGGAGCCTTGACCCATTATTTCATCATGATTAAAATCAATCATTTTTCAAGTTTCTTATATATTATACTTATGCCGCAATTTTATTTTGATAACTCATTGTGTAACGAATAAAATGATGTATGAAATTTTATTCTAGGCTCAATATTTAAAAAATAAAAAATCCTTTTGTAAAAAAGGGATCAACCGTCCCTACTCATCCCTATATAAGGATTTCATTAAAAATTACTAAATAATAAATTATTTATTTATTTAAAAAATATTTTTTTCTTATGTATTTGAACTTTATACAAAGACTCCGTAGCAGTTTTTGTTTCGTCTATATCTAACAAAATGGCTGAGTTATAGCATTTTGAATTTCTAGCGAAGCTGACATTTTGAAACGTCCTGAATTTTGTCACGCGATAAAAGGCGTATTTATGAACCGATTTGGATATAACTTCGTTTATACATAGTACAGACCAATGTCTCGACCGAGTTCGTTGGCCAGCTTCATCCGCCATTTTGTTTAAAAATGGCGGCCATTTAAAATTTTAAGAAAAATTTAAATTTGAAATGTGGTACCAAAAAATTGCAAATTGAAAAAATATTTTTTTCTTATGTGTTTGACCTTGATAAAAAGATTCGGGAGCAGTTTTTGTTTTGTCTATATCTTAAAAAATGGCTGAGTTATAACATTTTGAATTTCTATTGTGGCTGACATTTTAAAACGACTTGATTTTTGTCACGCGATAACAGGCGTATTTATGAACCGATTTGAATGTAATTTGGTCTGTACATAGTACATACCAATGTCTCGACCGAGTTCGTTGGCCAGCTTCATTCGCCATCTTGTTTCAAAAGGGTTGCCATTTAAAAAAATGTAATTTAAAATTTAAAATGAGGTATTAAAAAATTGGAAAATGAAAAAGATTTTCTTTATGTGTTTGGCCTTGATACAAAGATTCTGGAGCAGTTTTTGTTTCTGAAAATTTGTTCTTTTGTTTATATCTTAAAAAGTGGTTGAATTATAGCACTTTGAATTTCTATCATGGCTAACACTTTGAAACGATCTTGTATTTGTCACGCGATACCACACGTATTCGCCTATTTCGATGGAAGAAGGCATGTGGATAGTATACATCAATATCTCGACCAAGTTCGCTGGCCAGCTTCATCAGCCATCTTGTTTCAAAATGGCAGCCATTAAATTAAAAAAATATATATTTAAAGTGAGGTGCAAAAAAATTAGAAATTAAAAAAGGTTTCTTTCTTAAGTATTTGACCTTGATATAAGGATTCTGGAGCTTTTTTTGTTTGTCTTTATCTTAAAAATTGGCTCAGATATAGCAGTTTCAATTTCTAACGTGGGTGACATTTTGAAAAATCTGATTTTTGCCTGCGACAGCACCCGTATATATCAACCGATTCCGATGTGAGTGAGCATGTGCACAGCAATTACTAAGGTCTCGACCAAGTTCACTGGTTAGCCTCATCCACCATCTTGTCTTAAAATGGCAGGCACTTTAAGAAATCGCCGAATTTGGCAGCCAAATGTAAGTTGCTTTAAATAAAAGCAGCTTGGATAAAGCTGACTAATTTCGCGAAATTCTCATTCATAATGATTTAGTATTGATAAAAATTAGTATTGAATCTTCTACATTCGGTTTCCACTTAATTCAGCTTCGTGTGTTTGAATAATATAAGTTGGCTTTTTAAAAATAAGGAATATGAAAGCTACCTCTTCCTCCCGGCACTGGCCGGAAGGACTTTTATACAACCAAATCACTTAATAAATGTTTTAAGTAACATTTTTTTCAAATGTTACTGTCGCAAAATGTTACACTAATTTTTGTTCCAGTTGCTGAGGATAACATGGCGAAAACTGTTTTTCGGGTCTTTAATATCTACAACTGATTTATTGTGTTTGAATGTTTAAAAAAACATTTGTTTATCGAGTTTGCAGTGTTAATACATTAGCTGATACTATTGCAAGAGCGTTTCAGTAGTCCAACATATGAAATGTATTCAATTTATATGAAACTAAGTGTATGGACCAAAAAAGACCTTAGCACTTTGTTCCACTTTGTTCCAAAACTTTAAAAATAATTAAAAAATTAAAAAATAAGAAATTGCCTCTAAAAACCATACAATTTCCTTCATTGTTTCATGTTAATTATTTACAACTGAATTTCGACGTTGAACAAGCATATATAATATTTTTTTAATAATGGAAATGTTAGTGGAACCAGGAAAAAGTGGCCCAAAGTAGCCCCGGTTAGCGGAGTTATGATGTAAATTATCTTTCATTTATTAAGCAATAAATTTGCTTATTACTTTCGGTCGCCGAAAAAAATAAGTTATATGATTTGTGATAAAAGCACTCCAATCCCAGAAAGAAACTAATGTTGTAATGTTTTGTTCTGTTGTGGAGGATAATCTGTTTCTGATTCATTTTTGTATGCTCATCTTAAATAACAATTAAACTATGCAGAATTTTGCATCGACCTAAGATATTTAAATTTTTATTTAATGAGAATTTAGAAACGTGTTTTATTAGCCGCTACTACTTTCAGTTTTTTAAAGGTTTTTTATCTAATATATACACGTATTGAAAGTTGTTATGTATGTAAGTATGTACAATAGAACCTCAATTATCCGAAGTAATTGGCACCAGCCCACTTTCAGAAAAGCGAAATTTTCGGATAATCGAGAATGCTTCAATTTTAAGATTAAGGAGAAATAAATGCAATATTTCTTATTATTGTAACAAGTGCTTAATAATAATAATAAAAAAAAGCAATCGCAAAATAGAAACAAGAATAAATTATCTGAATTTTAATTTTGAAATTAAGTACCTTTTACGTATATCAAAAGGGTTTGAAAACATGTTTTGTTTATCGCAGTTTCGATTGACTTTGTTTTGAAGCTCTATCTCGGACTTTTTAAATATTATTAGTCCACCAGTATCACTGTCTTTCTGCTGCTCCAGCCATGCCAAACCTTTTGCAAAACATTCAAAAGCTCCAGAATGGCTAATTTGTTCGTTTTCTTCGTTCCACTCCGCAGCTTACAGGATCTCAAGTTAAATTCAAAGGAACTCTAAGAAAGGGGATCGAAAATATTTATATGTACTCGTAGTTCAGAAAGGACTGCTTGCACACAAGGAACATGATAGTTTTAAAAAAATCTTTCAAAATTGATTTTGCACACAAGGAATGTGATGGTAAAAAAAAAGGCTTTAAAAATGGATTTCGGTTAACCGAGAGTTTCGGTTAAAAGAGATTCGGATAAAAGAGGTTTTACTGAATTTACGCTACATGATATATGCAAGAGTATAGGGTGATTCTTTAATTCCGTTTTGCCTCATATAACTAGTGAACGGAATTAGCTATTGCCATGAACAATTTGTATAGGTGTAATAAAACGAGTTTCATTTTCAGGATGAAGCCCCTAACGACACACTGCGTAGTTAGCTTTCCTATCCGAAAACGGTAATGGATACGAAAAAAATCAAGTATAAATCAGGGATGAGAGCGCTCCGACCCAAATGACTGCTTGCTACCACTAAATTTTACTGGTATTTCTCGCCTTATTTAATGACAGAACTTTTGAGATTTAATAAAGCAAAGAATACTATTAAAATTTAGTGGTGAAAATCAACCGTTTGGGTCAGAACGCTCTCATCCCTGATAAATCCATACAGCGTCTTTGATTGTACATTAAACGATTTTGTACGTGTAAAAATAACTAAGCTCTGAAATGCATTTTTTGTTTAACCCTTTAACCCGGGAATGCTCGCGCATATCCAGAATATGTACGATTTATACTTTGCCACCAATAAATTCAAATAAAAATAGTCATCTTATTTAATCATTGACATTGATCGCAAATTCTGCGATAAAGTTATTTGAGGATTACTTTTCGAAAAATAGTGGTGAGGAATGTAATAAGCGTGCGCACCCTGGGTATGTCATACCCTGCGCGTGTAATCCCGGGTTAAGCCCTCACCCGCACAATTGGGCGGGTGATACTAAAGTAAAAGAGAATGACTATTTCCTGTTTTGCTGAGATTTAAAACCAAATCTGGAGATTTATATGAGTTAATTGGCTTCAGATGTTTTGATAAGACACAACTAGGGGGCACCAACTACAATATAGGGTTAGATTTTCTTCTTTTAAAAAGACTATATCATCTGACAGCAATAGACAAAAAGTATGTACTGTCGTAATTTCTTTTAAATATGATTTTTAGTGTTTGCTTAGATTTAATTTTTTTATTCATGATTTTAATTGATTTTGTCTTTGATAAATTTAATTAGGCTTTACAAATGTTGAAAACAAATGACCCGCACAATTGTGCGGGTCCGGCATTTACCATTTCCAAAATGGGTACAATTCCTAATATATAAAATTTTTATTTTTAAGTGTTTTTTTTTTTTAACTTATGTTTTTAGCAATTTATTTTTTATTAATTACATTTTTAAAGCGGATTAATTTTAAATTAATAGGTTTGCACTATTCATCATTTCTATTTAAAATTGATAGTATTAGATATATAATATGCACAGCACATGTAACGAACTGTATGTTTCTTGTCTGAGTTATAGATGTCATACATGATTTATAAGTTCTATACGAGTTATATGCATATCACGAGATAGATTTTTAAGTTTAATAAATTCATTCCCTTTTGTTGACACAGCAAGTAAACCACCAGGAATAAATAATAAATTATGGAAAAGTTCAGAAAATGCTCGACAGATTCCGTAGTGTCTGATTGAATTTACCAGGAGATCAGGGAAAATTTTCCATAGATGAGCAGACGATTCCTTTTTTTAGGACGTGCCTCAGTAAAGCAGTATATATATATATAAAAAAAGCAATTTAACAAATTACAATGACCATTTGGAAAATAATTTTAAAGACTAAAATTTAAGACATAAAAAATCGCACGGAGTTGATCATACATTACGTACGCCATGAATTAAACATTAATAGTGAAATGGTGTTATAGTCCAAGAGCCAGGTGCAAATTTCGTCAGTTATTTCCTCTCGGCCGATAATTTGTAAAATGCTTCAGAGAGTTGTATCATGAAGCTCCGTGAACGTCAGCTGCGGTTCAGTGGGTGGGTTGAGCAGCGGTAGCTTTCCAAACATGTAAAAAAAAAATAAAAAAATTTAGTCATTTCCTCCCGGTTGAAAATTTGTCAAATTATAGCTAGCCCAATATCTTGAACGAAAAAAAAAGTCAGCTGATTATAAAGTGGTGGTTAATACGTCAGCTGGTCACACGAACATGAAAAAAATATACAGGGTGCAAAGGCAAGTCCCTTTAACCTGAAAATACTTGCAAACGGCGAGAGCTACAGCTATGGAAGTGAGGTAACGGTATAGTAAAGGGACTACGTCCAATTTAATGCAAACAACGGCAGTGCCCCTAGTGGCGAAATTTGGAAGATAGCTATTGAAAATCGTAAACGAAAAGAAGTAGAACAAAATTTTCAATTAGAAAGTTTTAGAGCATCAATTAATTAGTACGAAACGACATTTGGTTCACACGGATAAGATAAATCGTCGCCAGTATACCCAAAAATGTCCGAAATCGATGAGCGACGATTCTATTTTGCATATTCACATTCCGTAAGTGTAGCAGTGCACAATTTCAGATTGTTACGTTGTACTGTGCTGTAATGTCTGTAAAAATTTAATTTCCAATGCATTTAAAATTTTAGATTAACCCTTTCAGGGGCAGAAGAATTCTGTTCGTAAACTGATGAAGTAATTTACTGACACCAGAACATTCAAACGATTTTTTAGGAAATAAAAACCCGCTAATTTTCATTAAAGCAAAATTTTATTAAAATATTCTTGCTGCCATTTGTCAGTTTTGGAATTAAAATTAGGTGGCTAGACCGTCTAGCCACCGCCCTTGAAAGAGTTAAATCTATGTCGTCGTATTGAAGAGGCTAGCAATAGACGTTCCATACTGAGAAATTTGGCATGTAGAATTACTTTCACGAATATAAACGTGTATCGTGAGCAATGGCGAACTTTTCGAACATATTGAATATATTAACTTTTTATCACTGTGAGACAGTTTGTCTTTTTTGTTTTTTGTGCGATGTTATCACAATTTATTGAGATAAGCACGTATTCATACCATAAATTTTGCGTATTTCTTCATACTTCTGGCTATTCCATTCAAACGTTTACACAAAATAGAGTGCATCGATTTCGGACATTTTTCGGTATACAGGCGAATATTTATCTTATCCATGTAAACCAAATGTCCTTTCGTACTAATTAATTGATGCTCTAAAACTTTCTAATTGGAAATTTTGCTCTATTTCTTTTCGTTTATGATTTTCAATAGCTATCTTCCAAATCTCGCCACTAGGGGGCGCTGTCGTCATTTGCATTAAATCGAGCGTAGTCACTTTACTATATTGTTACCTCACTTCCATAGCTGTAGCTCTGTCCGTTCGCAAGTATTTTCAGGTTAAAGGGACTTTCCTTTGCACCCTGTATATTTTTTTCATGTTCATGCGATAAGCTGACGTATTAACCACCACTTTATAATCAGCTGACTTTTTTTTTTCTTCGAGATATTGGGTTGGCTATAATTTGACAAATTTTCAACCGGGAGGAAATGACTAATTTTTTTAAAATTTTTTTACATGTTTGGAAAGCTACCGCTGCTCAACCCACCCACGGAACCGCAGCTGACGTTCACGGAGCTTCATGATACAGCTCTCTAAAGCATTTTACAAATTATCGACCGAGAGGACATTGGTAATCAAAATCTGTTGCTGGCTATTATTACACGAGGAGTCAAAGTCGCTTCAAATTCCAGGCGTCTCAATGTTATTCTGTGGCTCCAGGAGAGACGCCCAGAAAGCAAGCGATTTTTTTGTGTCGGAGCGTTTTTGACGCCTGAAACGAGGCGAGTCACCAGTAACAGCCTATCAAATGCTTGGAAATCTGTCGATGGAAAAGCCTTTTCTCGAACAGCCAATGAAATGCTTAGAAAGCGAAAAATTGCTACGGTTGCTATGGGAAACCTGACGAGTCGCAAGCGATTTTTGTCGCTTCTAATTGTACGTGTAGCAAGCGCAAAAATCGCCTGCGACTCGTACGTATTATCCAAGCATTTCATTGGCTGTTCGGTAAAAGGCTTTTCCATCGTCAGATTTCCAAAAATCTGATGACACATTTTAAATGAAATGTCATTCTTAAACTTCTAAACATCCGACAATATTACTTTTTACACCGTCGGATAGAGAAAAAAATGTACTTTTAAATGCAATTTGTTTGAAAGCTGTATCGCAATTTGTTTCTGAGTTATTAATTTTTTTTTGCAGTTTTTATTACTTTTTTGTCATAGTGGCAACAGAAGGTATCCATCGTTGTTGAAAGTAAAGGGAAATACAGATTACTGTATAGACCAATCAGAAAACGAATAAAATGCGGATTAAACCAATAAAAACCTTCAGATATGCTTTTGATTTCCTACCCTGACAGAGAACAATAACCATTTTTCCAAATGGTTAAAAACAAACCACACTCTGTTGTAACAGTATCACCTGGGATAGTTTTAAATTTTGTAGTATACCGTGGGAAAGTACAGACCTGGTCCATAAGGATCTGGGCTTAGGATCAGCTGCAGTCCTTACTCTGATGGTTCAGACCTAGTTTTATGTACTTTGATCGGTACTTCAACAAAATACCGCTACTGGAAAAACTAAAAACTAGTCGGATGTGCCAATCCCAAAACTTTCTTCTATCTCATGTCGGTATTTTGTTATAATTAGTTTTATTAGTATTTTTATTAGAATTAAGCATAACTTTATACACTTTTCGATGGTACAATATTGAAAATTGCACAAAAATCGCTATTACAGTGCTCCCTTCCGGCGGAATTTTTCCAAATTTAGGGAGGACCTTCTTGCTATGGCCAAAAACATACACAAAAAATTTGGTTTAACTCTATGCATAACTTCATACACGTTTCGATGGTACAGTATTCAAAATGCACAAAAATCGCTATTACAGCGCCCCCTACCGGCAGATTTTTTCCAAATTAATGGAGGACCTGCTTGCCATAGCCAAAAACTTTTTTAAAAAATTTGGTTCAATTCTATGCATAACTTCATACAATTTTTGATGGTATAATGGCGACATACGGACGCACGGACAGACAAACATTTTCTATAAACATGTTTTTTAGAATCTCTGACATCTAAAACGTGTAAATCCGTCGAAAACCGGAAGTCTAAAAAAATTTCGATTACAATACTTTCATCTATTGAAGATAGAAGTAAAAAGAAATTTGAAGGATCAGGCACAATCCAAACGGAGTGAAGGGCATACCATTTGTCAGCGGCTCTGAAGAGGGTGCGAGCATTGAGCATGCCTTAGAAAATGAAATTGTAGTCGTCCGTCCAAAAACAAAAATTGTTTCAAACATTTTCATTGTGGCTGATGAAAATTATCTCAATAAACAACAACTTGTTTTGCTTAAACTTTTATTTTTAGATATTTGCACACGTAATCCCAAACTACACAATTGTGTAGATTTAGCCCAAAAACGGCTGCATTAAGGCCGAACCCACACAATTGTGCGGGTCCTCCGTTGGCATAACCTGACATCCGGTATTTTTTTAAAAATCAAATACGGTCCTTTCGATAAGGGGAAACCACCCAAACTTTCAAGTTCTACCAAAAAATCTCCCGGTCTTAAAGGGATATTCAATCACTAGCTTAAATACACCATTAAGAAAAGTAAGTTTAGTACGCTCAATGCATCAACCGTCAGGTTGCAGAGTGCATACTGCCGATGTCCGTGTTCTATAGCTAACTCTGATCACAAATTATTGGGGACAAAATGGAATCAAAGAATTACCCTGTTAAAGATCGATATAAGTATGTAGGATATATTGGGTGAGTGCAAAAGTTCTACCCATTTTTTAGCGAAAACAGAAAGGCGGAGAACACAAAAAGTTAAGCACCTATGAATTCACGCATGCGCCATCATTATGTATGACCTCTTGCCATCTGTCTGGCAGTAAGTTAATCCCACGCCGATAAAACTCTTCTGTTTTATAGTCAAAATACTGTTGTAAAGCCGTTCTTACAGTCTCCACATCATTGAAGGTTCGGTGAGCAAAGGCGTTGTGTAGCAATGAAATAAGGGGATAAATCGAAGGTTCAAGGTTGGGGCTATACGCAGAAACGCAGGCTGAGGTGAAAGTTCCCAACTAAGGCCCAATAATTTTTGCCGAGTCCTTAAAGCAACATGGGGGGGCTGACTTTATCGTTTTGAAAAAGAACCCCTCTACGATTGATGAATGTTGGCTGCTTAGACGTAAGTTTTGCTCACAATTTGTCCAATTGTTGGCAGTAGAGGTCTGCCTTGATAATTTGGTTTGGTGCGAGGGCTTCCTAGTTGATTATTCCCCTAGCATTAAGCCATACACTGAGAAAAATATTTTTGGAATGGAGTCCACTTGTTTAGGTCGATGGAGTACCCTCTGCAACATCGGCACATGGTCCTTCGACGCTTCATATTACAGTGCAGTACCCACTTCTCATCACCCGTTACAATTCGGTTCAAAAATGGTTCCCTACTGTTACAGGGAAGCAAAGAAAGACAGGTGCTGATCCTCTTTTATCGTTGCCTTTCTGTAAGCTGGTGTGCTACCCACTGATCGAATTTTTTGATGAAGCCAAGCGCATGCATCCGTCTTTGGACTGTTGTTCTGTGTACCGAGAATATTTCGGCTAATTCTCCGACTGTTGGATGTGGGGAATTTGCTATGGCTGTGTCCATATCCTCGTCAGAAACTACTGATAGGCATCAAAAACGCGCATGATCTTTACAGCTCCTGTCTCCGTCCCGGAATTTCCTAAACCAACGGTAGCATGTGCTATCGTCCACGGCATCTTCCTTATACACGTGACAAATGCTGTGGCAAGCTCTGGCTGCTATAACGGCTTTATCATACTCCTACAGTAAACAATGTCTGACGTGGTTTTGCTTGCTTGCTATGTTATTTCCCGTTCCGCATGAGTTCTTCTGACAAATGTTGTGCCTATACATACTCTACTGCTCTACGCGTTATTATTCACTTTCCTGACCTCGAAACATAAGCTGTAACGACTGTATTTCACTTTACATTTACTTATGCTCAAAACAGGTAGAACTTTTGCACTCACCCAATATATATGTACATTATAAGATGTATCTAGTTGTATAAGGTTGATACAAGTATGGAAGATGTACAGTCGTGGGAAAAAAAAGTAAACACCCCCTACTAGCTCCTCAACAAATTATCGTAGACGAAAGTTACTGGTACCGAACGATTGGAAATAAAGTCTACTTTTAAATGATGTTTATAAAATTTGCTTAGGGGGCCATCTACATATTAAAACGAATCCAAACTTCATTTTTTTCAATAGCAATACCCAATTTTAACGAGATATTTCAAATCTTTGGTTCAAACTATGCCTAGACACCAAATTTCAAGTCATTTGAATGATAAGTTTTTGAATTATAAACATTCAAAATTTAGTGCTTCTAATGTTAAATTACATTTTCATATTTTTATTTATAACTTCTGAAATTATGATCCTAATGTTTTAATTTTTTGTGTAGCAATAATACTAATATACCAAACATAAATACGTTGAATTTGCAATTTCAATAATTTTCTGATCTGAATTATGAAATTAATATAAAAAAAGTTATGAATTGCAACCTACAATTTTTTTTAATGGATTCAGATTTATTAAGTCCTGCTTTATGGAAATCCAAAATTTCACATTTTTCTTCCAAGTAGTTTTCAAATTATGCTTAAAA
Organism: Maratus speciosus; assembly: GCA_963932465.1. Taxonomy (NCBI): domain Eukaryota; kingdom Metazoa; phylum Arthropoda; class Arachnida; order Araneae; family Salticidae; genus Maratus; species Maratus speciosus. The sequence goes on along the minus strand of OZ010795.1, from coordinate 251,098,812 downwards.
AACGGCAAAATGGTGGTTTAAGGGGCCGTCTATGATAGAAGTGACTAAATATTTTGAAATTTCTTATGCTATCCTGTAATCGACCAGGCTTAATTGATTACTTAAGGTGCCTTGATCCAGAAGGGAGCTCTCTTGGTTAACAATCGAATACCGAACATCAATTTGGATACAGCCCTTAAAATACGCTCGTTTTAAAATAATTAATTTCTCGGAAACTTATGGTACGAATTGCATTAAAATTTGTTTTTAGACTAATTGAAGGGTGTGGAGTTGATTTATGCTGTCAGAATTGAGTACTGCTATTGAAAAAACAAAGTTATGGATAGTTTTAATATGTAAATGGCCCCCTAAGCAAATTTTATATACATCATTTAAAAGTAGACTTTATTTCCAATCGTTCGATACCAGTAACTTTCTAATACGATAATTTGTTGAGGTGTTACTAGGAGGTGTCTACGTAAGTAAAATTTGACAATAAGCTAGTTTTATTTATTTAGTTTATTACTTTTTTTCAATTGTTATACATTGGCTTTCCAAAAATACATCTGTTCTTTAAAAAGCCATTTTGAAGCATGGTATTTTATTCCTTTTATATAAAGCAATCCTTGTCTAAGCATAATTTAGTTATTTTTCATTGATTCTCTCATTTGTCCATTAACAGTGTCTTAACAGTTTCTTCTGTGTATTGCTTGAAAAGACAGGCAAAATGCAGATTTTAATTTTAAAATTCACCGTCTTTAATCTGTACTCAGTTCAACATTATTTTCTTCAGTGTCCTCATCTTCGATTGTTATATCCGCGAGGATTTCCAGGACGTTTTTGGGGAGCGGTTGAGACAAATCTTTCTTTTCACTATAATAAATAACAAGATATAAAATAATTTAGTTCACGCTATAACATGTTATTTGTATATTTTGCATACATTTGAAAATAAATTTACAATGGATAAAGTAAGACATGTTTTCCTCCAGGCTTTTCCTCTGGAGAAGAGGGAACTGATGAATAAAATATACAAAAAATAAATTTTTGAGGCTTTAACCAATTCAATAGTTAATAATTTATTAATTATTTATTTTTTTTTTAAAAAAGGGGATAGACATATTTCAATAATATTTTCTCGAACTGTTACCAATAAAGACTTGAAATGAATTTAATCACTTGTGTTGATAGTATGATAATATTTTCCAACTTATAATGAAATTTTTAATTATAATCTCATTATTACTTATTTAAAATAGAGTAAATTGACTATAAGAAATATAGGTTAATTTTAACACAATTATTCACTTGATAAATAAATCCTAACAGTTGTAAATTTCCAAGTGTGTGTGTGTGGGGGGGGGGGGGACTCCAGGATTCAAACAAGGGATGTCTTGGCTGAAACCGCCAATTCTGTACCAACTGAGCCATCCCGGACGAATCTGGAGGATTAATTTTCCCAACTAACCTTCAATGATCACAGCATCTGCTCTGATATCTGAATCAGCTCAACAGATTCGTCTGGGATGGCTTAGTTGGTAGAGCATTGGCGGCTTCAGCCAAGACTTCCATGGTTCGAATCCTGGCCCGGACTTTTTTCCTCCACTTGGAAATTTACAACTGTTAAAAAAAATATAGTCTAAATAAAATATGACAATATAAGATATACATCACACCTTATGACATAATATTCAAATAACAGCAGCGTTACGAATATTTTAGGCGAGTTTTCACGGAGATTTTCATAATACTTCTCGATTTTCACATTTTAATTATTTTCTAGATATTACATCTTTTAAGTGTATATTTTTGATAATTTTTGGTTAATTAAATGTAATGATTAATCTTAACACATTCGCAACAGCTTGTTTTAGTTCTGAAAACAATAAGTCCCGTCTATGGACGTTACTCTTCGATGTTGTATTACTTAAAAAAGGATTTTCTGTATTCGTGCTTACATTAGAAATGGAAATTTATAATAATGACACTGTTTCTAATCGATGCATTAGATGTTTAACGATGGCTCCGCCCTCGATAAAGATCTTAGCCAAACACAATCTGAATGGACCACACGCAATGGGCGGAACTCGCAATGCTTCTCACAAGCATTGCGGCATTTGATTAGTTATTGGTTAACGCTTGTGGGGAAAATCGAGAAGCTCATTAGCTATAATCCATCGTGACGTTGTATGACGTCAGAAATGCTTGCCGCCCATTGGCTGGTGCATTAAAAATGCTGCGACATTTTTGCTTATTACCTTGCCTAGCCCTTCGCAACGTCTACATGTAAGGGCGTAGTTCAAAAGCAATCAAACTGGGTCCATAATGAATGTGACGTCGAAAAAAAAACATATCTGAAAAGTCAGAAGGAAGGTATTTTTCCGTATCATATTCTTATGGAAGATAAATATGGATTTATTACGCCAATCCCGAACGATTGGAAGGCATCCGATGAACCAGGTCTGTCAGTGCCAAAACAGAACATTTACGGCTACATGTTTATGTTATAGATCAGGTGGAACATAAAAAGACGTAGTCTACAATGAAGTATATCAACTGCGTGTGGCAATCAATGGGGAATGCAGGAGCAACAAGTTACAGACAGGAGAAGATTGTTTTCTAACGCGACAACGCCACCCTCTGGTTGCAAGAATAATCAAATTTTAGAAATACTTCGGTAGACCCCGCTTCCCTCGCCGATGTACTTCACCACATGTTGTTTCTTCAGACCACTATTTATTTGCTCCATGCAAAGCATTCTTTTCGAAGAGCGTTTCATTTTTTATACAGCAATCCAAAATTGGTGTGATGAGTTCATTGCTTCAAAACAATCAGTCTTCTTGCATAGCGAAATTTGCTTGTGCCTGACAGATGGTTGAATGATAAAGCTACTGGGATGAAAAATAATGTGAAAAAATTTTCCTTTTATTTTGACCAAAAAACGAGAGCTTTTTATCTACTCGAAAAAGGGCAGAGTCATAGTTCTACAGCTAATTTTTATTTACATAATACGGTGATTGCATAAATACGAATATTGTGTACATTTTTGTGAATTAATGTAACATAAAAAAGCAAACATGACGCTCAGTGACTGTGGGTGTTTTAAAATAGATCGACTCATTTTTAAGTAATGTATATTGTATACTGTGTCAACCCCTTATCTTCATAATCAATAATTAATTGAAGTGCGTGTTATTAAAAAGGAATCCCTAATTTTTCCCTTCTTCAAATGGGTATTGTTCAAGAGTGCTGCTAAATTTTAAACATGGATTGCATTAAGTGACCATCAATTCTATTTGAAAATCCTTGAATACATTATAGAATCGCAAACTCTAATAAAAACTCTTGATCTGACGTTATAAAGACATTTACTCCCTTATAAACACGCAAGCACTTAACGACTCTTCAGAGCATTTCAAACACCAGGAGCATAAATAAAGCAAGCTAGGGGGCACTGCAGGGAATTGCTTTTCAGAGTTTCAGAAAGATAGTCTCTTACATGGGCCTGCGAAATGCAGCGGAAATAGCAGGCAAACTGTCTGACTGATTATATTTTCTAGAGAAAACTTCTCCATAAGAAGCAATAAATCTTAAGCTGAGATTCGTGTAAGATTGGACTACCTGTACAGTGTCCAAAAACGAACCCCTCATGGCTATTTACGTCTCGACACGAAAACCGAAACAGAAACTGTATTAACTCTGAAACTATCCATATAAATGTGTAAATGTCCGTTTTAAGCTATGAATAAACGCCCTTGTAGTAAACTAGCCATCTTTGTGTTTCTACTACGCTACAGTACTACATTTTTCATCGAAACATATTTCATAAAAACAAAGATAATCAGAAATTCACCTGGAAAACTGATTTATTGTTTCTGCAAGATTTTGAACTTTCCTATAGTTGCCCTTATAATTTTCTAGAAGGTCTTTGATATTAGAGGATGCGTCGCCAGCTGTTTCCATGAGATTTTCATCAAAAGAACCTTCATCTGTCGTGAGACTAGCTCCGTGTTTCAAAAGAATCTGACAGCACTTCAAATTATTGCTTTTAAAAAGAAAAGAAGAAAAAAATTAACAAAAAGTTTTTCGAGCATTTTCATAAACCTGCGAAGGAAAATAATCAATGAAATCAGCAAAAGTCAGTATTTTTCAGATTAGTCAGCATTGGAAAATATTATTAGAATTTACTTAGTAAAGTCAGTATTTTTGCTTAACCCCTTAATCGTCGCGTTCGATAAATTCACGGGCAAACTGCACATGAAGTGAAAACTGCGACAATTAAGGAATTAATTACCTTCAAATCCCATTTTTAACATAAAATTGCTCTTCCCCTCCCGTTTTTTTTTTTTTTTTTTTTTTTTTTTGTAAGGGTAAAAAAACACCCAAAAGACATTACTTCGCTAATATTATAATCATCAATTCTGTCAACCTGATGTGTCTTGTCAATAAGCTTTCAGAATTCTAATATGAGTAACGCATTTAGGCAAGTATACTTAATTAAAATAAGCTACCAACGAACAAACCATGCAGTTCGTAAACTAACACTTTAACAATATTAAAATTTCCCTGAATTTGGAAATGTTTAACATCATAAAAAAGGAACCGATTATGCCCCGACTGTACTCTAATAAGTAACTTTGATTTTATAAAAAAGATTTATGTACAATTCGAAATCGTATTTGATATTCTGTGAATTCTTTATATATATATTTTTTTTTTGATTAAATGACTTAGACTAAAACCATTATGTTTAAACTTTTGTCAGTTAAGAAGACAAGGGAAACTCACAATATAATACTATGATAACACGAACTTACTTTTAAATTTATATTGAATTCACATTGTTTGCAGTAATAAAACTTCATTTATTTTAAATCAGAACTATAACGTTAAACATAAATAAAAAAGAATGAATATGTAGTTGTATCGAGCATCTTACTTAATTACGGCTAATTGTAAAGCTGTGTGATTATCGTCCGTTAAATCTTCTGTAGATAAGCCATGTTGTAAAACTTTCTGAAAGAAAAATATGTATAAATAATGCGAAATAATTCAGCAAAATAAGAAGAAGCATAATAAGAAGAAGTCCATTTTTCTTTTAGTATGATGTTGCCTCCGTACTACAATTACAGAACTTCTAAATAAATGTATTTAGATTAAAGTTTTCATTTGTTTCCAACTTTGAATTTTTCGACAGAAATACAAATCGTCAGTTGCAAACACAAATTACTTACCTTCAAAAAATATTCAAGTCCTTTGGATGCTGCCAAATGAAGCATATTCCATCCATCTACATCGACAATTCTAGAAATTAAATCAAGTATTTCAGTTCATTTTTTTCTTATATACTAGTATATAATCAAAAATATTTAAACACTTCGACTTTTGAGTATTTTGGTGCATTCAAATAGAAAATTTTGCAGTTAGAGTAAAGTTATAGATCAGAGTAGAGATGTGCTGGCAGAACTGAGGTATTATGAAATTCAGTGATAGGCGACTTGATGAGCCTGGAATCATCACACTAGTGTTTGTATTCCAAACACTAATTCGCCTTCTAATTAACGGATACGACTAGTGGTAATAGATGTCACTAGATTGAGATCAAGAAGCTATACAACAACCAGAATTTCTTTTCATCGTTTTTATCATTAATCTCACAACAGATTCATAGATAACGCATCACAACTATAAACCGTATTTGTAGAACTAATTGTAGTGAGATAAATCGTTAGTGGGAGCAACTACCTGCAACTTCTCTCGTCTAGGCAAGCTCGTCCAATAGAGTATTGACTAGGTTCTGTAATGAGAGTTGCCATAGTTTGGACAAAACTAACAAAATGAACAATGCGCTCTGTTTCATCGTTATTCTCTTATAAAGGTACTCGAATAACAACACAAAAACCACCCCTTTTTTCTGAAAACTATAGAGTTCACTCTCTTTAATTTCTCCGTAATCTAGTTCAAATTAAGACCTTGAATTGTAATTAAAAAGAATCTTTAAATATGAGTCCAGCATTAACTTAATTGCATGAACTAATTTGTAATTCAATATGTATACACTGCAAATAGAGGCGTCTTAAATTTAGACACATATGTGACTGAAAAAGAATTTTAGAAACTTAAGTGTCTTAATCTGAAAATTAAGACATTATAGATGTCTTAATTTAAGATACATGAGCGTCTTACTATGACCATGGTGTAAATGAACTGAGAATAATGTCTAAAATATCCGCAAACGTCTTATTTTAAGACACTTCATTGCTTTAAACGTGTCTTAATTTAAGACGTTTTGATTCTTCCGACGCAATAACCACCAGGAGGCACTGCCAGTCGCGCATGCGTTTTAGATGTCTTCGTTCAAAGTTGGTATACGTTGTAATTCAAACAAAGTTTGTTTTTATGTACGCGTGTACTTTAATTCGTTTTTCGCGGAATGTGAAGTTCTGTGATTTAAATTCGTATTCACTTGGATTATTTGTTTATTGAATACATACATCTGACGTGTGTGCTTGACATCAAATGTCTCTTAGAAGCTGTCGTCGATATAAGGGCGGGATAGACACAGAACAGAAGTAGACGACGCTTGAAGATTACACCCGGAAATTCTACAAAGCGTGTGCAATGGACTTAGGGTTAATTCGTATTAATTTATATCAATAATATTGTGTTATTCATCTTCGTCCTGTCGAAGCTAGCAAAAAAAAAAAAAAAGAAACTTTTGTCTGGCGGGTCCTATTTTGAGGAGGAAACATTTCATTCTTTAAATATGGCTAGTCGGATATATTATGGGATTTCGTACTAAAATGATGCAAGCCTTTCTCCTTCACTGGGGTAGTTTTTTGAAATTTCAAATCGAGGAATTTTTCTTACCTCTTGCAGCAACTGAAGTAAGTGCCATAATTTCTTTATAGTACTAAAATTAGTGTATTTTATGATTTTATTTATTGTACTAAACAAAATCCTGCATGAAATTTAATTAGTTTTGAATCTGTTCGCGAAAAACCCCACTAATTCTAGAAGTATATATTTTTAAACTTATGACGTTGTTTTTTATTAGGAATTATATATTCAATGTCAGTTCTTAGTTTCAATGGATAATTCTTATCTGACAGTAAACGACGGCCACAAGGAAGTAAAGAAAAAAAAACTTTGAAAGATGACCTAATGCTTTCTTACTTCCTGGCATAAAACCGCAGATTAAAAAAAGATAAATAAAGTAAATGAGACTGGTCTATTATGTGAAGCTGCCTATAAAAATATACATATGTATTTGGTTTGCAATCAACTCTAATACTGATTTTTTGATTATTTTTAATAAAAAAATAATTTGATATTTATAATGGGAAAAAGTAAAAACCTATAACTAGATTTCGTATTTAAAATTGTGGTAACTTTATTTATATGCACTTATACGAAAAATACAAAAATGACAGATGTTACTGTATATATTTAAGACGAAAGAAGTTTGGAAACTATAAGTTATTTTTTCCTCATGTTTTTAATATAGAATATGTACTTATTTGTTTTTATTGATAGTTGAATAGCTTTTGTGATTACCCTCTGATCTACATAAAAACTTGCCCATGTGGAAATATAAATTTTTTTAAAACGTAATTTTTAAATAAGTATTTTCATTTTTTTTTTTTTTTGGGGGGGGGGGGGATTTTGCATGAAATTTTCGTAAAGCTGATATCTTAAATCTTGCACTGATTATAATGAAAGTTTTGAACTTTTAGAGTAGGACAAGATTAAAAACGCAAATATATTTAACAAAATACCAAAGTAATTTTTTCCCCAATGTTATTAAAGTTGAATATTTATTTATTTTTTTCATTATTTATAGTTAAATGGCTGTTGTGATTATCAAGTGATGTATATGTAAAATTGCCTATGTGGCAATATATTTTTTAAAAAATCTAATTTTTAAATTATGAATTTTCATTTTTTTTGTGGGGGGGGGGGGGATTTTTGCATTTTTCGTACATCTGATTTTTTAAATCTTTTTCGACATTCAACCGAGTATAATAAATATTTTGAACTTTTAGAGTAGGACAAGATTATAAAATATATATATATATTTATCTATGTACCTTAAAAGCCCTTAATAGCGAACACTGCGGGACCGCGGAATTTGTCTGATAATTGGAGATGTCTACTTTTATGAGGTAAAAATATACAAATATGTATGTCTGCTGATTAAAAAAGTATTCGTTAAATAGAGGTGTTCGCTATTCGGGAATTTCCATTAACCTCCACAACGGGTACTCCCGAATACCGGACACCTCAATTTAGACAACTATAATGCAGGATTGCGTTTTTTGCAAAAGTACTTCTTGATTAAAGGATAGGCAAACTGGGAAGTGCCCCTTCCCCCTACGACTGTAGTGCCCCCAAATTTGATGTGCAATATTTGTAAAGCTTATATTTTAAATCTGTTTCGAAATTGTACTGATTATAATCAATATTTTGAACTTTTAAAGTAAAATAAGGTTTAAAACAAAATAAATAAAAAAAATCTAATATTTAGATAAATATTTTGTTTTTTAATCTTGTTCTACTCCTGAAGTTCAAGATATTGATTATAATCAGTACAATGTCGTAAAAGATTTAAATTATCAGCGTAACGAAAATTGCATACCAAAACTGAGAGCACCAAAAAAAGCAGGCTTTATTGGGGGGGGGGGGGGAGAACCACAGCCAAATATTTTTCCAGGATTCAATGTGGTCAAACATGGCTACGTATGATGCTTAACAAAAAATGGATGCGATTCAGACGTTTGAAGTGTCTGAAATTCAGACGCAAAAAGTGTCTGAAAAAATTCAGACATTTTAAAATGTCTGAAAATTGAACACTCCATTTCAGACATTTTAATTTACAGTGTAGTAAGCTAAATTTGTGGCACAGTTCTTGGCTATTCTTTATAAGAGTACACTAGTGGACGACTGAGTTTTGATATTTTGAGTGCAATCGTGGTATCCGGAATCCTAACATATGTGCGTGAGTGAGCTGTTTATTATGTCTCTCTTAAGTTTCGCAAAGTACGTATGTATACAGGCTCGGATTGACCCATCGGTCCGAGTGTCTGTGTGGCCTTCTAAGTCCTAAATTGATCCTAAACTTTTTCTAAGCTGTACACAAATATTCCGATTCGGATACTTAACCCTTTCGGGACCCGCAGCTTTTACGAAAATTTTATTCGTTTGGCACCACTTTTATTAAAAAGTTACCTTTACTTAAACTAGGGGTGCACAACCTTTTTAAGAAAAGGGCCACTTACAAAAGTTTTTGCGTTGTTGAGAGCCACATCAGTAACACGGAGAGAATTATATTTCGGGGAGGTGATCTGTGACCTATAATCAGATAAAAAATATGCTTTCAGACGTGGGGGGGGGGGGGGTTTACCTCTCTAGGTTCCCCTGTCCAGTCAACCTATCCAATTCAATTGGCAAGGATATATCAACAGTTTACGTTTGTATATATAACAGAGACGCAGCAAGGATTATTTAGAAGTAATAATATTCCTCGACTTCATTGGGGGGGAGTAAATTTTGTTTCATTAAAAGTGCTAAAAAACAAACATAGGCATGAAAGTGGCTAGTGCCGAAGAAAAGTATGAACTTTATGAACGAAGGGGGGAGGAGGAGGCGATCCCGGGATTTACGATTCTTCCGTGCCTGATCGACAAAATTCGCGACTTTTCCATGATAATCGACGAAATTCGGGATTTTTTGGAGCCTGATCGACAAAACTTGTGATTTTTTTCGCCCCCGATCGACGAAATGTGCGATTTTTCTGTCCCTGATCGGCGAAATTTGCGATTTTTCCGACCCTGATCGAAAAAATTCGCAATTTTTCCGCACCGGAAAGACGAAATTCGCGATTTTTTCGCGCCCGGTTGACGCAATTCGCGATTTTTTCGTGCCTAATCGACGAAATTACCGATTTTTCGTAGCCTGATCGACAAAATTCGCTATTTTTCCACGCTTGATCGACGGAATTCGTGATTTTTTCGTTCCCGACTAACGAAACTCACGATTTTTCGGAGCTTGGTCGACAAAACACATATTTGTTTCGTCCCCGAATGACGAAATTTGCGATTTTCCAGCAACTGATCTACGAAATTTGCGATTTTCCCGCAACTGATCTACAAAAATTGCGATTTTTCCGCCGCTGATCGAAGAAATTCGCGATTTTTCCGCGTTCAATCAACGAAAATCGAGATTCTTAATTGACTACCGAATTTTGCAATTTTTTCCGCGACAAATTGACGAAATCCGCGATTTTTTCCCGCAATAATCTGATGAAACTCGCGATTTTTCCTCAGCCGATCAACGAAATTTTCAATTTTCTGCGAATCATCGAGAAAATTCGCAATTTTTGAGTTCCTGATCAACAAAATTTGCGATTTTTCCGCACCCGATCGACAAAATTCGTGACTCTTAACTGACTGACGAAATTTTAATTTTTTTTCCCGCGGCAAATGGACGAAATTCGCGATTTTTCTGCAGCCGATCAAAAAAATTTGCAATTTTTCCGCACATCATCAATAAAATTGACGATTTTTTCATGCCCGATCAACGGAATTTTCGATTTTTCTGCGCCTGTTCGATAAAATTTGTGATTTTTCCGTGCTCGACCAACGAATTCGCGATTTTTCCGAACTCTATCAACAAACTCGCGATTTTTCCGAACTCTATCAACAAACTCGTGATTTTTCCATGCCCGATCGGCGAGATTTGCAACGAGACTGACTGACGAAATTTTCAATTTTTCTCTTGGCAAATTGACGTAATTGACGATTTTTTCCTACGACCTATGGACGAAAATTGCAAATTTTCAAGTTATAAATTAACGAAATTCGCGGGTCACACGTTAACCCATTGCGGGTCACTTTTGGCCCGCGGGCTACAGGTTGTGCATACCTTAACGTAAACAATCACGAAAATGCTCTGATTAAAGAAGCTAAATATTACTTGTCATTTTTACTGGTGCCTAAAACAAATTCTGTATGCTCTTTTTGAGGTTGCATATATGCACCCATGTTCCGAACAGGTTAATTTCGAGAAATCGTTTTGGACAAACATCAGAGTCATTTAACAAACAGATAGTCAAGAGGAAGATACCTATTATGACAAAGATATCGAAGATACATCCTTTTATCAATTATTTAAATTTATTTTTTTCTTCATGATTCTGATTAAAAATTTAAAAAAGTTTGTGAACCGTAAGACCTACAAGAGGAAATCTGCTGTTTAGTAAAGAAAGAACTCTGTAGAAAGGCCACTGTTAGACAAGCCATATTTCGCAATTAGGTAACAGTTACAAATATCATAAATAACGCCCAGCTTGAAATCTAGACTGAAATTTCTAACAAACAAAGTAAAGAAATTTTCTATTCTAATGGACAAAATCATGGCTGTATCAAGCCATGAATAATATGTTAATGTACTGAGCTATCCGCTCTACTGCTAAAATACACTACTTACCGTTATAAATAAATTGTTGTGTTTTATTAAATTTGTGTCATAATTTCCTTGCAAGTTGACCGCCCTGGAGGGCATGTTATTAATAATAATAATAAAATCCAATAACCTTAGGTTTAAAAAATAGAAAATCGTCGAATTTTTGCTCACAGACATGTAAGAACAATTTCTTTCTGAACTCTAAAATGAATCTTTTGTACTCCACACAGAAATTTCAATCACCTACCAGCAACTCCACGCCATTCTTGCATATTTGGAATAATATGTGGGGAACTCCTTAAAAGTATGTTTATTTGTTGTATGTTCATTTGTTGGTTACCGTATGTGTGCCAGTGTATTTGTAGTTAAAATTAATATATCACCGTATACATACTTGCCAAACATACTAAATTTAACACAAATCCACTGACACCTATACGCATACTTGCCAACTTTCAGCTAAACTTCCGTTGGGTCAATCCATTTCAAGTGGTCCAGCACTGGTTGCTCGACCATTTTTAAAAAATCTGAAATTTTTTGTACAACAACCCTAACATGATGGAAGTTCAAAATGGCTATTATTTTAATTTTATTAATTTTTGTTTGTGCATGGCGGCCATCTTTGTTTCATCGTCTGCAGCAATTTTCTCACAAGAAGGGTTTACGGAATTGTAAATAATTCATCGTTTATTTATCCAATTCAATTGCGGATTAAAGCAATTTGTACAGAATACATTGGGCTAAAAATCTGGTAATGGAGTAGTTTCCGAAACTAACTGCTTATTGGTAAAATTTAAGCATAAAGTTTCCATTTTTTTCCAAAATTTGTCCGTTTACAAGAGGAAATTTTTCTAGCAAGGAATACTGTCAACGTGACATAATTTTTTTTACAAATAGGCTGAAAGTACTTGTACTCACACGCCGAGTTCCAGATCTGGGACTTGCTTTCTCTTCGCTAAAAAAAATCCCAAATTTTTCAAAAATGGCAAAAATCGCACTTTTCAGGCTTTGATATCTCTGGTGGGGCACGAGATAAAAATCTGAATTTTTTTTTAATAAGAGTATTGTATAGTAGTTGTATGCACAAGAAATTTCAAGATGGAGATTTGACTACAAGCTGAGATATGGCAAGGGCAACATGTCAAAACAATACTGACAAACTATTGTTTTGTTGTAGTCACAGCTAAGTATTTATCTCATAATGTCATTTAAATTTATGTTCTTGATTATCTTTAAATAATAGTAACAGAAAATAAAGCCCTTTGCAAAGCTTAGCAATTAATAAAAAAAATAATTATGCCTAAGGCCATACATTTTGTATGGTTTCAGTAATTTTTGTTGTAAGAAATTTTAGTAACTAAAAGAAACCTCAGCACTCTTACATAAAGAAAAAAAAATATTTTTATACAAGACCTGAGACAAAAACAACATAAGGAAAAAGAAAAGTTGTTAATGTTGTCATACTTGTTGAGACATGATGGAACGTGTCAAAACACATTCTTGCTTGTTGGTTCAAAAACCACAATTTTGATCTTTCTCAAAATTTTATTTGTAGGAACCAAGTCTTGTCATCTCTTGATAACTTGATTAACCCCTTCGGGACGGGAGCCTTTTACGAAATTTTTAATCTTTTGTCGCCGTTTTTTAAAAACAGAAATTTGTGTCTTCTTGAATCGAGAGAATGCACTGATTAAATAAGACAAATTTTACAGTAAAATTTTACTGGTAAGGAAAAACAAGGATTCTGAGCGCTTCATGCGGCACGTATACGTGTCGCTCGTCCCCAAGGGGTTAAAGATTTTGTCCCTGCTGGCTCATAGAAATATACTTTGAAATCACTATCTGCAAGTCTCAATTCATTAATAATTCTTAGCTTACTTATGACAAAATGTGATTTTTCTGCAGCATAAATTTTGAAAAGGCTTTGGGTATCTTTACTTTCTGAAAATTACTTGAGGCTGATGCATGGTAACATCACATAATGTTTCATTTACAGGAACATACTTATGGTAGGAACAAGTTTCAGGGACTGGCAAGCAGCATTAAAATTGTGGTTTTTAAACTAACAAGCGGGAATGTGTTTTGACACGTTTGATCATGTCTCAACAAGTATGCCAACATTAACAGCTTTTCTCTTTCAATATTCTGTTTTTGTCTCACGTCTTGTATATATATATATACAAGACAATGTAAAAGTGCTGAGGTTTCTTTTAGTTACTAAAATTACAACACAAATTACTGATACCATACAAAATTATATAAAATTATAAGCCAGATTGGCCTTAGACATAATTATTTTTTAAATTAATTGCAAAAGATTTATTTTCTGTTACTATTATTTAAAGATAATTTAAAAAATAAATTTAAATGATACTCTGAGATAAATACTTAGCTGTGACTACAACAAAACAATAGTTTGGCAGTATTGTTTTGACATGTTGCCCTTGCCATATCTCAGCTTGTAGTCAAGTCTCCATCCTGAAATTTCTTGTGCATAACACTACCATACAATACTCTTACAAAAAAAAAATTCTGATTTTTATCTCGTGCCTCACCAGAGATATCAAAGCCTGAAAAGTGCGATTTTTGTCATTTTTGAAAAATTTGGGATTTTTTTTAGCGAAGAGAAAGCAAGTCCCAGATCTGGAACTCAGCGTGTGAGAACAAGTACTTTCGGCCTATTTGTAATAAAAATTATGTCATGTTGACAGTTTTCCTTGCTAGAAAAATTTCCTCTTGTAAATGGACAAATTTTGGAAAAAAACTGAAACTTTATGCTTAAATTTTACCAATAAGCAGTTAGTTTCGGAAACTACTCCATTACCAAATTTTTAGCCCAATGTATTCTGTACAAATTGCTTTAATCCGCATTTGAATTGGATAAATAAACGATGAATTATTTACAATTCCGTAAACCCTTCTTGTGAGAAAATTGCTGCAGACGATGAAACAAAGATGGCCGCCATGCACAAACAAAAATTAATAAAATTAAAATAATAGTCATTTTGAACTTCCATCATGTTAGGTTTGTTGTACAAAAAATTTCAGATTTTTTAAAGATGGTCGAGCAACGAATATGACATTTTCTGGACCACTTGAAATGGATTGACCCCGTAAAATATAAGTTGAATTGACCCAGGTTAAACACGTTTGAACCAGAAATTTTTTTAAGAAATGAATTCAAATAGTTTTCATAGAGTAACATGATATTAAATCTATTATGATACATCAAATAAATTTTCTGGTTGCTAACGTGTTTAACCTGTGTTAATTTAACTTGCATTTTATGGAAGTTTAGCTGAAAGTTGGCAAGTATGTGGATAGGTGTCAGTGGATTTGTGGTTAAACTTAGTATATCGCCTATAGGTGTCAGTGGAATGCAAAAGATTAATCATACTGCCTTGGGTGAACTACATGGGTGTGAAATAAATCTAATTATGAATACCTGTATCTTTTCTATGATTATTCTAATAGCTCGTTCCCTGTTTTGTCTTTTGCGCCCTAACATCCTTCTTTTAAGCAGAAGTACATTGTTGTGGAAGAACACAAGAATGTTTACTCAAATTCGAAATATCAGTAAACTCTACATATTGACCACTAAACTTAGTATGTCGCTGTATAGGTGCCAATGGAATGAAAAAGGTTAATCATACTGCCTTGGATGAACTACATGGGTGTGAAATGAATCTAAATATGAATACCTGAAGCTTTTCTATCATTATTCTAATAGCTCGTTCTCTGTTTTGTCTTTTGCGCCCTAACATCCTAAGTATGGTTGTGAAAGAACACAAGAATGTTTACTCAAATTCGAAATATCAGTAAACTCTCTACGTATTGACACATTCACGAAGCTTTATTTTTCGCGGTATTTTATACTGATACTCCGAATCAGAATAGCTTTTCTCTTTTTCATATACTGGCAAAAGAATTTTCAGAAATTGTTCCCAAAGTTGGCGTTTTGAACTGATTTTCGTACATGACATGACAGGAGCAATCGTTTATATTGACGATGTGATACATTTATACAAAAATGATCGCAAGAATTCTTTTCAAATTTTATATTTTTTACATGGAATAGCACATCACTTTTGATAAAGATGTTGGTGATAAATTCAGTCACCGTTTCAGCCATCGAGTATTTGCCCCTTTGATAGCTATTCCATATTAACCTCTGTTTTAGAAGTCCATAATAAAGTTTAAAGTTGACCTTTGGGCAGATCAGATCAGTTCAGTTCTCGAATTTTCTTTTCCAGAAAACAATAACATGTAGTACGTAGCAACAGGAATTAGTTAAAATTTTAAGAGACCATCATGTAAATAAGAAATGCTGTGTGGATAATATAAAATTAATCAGTTTCGATAAAAAATATCTTTCAGATTAAAATGGTTGAAAGAGAAGAGAATAAAACAGAAAGAACAGTACGAATTGCGATAAGTTGCTTGTATTCAGATTTAGATTTATGTTCATATTCATGTATCGCAGAAAGTATCATTATTTTTTAGAAAATAGGTGAAAAGAAATTGGCGCATACACCCACTTATTCAAAAATTCCTCCTCACTCTATCAAGCAATTTTTATTCATATATCGAGTGCGCATTAACATTGGGGTTTCGACTAATATTTTGCAGAAAAAGTTATTTAATTTAATGCGTAAAGAATTATAAAAGAAATACCTATTATAAAAATTTTACAAAAGAAAAATTAGCTTAAAGCATCAAATTAGCCACAAAAATATGCAAAGATGATAAAAAAAAATGCTTAAAAATTTGTTTAACCCTTAAATGCCTGATTTTTCAAAAATCATTGTAATAATGTTTTTCGGCTTTCATTTTTTAAATAAATCACGGGAAAAATACTTAAAAAAATCCTATTTTGTTTTAAGTGTGGTTTACGGCTAAAAAATAGTTTGTTACTAATCGGCAATACTGGTCTTTAATTGAAAAAATAATTTTTCTTGATAAAATTCTATAATATTAAACACACAAGAATTTTAGGAACTATAATGAGAAATAAATTTTACTTGCTCACGGCTAACAAAATAGGGTATTTCGCAAGCTTCCAAACAAAACAAAAAGAACAAGTAGAAACAATTGAAAAAATTAATCTATCTTTATTCTTAAACAGCACAAGTGTTGCCATATACATTTTGAAAATTGATTTAATAATATTTTCAGAATGTATTTTATTGGCAGCACTAGACATTATAGCTTCAATATTATTCTAATAGTATTTTAGAGCCTAAATTGGGTATGTTGCCGAAAAGCAACACCCGACATTTAAGGGTTAAATATTGCAAAAAGTACCACTCACATTCTGAACTATCGGGTCTGATTAACTATTTCGGGCGAATTAAATTTGCTGAAAAAAATCCTAAACAAACTCTGAAATATTCTATGTAGAATGCCTTTAACCCTTTATCTACTGCATTATGATCTACTGCAATGTTTTTCATGTAATTTTTTTTTCAGTTACTACAATGAAAATTAGAGGATAAACATTAAAAAAATACTCACCCGTGAGAAATTTACCGTAATTTCCGCGTATCCGCCGCGGCTTAATTAAATCTTTTTCAAACAGGAAATTTTATTGAAAAAAAGAAGTCAAATAAGGTCGCTAAACAGAAGCAAGTCGCATTTCATTTAAAATTAATTCTGGTAGGAAATCGAGACATCTGAGGTGCGGCGAATACGCGCGAAATTACGGTAATTCCTTAGAGGTAATTAATTAAAGTGGTACTTTAAAGTACTGTCAGTGCACTATGGCTAAAATATCGTAACAGAAAACCCACAAGGTATTTCAAATGGCACCAGAAATGTGGTAAAATATTTTCGATTTAATAAGTATGTGAAATAAAGCCTTTTTCTTATTTACAAATAAATTTTTTGGCAACTTCCGGTGCAAATCATTTATTTGAACACTTTTGCATTGAAAATGCTTTGCCCCTGAAATGGTTTAAAAAAAAAACTGCCGTATATACTCGCGTATCAGTCGAGCAATTTCCGACAATTTTCGGCAAGCGAATTGGGGGGGGAGGGGGTCGACTTATAGGCGAGTCAATTAAAAAAGAAAAAAAAACTTCGATTACTGAAAAATTCTGACTTTTTACGTGTGTAAATAATAAAATATTACATAAAATATACAAATAATAATCATAATTTATCATTAAAATTTTTGTTCAATGATTTGCTTTTGTTTACTTACTACTTTTTCGCATTAGCAAGTGAAATCTTTGGTATGATTTTGTGCAAATTTGAGGTAAAAAGTTAGGGATTGACATATACGCAGATTTTTGATTATTTGCAGAACTTGCATTCGAAAATTAGGGGATCGACTTATACGCGAGTATATACGGCATTTTTTTTTTTTAAGTTTTCGATCTTGTTAGCAGTCCTTTAGTTATGCGACGTCTATATTCCAGGGACAACATGTTCTCTCGCATCTCCACTTATGCAATATATGAATTTACATATGCTATTTCCAGCATAGCAAAAAAGAGCCGGTATCACAACTTTTTCGATTTCCTATAAAAAAAAATAATGGTACAGAAAATAAATACCAGGAAAATTATTATTACACTACATTTTAGTAATTACACTTTAAAGCAGATGAAAACGATGGATAACTACACAGAAGAAAATAAGTTCGAATATGAAAAAGTTTTCTCCAACAACCAGTGTACTGACGGTAGTTATAAGTACCACCGAGTAATTCAACTGTTAAATCAAATACATACACCGTGCATATAAAATAGCTAGTCAAATTGTATTCTAAGATCATAATGAACGCATAAAAAAAAAATCCAACACTTATCTTATATCCTTTACTGTGTTTGCAGCAATAAAAAGACGAGCGTGACAATCTGTACAAAATGTCGGCACGAAACACATCGACTGTTTCAAAGATAGCCTCCTTCCTCGCTAAAATAACAAACCTAGAACTACTGCTGCCATGTATCCGGATAAAGTGGAGTTAAAAGAGTGTTTTTGTATAGTACCATTAGAATATTAGTAATATTCACTATGGGATGAAAGTTTAAAGTGAATGGTACTTATAAGTACCGTCAGTAGATAAAGGGTTAATATTAACCCCTTAACAGTGACATTTGTTTTCTTACAAAAAAATTTAAAATGGGGCTGGACACCACTTTTTCCATACTAAAATATTTACCTTACTTAATCGAAAAATATCTGACAATCAATAAAGATAAATTTACAGTTACAAATTAGTGGTATCAAAATGCTTTTAATAGCGAAGCAAGTAAAGTGTTCTTGCCCGAATCCAGTTCGGGCCACACTGTTAAGGGGTTAAAGGCATAGTTAAAAAAATGTTATGTTTAATATTCATATTGATTATATGAATAAAAAGACTTATGGGTTGTAATTAATACTTACAAAGGAATTATAGTTAATGTTTTATTTATAGTTCGATTTTGAAACCTTTCATTAAATAGGAATCTGACTTCAGAATAAAGTCGTTTATGAAACATTTTTAAAAAACAGAAAACTAAACGCTTTTGTTGATTATTATGGATATGTAAGTATTTACGACCTTTTACACATATGCAACATTTGATTTCTAAATCTGAATGCAAGATTAAACCCTTCAATCTATTGCATTGTCGATTTAACATCAATAATATTTTTAGCACAATATGTTTCAATGGAAGGTAAGCAAATAAGATCTGTAATAGATGTAGCTACTACTTCAGGAAGATTTAGTGATGTTAAGCGATCATAGCAAAGTTTGGTCATTAAGTAATTTCTCTATAACTGAATATAACTCTTAAATTCATCCTAACAGGTCGGAGAACTTAATGTACTAACATCATGCAAGAAAGAATCTTTCCAATACCAAAGTACTTAAAATTCTTATATAGATATCCGATGCTTTTGATCTGATACTGTAATTTTTAATCAAGCTCTTAACTCATTTAACTTAAAATTACTGGATTTTGTTTCTCGAAAAATGTTATATATTAATTATATAGTACTCACTCTAATAAGTCCTCATGCATCAGATCTATGTCTTGAAATGGCTGGGCATCTGACAAAGATAAAACTTTCAACAAACGCTTTGTTTTCAAATCCTCATCTGCACTGTGTGATTTCTGAAAAATGAAAGAAATAGGAAACAAGGGGCTGATATAAAACAAATCTAAGATTGATCTAAACATAAAAATTGCGTTGAAAAAAAAAACCCCTTTTATAACTAATGTAATGAAAAATTTATTTGAAATGTTATCTATTATTAACCTACAATTTTTTTGAAGCCTTAGATGTAAATTATAAGTTACATTTATTATTAGCATTTCAGAATTTTTGTTTTTACTAGGCAAGAAAATATTTTATCAATATTTTTTGGGATAACGCAAATTAAAATATTGAAAAGTATTTGAGATGGTTCAACTTACCTTATAAATTTGATTATTCACTTTCAACGTTGCAGTTTCTTTGTTAGATTTTTCCTCGTTTCCTTCATTTATATCATCACCTTCTATAGTATCAATCTCGTAGAATGGAGAATCGAGAATTGTTGTTTGATCATCTTGAACCTCATTTTCTGTATCATCTTCTCCAAACATATTTTCTTGTTCGGATATAACAGTTTTATATACTTCAGATTGCTCTTCGGAAAGATCTTCATGCGCTTTCGAATCAATCTCTGTTTCCGCTTGAACATCTTCAATTACACTGACTACATTTTCAGTGATCTCGTCAGATGCATTGCTTTCGTCTTCTAAGGAACTCTTATGATCATCGCCAGCAGCATTTTCTACCAGATTTTCATCTATGTTTAATGCTGTTAAATCTTCATTGCTCTCAGTTACACTAGATTTTCTGCTTTCTTCATTTGAATTGAAGTTTTCTGTGTTTTCACATTTAAATGAAGGGACATTTTGAGACTCCTGATCTTCCTCATTTATTTCGGTGTCGGCATTAGGAATTTCCTCAATATCTTCTTCTTTTTTATCTAGGTTAAGTACTTCATTTTGGTTATTTTCAATTGATTCTAAGTCATAACGGGATTCTTCATTATCTCCGTTTTCTGTATTTTCTTCATTTTCAGACTCTCTTTTATGTGGTGTGAAGTCTTTAGACAATATTTCTTCAGAAAGGCATTCTTTACTTACATTATCTTCATATTTCCCTTCACGTGCTTTAAATAGTACTTCTTCAGAAAGGCATTCTTTGCTTTCATCCTCTTCTTTCGACTGAATTTCTTCACAAAGTTCTACATTGTTATTGTCATCGTTTTCTTCAGGATTTATATTTTCTATTTCTTTGCTTTCTTCGACATTATTTTCAGAATAAAATTCATTATCACTAATTTCTTCATTTTCCTCGCTAATTTCATCTTCTTGTTCTGTATTTTCTTTTTCTGAAACTTGAGATGATTCTGCATTATTTTTGTTTATTTTAGTTGCATCTTTAATTGAAAATTCTTCCATATCATTATTTTCAGTTATTGTATTATCCCTTCTCAATGGGAATTCTCCGAGTATTTTTGAAATGGTTTCAATTTCTTGAGAATTTTCGTATGCAACTTCATCCACTGATATAGAGCTATAACCCCTTTCTTTTGAAATCGCGTTAGATGAAATATCATCTGCATCAAGTGATGTCTCGGCTTCTTTAACATCCTTATTAGAGGATGCGTGATCTTTTGAGGTATTTCTTTCGTCGTTTCCACTAATTTGTACATCTGAATTTCGCAGATCATCTTTATAAGATGTACCATCATCCTCATTGGCGTTATTTATATTACAGGAGACTTCTTCATTACCTGTATCTTCAATGCCATCAATATCATCAGTATTTTCGTTACATAAAATATCATTGGTTTCTTCTGTTTTATCTTTATTTTGCAGTGAATTGTCATCTACCGATTCTATCTTTTCCTCGTACGGAACTTCTTCGTATGATGGTGTATTATTATATCTCGACTCGTCATGACGTGTGCATGAATCTTCCCCTGATTCTGCATAAGTACCTTCTTGGGTGACTATACTATATGACATTTGTTGATATGATTCCAAATTTTCATCAAATGTTTCAGTATCCATAAAATAAGATGTATCTTCATCATACGAAAAGGTAGGAAAACCATCATTTTGTTTAGCAATCATCATCAATGAACGCTTGCCTTCAGCAGACATTACGACCATTTCTTTCATGTGATGTTCCATACCAAATGAGCTCTCTTCTTCACAGGATGCTGCTATGCCCTCATCGTCTTCTAACAAATGTTTTTTGTATTCTCTAAATTTCTCTTTGAATTCTTCGTCTTCGCTCTCCGAAGCTTCAGTTGATGAATATTCCATAGTCCAGTGACTACTGTATTCTAATGATACGTTATCATTTTCTTTTATGCTAGACCTTACACTAGCTTCATCTGTTTCTGATTCAGATCTAGATTGGTCTGATACTGATAGAGATTTTGGACAATAAGTAGTATCATTCTCGCTGTTTAGAATAGATTCAAAACTATCCCCAAAGTATTTTCTAAGAGGTTTCGAGTTAGAATTTTTCTTAATAATGTCGTCGATGTCTTTTTCTTCTTTGTTTGCAACTAGGTCATCCGGTTCCACAGGTAAGCCATTATTAGTTGATTTGACTAGGTTCGGCTGTTTGGCGTTCATTTCCTTCTCTTGATCATCTGCTGGTATTTTCTCTGAATTTTCATTGATTCCACATTCTTTTTGTTCTTGATCTGCCCCAGGCTGATCTTCCATACTTTCAAGTAGTGAAGTTTTACATCTTGATAATGATGCTTTTCTAGCATTATCTTCTGTACATTCAATTAGCGAAGTTTTACATCTTGATAATGCTACTTTTCTAGCATAAGATGAGATAAGACCTAGTAAGGGTTTTTTGGGTTTTCTAAGTTTTTTCGTCACGCGATGATTTTCTTGATCTGGTTGACCAGAATCATGATGTGTTGGAGACTCTATGTGCAGATCTGGCTGTACTTCTGTGTTTCCTAAATTGTTCATAGATGTCTCTTTTTTAACAGGTTTAGCATTGGTCATACTATTTTCTGTGTTTTCTACTTGGTGAATTTTTGATTGACTATTATTATTCTTATTTTCTTCTGAATGATGTGATTTTGAATGGATTTTACTATCTTTTACTGTTTCTAAATTTGAAGAATTTGAGTTATTTGACATAACTTCCATTTCAGCTGATTTTACATCAACCATATTTCCTGTACTTATATCTAAATCAGCAGATTTCGACTTTGTGACATTATTTTGAGTGGCATCTAATTCGAAACATTTTGAATCACTTGCATCATTTTGGGAATTTCCTATCAAAACTGATTTTGACTTCGTTTTTGTTTCAGTATTTTCATTTGTCTTTAATTCCATAGATTTAAAGAGATTAACAGTGCCTTCGATTGCTTCTAACTTTATAGAATTTAAACTAGAGATACTATTTTCATTCATTATTAGTTCCTTAGATATATTATTTTCACTATTAGTTTTCGTCATTTCTTTCGTTGGTGATTTTGCTTGATCAGAAAACTTACTCATCGCAGAAGATCTAGATGATTTCCTTTTGCTTAAGGTTTTCTCATTTTTAATTTCTGATTGTGTAATATCATGGATAAACTCAGAAGCAATTTGATCAGTTATCATACTGGCATCGTTTAATGTATCACTTTTGCAGTAGAAATCGCTTTCAGATTCCATGCTTTCTTCACTAATTGAAATATCTAAGGCTTCATCTTCATACAAACTTTCTCTACGAGGTGCTTTTAAACTCCATGTTGTCTGTGTGGTGCTATCTACCAATGTTTTAGACCTCATCAAAGTTGGCATGTTTCGAGGTGAAAGGTAAATTTTCGGAACAATATTCTGTGTGGTAGATTTTTTATGAGGATATATTTGAGAAGCTGAAATATAAATTTAAACAATTGGATAAATAGAAACACATATGAGGGGCTATACATATATAACGTTATCACTTTTAGGGGGAGGGGTATCTAGCACTTGATATCATACGATATATGTCTAGTGGGAGGGTTATCTTTTGATATCGTTAACATTTTTGATCCAACCATTTTTTTATTTTATTTTATTTTATTTATTTTTTTTTGGGGGGGGGGGGGGGTGTTACACTGACTGTTATCTTTTTTTTAGTCTGTTACCTATTTTTATAAAAATACAAAATTGTTATTAAAACCATAAAATGATAAAACACTTTCATTCCAAAATATTTAATATCCCAACGTTCGCCATTCCTATTCTTCTGCCATATTGTGCATATAATTCGTTGTTATAGAGAAACCAGCTTCGAAATGATACTTGCCATGCTTACTAGTAAAAGAAGTTAGAAATTCCTCGTCAAACGTGGCAAATCAGGTGCGTTCGTACTATGACTAGTTTTATAAATATTTTTCGCATATTGTACTGAATGTATATTATAGTGCACTTCATAAGTGCGTATCAATTTCATCCTGTTCGAAAGGCATTAAAATGTACTTGAAATAATTTTTTCCCATTAGCGTAATGTAACGGAAAATTTTTGACTGTCCCTGTAATTAAACTATACATCCGATTTTCATAAAATTTAAAATGACTCGACAAAATTTTGCAACAATTATATATTTAAAATTTCAAAATGCACTTGCAACATTTTTTTCCCATTGCCCGTAATGTAACGGAAAACTTTTGACTGTCCCTGTCATTAAACTATACATCCGATTTTCATAAAATTTGAAATGATCCGACAAAATTTTACAACAATTATATATTTAAAATTTCAGACCATTCGGTTGGGTAGTTTTTGCTCTGTTATATGCGGACGGACTGACTGAACGACGACTATAGGTGCTACGTATTTATATAATTACGAACGCACCTAAAAGTGGGGAAGAATGTTGTTTACCTGTTTTGTTTAGAAGTTCTGCTTACCCCCCTTCAAAGGGTAAATGCAAGAAGACAATGTTACTGTTAAATGCATTATGTAACAAAAAGCTATTATTAAATATTTTTTAAATAGTAAGTATTTCTTCAGTGTTATTTAATATAAAGTTATTACATTTCACATACTTTAGTGATATTTTATTAACTTCTTCGCTTCATTTAAATCAGTAAAGTATGCGAATAATAAAAGCATAACGATACCTGTATATTATTGAAAACGTATAAGAAAAAAATGTAAAAATAAAAAGAATTTTTAGACACTGATAACCATATCATTAGGGGAGGGGGGGGGGCGTTCAAAGAATGATAACGTATGATATCGTAAGCGGGGAGGGGGTCCAAAATTGCGAAAATGTTGATAACGCAATATATGTACAGCCCTGATAGTAATTTAAGTATTAAAGTATAAACGCGCGTATAACAATAAATAATAACAAATAAAGAATATAATGTTTTCTAAAACTTCTGAATAATTCTACAAAGTTAAAAGCTGTGGCTTAAAGTTTTCCTCATTCATATTGAGCTGTTTCTGAAAGATAAATAAAAATAGAAAAATCCCAAAGAAAGTTTAACTGATTTAAAGAAAATCGTTTTATCTCAGTTCTAAATTCCTAAATTTTTAGTTTAATCAGAGTATTTTTTAACATCTGAACTGACTGATTAATCAGAACTTGTATATTGCAATTCCTAGAAAATAACTACAAATTGCTACTGCTGCTTTGAGAATATCTTTTTTATTTAAATTGATACATTGAGATACATCATCAAACATTTCATCAGAATTTGTTTTGTATCATTTACGTTTTTATGATGTTAAAACTTAGCTCATTAGCAGTATTGTATGAGGAATAAATGAGTTTTTTCAGTTATTCTACTCGTGTGATTTTGAAGGTAATTTTCTATCTCTTTATAAATGACTGAGAACCTTTATATTTTTTTAAAAATTCTATTTTTTAAAATGAGTTTCTTTATTAATTAGTTATTTTTTTTTCGTTCTTTAAGAGAAACAATCCTTTTAATACATATGAAATGCGATAAAATTTTAGTGCATCAGGATTTTTTTTTTTAAATTTATATACGTATTTAAATATTAACTATATATTGATGAAATATAATTATATAGATTTTTAGTTGTGTGTTTTAAAGTGCTTGTAGTAATTTTTCTCTTTTTAGGTAAAAGCATGGTTAAAATATTCAAAAGACAAAGATTGTCTCATTGAATCCACATAAATGTTTTTAGGGAAAATGAAAAGCTGGTTACAGTTGACCAATCATTTAACAAACAAAATGATAAGATATTAACTAGCGTCAAATGCAAAAAACTGTACTTGTTTTTATAGAAAGGGTGCTCAATTCAAATCAGTCAAAAATATTGTGTAGAACATAGCCTTGAACACATTGTAAAGCAGCGAAGTTAAAAAAAGTCCTTTCGGCATGTGCCGGGAGGAAAAGGTAGCTTTCATATTTCTTGGTTTTAAAATTTTGCAAGTTTTACTTGAAGCTAATTTTACTAAAATTTTAAAAAGCTAAAATGCGACGAACCCGATAAGAGAATAGTCATCAATACGAAATTTGAATGAGAATTGAGCCAAATTAGTAAGATATAGCCCAGTTGGCCTCATTTATTGTTATTTATTTTTGATCGCCAAATTTGACGATATTTCGTCAATTGTCCCCAAGCTTGGCCTTGGCGAGAATTTGAGGCTAACGGGTATTAATGATATTTAAGCATTGCGCGGCAATGCACGGTGAAAATAACCTCCATTTTGAAACAGATGCCAGTAGAATCAGTAGGTCGAGATGGCCGATGAAGCTGGCCAACGAACTCGGTCGAGACATTGGCATGTACTATGCATACAATCAATCTCATCCAAATCCGTTAATAAATACGAGAGTTATCGCATGACAAAAATCAGATATATATAAGTCACATTTGAACGGAGGGTGGTTTGGGATCTGGGGGTCATAATTGGTGAAAATATACTAAAATTTTCCGGCCGGCTGCAATAGGTAGCTTTTTACTTTTTGTAATGAAAGCTACCTAAAAGTAATTCATTAATTATAATAATAAAAAGAAGAAAATTCAGCAGGAATTTGCACCAGCCTACTAGGCCAGAAACCAGATGCACTAAAACTTTTCTGCAGCTCTACAACCTCTTTGCATGCATCATTCGGTTTTAATGCTAATAGTCCGGGAGGTAGCGTCACATTTTTAAACCAATTTTGGCGTCCATGATTTTGCTATTACGATAATTATTACGATATATTTTATAAGTTGCTAAGTTTATTATGTACTAAACGGATCTGGTGTCAATTTGATTGATGGGATTCAATGTGTTCTACAATTGGTTTAAAAATGGAGACCATTTTTTGAATACGAATTAAAAACGCCCCATCTAAAAATATTGTTTATCATTTAGAAGACAAATTAGCTTTTTCACTAACTGAAATATTTTGTAATATTAACTTATCTTTTCAGCTTTCAATATAATGCAGTTACTTCGCGTGATGGTCTTCAATATATCAATTACATTTCAAACATACTTACATTCTTACATTTACAAAACAAAATTCTAAATTAATTTGCATCCTAAAATATCAGAACATAGTAATCGTAAAAGAAAGGCGAGGCAACTTAATCGGACAACATGCAAGTATTTTTCTTAAGAGGCTACTTCAGTCAAACAAAAAGACGCGTTCGCTAATGTTAATTCTATGGAAGAAATTTATAAAGATATCTCGGTCGCATTTCAATATTTTTAAATGATTTTTTTTTCATTGGATAACTGAGATCGGTCTGTATGCAGGCCGTTTTTTACTTTTTTCGATTTTGAATGCCGATTTTTTTTATGAGGATGTTTTTACTTTCGAAACAGGTTTCGAAAATGAAAGTGTCCTCATTAAAAATACCTGTAAACAAAATCGGAAAAGTAAACAACGGCCTTTGTACAGATCCATCTCAACTATTCAATGTGAAAAAAAAAATCATTTAAAAATATTTAACCCATTTGTGCCCGAATTTTAGTTTTCTGAAATGTTTTGGTAAAATCACTTTAAAATATTGTAAAATGAACTGGAAAAATACTAAAAAAAATTACACTTAAATTTTTTGGTATTTATTTAATAAAATGTAAAAAACCTATATATGATTATTTCTAGTAGAATAATATGCATAATTATATGTTTTGTCTATATTTATATTTAAAAAGATTTTAAATTGTATGTTATGTACTATAATTAGTATTTTTATGAACTACAAAAAAAATATTTATTTCTTTACAGAGACTAATAACGTTATAACTATTATTAATAATAAAATAAGAATAATCGTATTGCTGACTTAAAAACTATTTATTTCATAAATATCTTCAAAAGGAGGTTACATAAATAACTGTCTCCTAAATGTCCAACAAAAATATGTGCCCATTTGTGGCTAGAACCCTATATTTTGGACGTTACAAAAATGCATAAAAAATAGGCTTAAACATTTAATATCGCAATTTAAAAAAATAAGTATTTAAAAAAAGTCTACAAGCTAAGATTATGACTTACGATTTTGGATCCTTCATAGAAAAAATACAAATAAACTTACTTTTTACATTTCGCCATCTTGAAAAATTAAAAATTTATAAACATCGAAAATAGCCTTCATTTAAACAAATAAATATCCACCTTATGCTGTCATCTCTCGGTAACAGATAAAGGCATTCATAAAAAAATATTTCATACAATTTTCATGTTATAAAAGAGAAGAAAAATATACTTGTTCATGAAAATTTGATTTCTATCTATACGTCCCAAAAATGGGACGCCAGGCACAAATGGGTTAAATTCAAACGAGATATCGTTATAAATGTCTTCCATAGGATTAGCATTAGCGAACAGTTCTTTTCGTTTGACTGAAGTAGCCTCTTAACTAATGTGAAAGCTGTTGTCATATTTGAAGCATAGTCAGATAGGAAAAGATGAGGCACACTGGACCAATTTTAGAGTTTTATTTTTTTTCTTTTGAAATTTAAAGATCAATTTACTAGAAAGAGTTCTTGAATATAACTTTCTTAAAATGTAAATTTTAATAGTCTTTAACGAAACTTTTTTTTCTTAAAGCTTAAAACATGTAACCTCTTGTATAGGGTACAGTGGAACACCAAACGAAGCACAGTAAAATATGAAAGGAGAAGGATAATTTGCGTTATTAATAACTATTTAAAAGGAAAAGTACTTTATTAGAAATCTATACCCATATTTTTCAATACGTTAAATAGTAGGTGAGACTTGGGAGACTTGATCCCTTTTTCAGTTTTTAATTTTTATTTTGAAAAAAAAAAACCAAAAATTTTTAAAAATGTTTCCAGTTATTATTAAAGGCTCATGTGTCTTTCTTGTTGCAGTATTTTTTTTTTGAAAAAACATTTTTAAAATAAAAATAAATTGTTTTCCAAAAAATAAAAAAAGGATTAAGTCTCCCCAGTTGCAGGGAGACTTGATTCCTTGCCAAGGGAGACTTGATCCTTCAAACAGATGCATTGAAATGATTCAAATTAAGTAGTAGAAATCAAATTTATTGTTGACTAGCATGTAAAAAGTGAGAAAAACACAATTAATGATCAAAAAACATTTTCAAAGTTTGAAAAATCAAATGTAAATATTAAAATTATTGCATATTCGAAGAATTCCACCAAGCATGGTTTGTTGGGATAGTTTTTTGACAATGTCATCACTGTCCACAACACTATTGTCAACATTTTCTTGAAAAATAAATTGGTCGAAATTAAGTCCTCATTTTCTTAGAAAATTGATTTCACATTCAGATGATAAAATCTTCTTTTAAATTTTTCCTACGAAATAACTACTTTTCTTCTTTCCCAGAAATCGCACAATGACAAAGTCATTTTCATCAATCGACAAATTTTTTGGATCTTCAATGATTTTACCAGAATGTTCATTAAGTGGATCTGGGTCGGTTGAATCATAAACACTATAACTGCTTTTATGACTTTCTGAAGATTCGGGTCTTTCATTTTTAGTGTTTTTACTTTTTTTTCTAGAGATGAAATGTGTTTTTCCCGATTTTTGTTTTTTATTCAGCGGTCGATCTTGTATTTCTTCTTCATTCTGTCTTTTAGTTGGTGTGCTTGTCAAAATTTTTGAAGTCCCTATTTTCATTTCTTTAGATTTTCCCATTTTTTGGTAATGAAACTTTAGGGAAGGCTTGTATGTCTTCTGGTGTCACTATGGTTGGTTCAACCGTAATTTGTTTTACTGCTTGTTGTAGTTATTGGTTGATTTGAGATGAAAGATGATAAAAAATCATCTTCAGAAATTCTTATTTAAGGGATATATTCGTAATTTTAATTCCATTTATTATGTTAATTATCACCATGGCTTTAAGATAGGCAATTCCGATCAGTTCAGCAATTTGATAAATTTTTGTCCTTTGAGCAGGATGATTAATCATCCAGTCTTGAGCAGCCATATTAAAATATCTTTTGAGTGGTCCATATACAGTACGATCCAGAGGATGCAATTTGTGAGAAGTGTGCGGTGATATTTTTAACAAAATTATTCCATTTTCTTTGGCATAATTCAAACTCTTAATGCTTATATGGTTATCATGATTATTCATTATGATTAACACTTTACTGTTTTGATTATAATATCTTACATTCTTTACGAAGTGCTGTAAAAATTTTGCAAAGTTAGACGAATGTCTCATATGTGCATTCATCCACCATGTGCTTGCTAACCATCATATGCAGCCACATATTAACTTTCCATCTTTGTCAACCATCTAAAATCAAGGCAACCATATTCTAACTAATACAGATAATATCTAAATGTCACAGTGAGAAATAGGGGGTTAATAAAATTTAACATTAATTTAGTTTAACGTTGGTTTGGGAACACTCGATCCCCAGGATCAAGTCTCCCCATACAACAGGGATCAAGTGTCCCTAATGTGCATGTTTGGGAGAAAAAATTGCTAAGTCAAAAATAAAGAAACTGTATTGGATTTAAATAGCAACATTTAAGCAGTAAGGAATGTTGGTATATTATATCAATAAAATTAAGTAATTTAGTTATATTTAGCAAAGATATGAAACACAAACTACCTACTCAAAAAAGAAGTTTGATTGTACGAAAACAGAGATTCCTTTCTTACAACAAAAATAAAAATGGCTGAATGAAATTATGTTGCTAGATCTGTTGATAAGGAATCTCTTTATAATTGTTTCCAGTTTCAGAGACTTAATTGCATTTTTCCTCTGGATTTAGACCCAGGGATCAAGTCTCCCTAGGGATCAACTCTCCCAAGTCTCCCCTACAAAACACAATGGATTCATTTCATATGAATAAAAGTATTAAAAAGAATTTTTTCACCATGTCATTGCATGCCCCGCATAAGTATATTAAACACGATTTTACATATATAAGTTTAAATAAAAGATAATTAGCATATTTTAAATTTATGCAAATAAAGTAATGTAAAGAACAATGTGACACATTAATAAACAATTAAATTTAAAAAATCAAAAAAACCGACTGTGTAAAAAGCGAACTAATTAATTATTTCTCATCAGTGTGAAACTATTTTTTATTTCAATTCTTACTATTAGCTCACACTCTCGCTATGTAAATCTTGTTAAAATTTTCAATCGTTAATAAAATACTTATGTATCCAATCAAGCTCAAATAATTTTTTTTAAACTTGTAGTGGATGGATGACACTTGATGTTAATCCAATTGTTTTCAAATATTAATTCATTAATTAAATTAAATTAATTAATTTTCAATAATCGAGAGATCCCTCTTCTTGATCAAGGCATTTTAAGCGCCACTCAAGAGGAAAGAAGAATGGGAGAAAAAAAAATTCTCTTATTGACCTAAGTAGGAATTGACTTAAAATACAGGGTAAGTCAAAATGAATACAGCAATTACAAATGTCTATAACTATTTAATGGAAAAGAATTTATCGATAAGATTAACACAGAATGTAGACGGAACTTCAAAATTTTGTATTCATACGTCATAGATGTCTATGTGACATCCCTTGGTCACACGGACAACAACTAGGTGATAGTTCATTTCACGCCCTACATTCTGATGCATTTGTTCGGTCACCGACACAAGCGCATTACAAATGCGTATTTTGAGTTCTTCAATTGTTTTAGGCATGGGAGGCACAAAATCGCAGGGTATCAAGTCCAGAGATCTCGGTGGCCAGAAATAGCATACCACTCCGGCCTACCTATACCAGCATCTCCACTTCGACCGATCCAACGCTTTGGAAGATGTTGGTTTAAAAGTGTGCGAACCTCCGTACTCCAGTGTGGGGGTGCCTCATCTTGCTGCACTGTTATAACAGAATGACATTTGTTAAATTCTAACACGCAGAATGCTTTCTGCACGGGACTCGCCATTTTTACTAATAAGACGCCTACAATAAACAGTTTTCTTGTCGTTGCGAAGTTTCAACTCGCGCATGCGCAGGCTTCCGCTTCACTGCACCTGCGTCTTACGTAAAGAAATTTTTAAGTTCTGTCTACATTCTGTGTTAATCTTATCGATAAAGTCTTTTCCATTAAATAGTTATAGCCGTTTGTAATCGCTATATTCATTTTGACTTACCCTGTAATTTTTTATATTACTTGCTTATATTACTTTCCTATTTTTTTATTTACTTGTACTTATGACTTTTAAGTTGTGTTTAATTGTTAGTTCCTATCTATAAACACTGTTTTGATGAGGTCTATAGATGTCTATGATGGTTAGAGTTGCAGTAAAGGTAGAGATCCTACCTACACAACTTCCAGGTTGTATAATATTTTAACCGAGCTTCTGACTGTAAAATAGTCAATGAAACATCGTCTTCATTTTGAAAGACCTATCCAATGATATGCCACTCAATAGGGTGCGTAATTTTTTTTTTTCGTCTCTACCGCCATTTTGCATTTTACAGTTGCCATTTTGAATTTATAAAAACAAAACCTAGTCTATAACCATCGGTCCGTTAAGACGAATTGATAGAGATTTCATTCATTAAAATACATCCAGCCGTTGGAATGTTTCGAAAGTATAAAGAAATCCACATACACAGATACGCGTGAAATACATAACCCTTCTTTTCAGTCGGGTAAAAATGGACACGATTAGGCTTAGCTATGTATGTCTTACGTTTTATAATTGTTGCATTCTTTCAAAAAAATAACTTTCTTAATAAAGTTTTCTCGATATATGAATTGGTAGTTACATTCCTCAAGATATTAAAATTATGCATAAATAATTGAACTGTTTTCCCTTTTCAAATCTAAACTAAAATTACGAAATGTACTAGAACATATTCATAACAGCAGTTTTAATTTTAAATAAAACAAGAAAGAAAAATCATGCGTTAAGCATAGATTATGAAACACTGGCCAACACTTCCTCAATGCTTTAACAAAACTTCGTTATTTAGGAAAATAAGGTAAATAAGATAACTAAGTAAACATTTTAGAAAACGCATAAAACATTTGAAAACTTATTTCAGCAGTTACTGTCCATAGCCAAATATGTATTCCAATTCTTCTGAACAGCCCTGTATTTGATTTGTAGGTTGATATATATACTATATAATCGGAAAATTTAGTTTAGCAAGAAAACGCATAGCAGGTTGAAATTTCTCTTTCAGCAATTTATGCTAACAGATAGAAACATTACTTGGATACTTTTGTACAACCCTGTCGTTTACCTAGAACTTTTCTTACACACCAAACTGGATTCCCATATTAAAACGCAATCGGTCCTCCAAGTCATATCTTGGTGGAAAACACCTAAAAACCCGATTTTAGCGGTCG